>CAKAJI010001026.1:0-600000 GCA_916610255.1 Lasioglossum lativentre
TTCTTTGTCTACCACGTACAAGTATAGTTCGATCGCCGTAACGGTTCCTCTCGCTCTCGCTCAACGGGCCTTGTATAAATTCCCGAAATCTTTGTCGTTCGACGGAATATATCGCGCGTGCAGTTTCACGCCCGCTTTTCCATACGTGCTCTTATCGCGACGCTATCGAGCTAATAAAGTGGAGTTCGACCGTTAAACCGAAGACGAACATCGAGAGCCTTTTTATTCGGCACCCATTCACTCCGATCCTTTTCAGGATAGAACGGCTATCCTTTGGGTGGTCAAGTTTCACCTAACTTGACTCGGCCCGGCGACAATTCGCCTACTAAACATAAAGTATTTTCAATCATACACTGCATATTACGTTATATTATAAGGTATTTTCAATGATACTCTGCATATTACGTTATACTATAAGGTATTTTCAATGATACACTGCATATTATGTTATATCATAAGGAATTTTCAATGATACACTACAAATTACGTTACATTATAAGGTATTTTCAATGATACACTACAAATTATGATTTATTATAAAGTATTTTCAATCATACACTGGATATTACGTTATATTATAAGGTATTTTCATTGATAGACTAGAATTACCATATATTCTAAGGTATTTTCAATGATACACTGCATATTACGTTTTATTATAAAGTATTTTCAATCATACACTGCATATTACGTTATATTATAAGGTATTTTCAATGATACACTACAAATTACGTTACATTATAAGGTATTTTCTATGATACACTACAAATTATGATATATTATAAGGTATTTTCAATGATACACTGCATATTATGTTATATCATAAGGAATTTTCAATGATACACTACAAATTACGTTACATTATAAGGTATTTTCAATGATACACTACAAATTATGATATATTATAAAGTATTTTCAATCATACACTGCATATTACGTTATATTATAAGGTATTTTCAATGATGCACTACAAATTACGATATATTATAAGGTATTTTCAATGATACACTGCATATTACGTTATATTATAAGGTATTTTCAATGATACACTACAAATTACGATATATTATAAAGTATTTTCAATGATACACTGCATATTACGTTATATTATAAGGTATTTTCAATGATACACTACAAATTACGATATATTATAAGGTATTGTCAATGATACACTGCATATTACGTAATATTATAAGGTATTTTCATTCATAGACTAGAATTACCATATATTCTAAGGTATTTTCAATGATACACTGCATATTACGTTATATTATAAGGTATTTTCTATGATACACTAGAAATTACGATACATTATAAGGTATTTTCAATGATACACTACAAATTATGATATATTATAAAGTATTTTCAATCATACACTGCATATTACGTTATATTATAAGGTATTTTCAATGATACACTGCATATTACGTTATATTATAAGGTATTTTCAATGATACACTGCATATTATGTTATATCATAAGGAATTTTCATTGATACACTACAAATTACGTTACATTATAAGGTATTTTCAATGATACACTACAAATTATGATATATTATAAAGTATTTTCAATCATACACTGCATATTACGTTATATTATAAGGTATTTTCAATGATACACTACAAATTACGATATATTATAAGGTATTTTCAATGATACACTGCATATTACGTTATATTATAAGGTATTTTCAATGATACACTACAAATTATGATATATTATAAAGTATTTTCAATCATACACTGCATATTACGTTATATTATAAGGTATTTTCAATGATACACTGCATATTACGTTATATTATAAGGTATTTTCAATGATACACTGCATATTATGTTATATCATAAGGAATTTTCAATGATACACTACAAATTACGTTACATTATAAGGTATTTTCAATGATACACTACAAATTATGATATATTATAAAGTATTTTCAATCATACACTGCATATTACGTTATATTATAAGGTATTTTCAATGATACACTACAAATTACGATATATTATAAGGTATTTTCAATGATACACTGCATATTACGTTATATTATTAGGTATTTTCAATGATACACTACAAATTACGATATATTATAAAGTATTTTCAATGATACACTGCATATTACGTTATATTATAAGGTATTTTCAATGATACACTACAAATTACGATATATTATAACGTATTGTCAATGATACACTGCATATTACGTAATATTATAAGGTATTTTCATTGATAGACTAGAATTACCATATATTCTAAGGTATTTTCAATGATACACTGCATATTACGTTATATTATAAGGTATTTTCTATGATACACTAGAAATTACGTTACATTATAAGGTATTTTCTATGATACACTACAAATTATGATATATTATAAGGTATTTTCAATGATACACTGCATATTATGTTATATCATAAGGAATTTTCAATGATACACTACAAATTACGTTACATTATAAGGTATTTTCAATGATACACTACAAATTATGATATATTATAAAGTATTTTCAATCATACACTGCATATTACGTTATATTATAAGGTATTTTCAATGATGCACTACAAATTACGATATATTATAAGGTATTTTCAATGATACACTGCATATTACGTTATATTATAAGGTATTTTCAATGATACACTACAAATTACGATATATTATAAAGTATTTTCAATGATACACTGCATATTACGTTATATTATAAGGTATTTTCAATGATACACTACAAATTACGATATATTATAAGGTATTGTCAATGATACACTGCATATTACGTAATATTATAAGGTATTTTCATTCATAGACTAGAATTACCATATATTCTAAGGTATTTTCAATGATACACTGCATATTACGTTATATTATAAGGTATTTTCTATGATACACTAGAAATTACGATACATTATAAGGTATTTTCAATGATACACTACAAATTATGATATATTATAAAGTATTTTCAATCATACACTGCATATTACGTTATATTATAAGGTATTTTCAATGATACACTGCATATTACGTTATATTATAAGGTATTTTCAATGATACACTGCATATTATGTTATATCATAAGGAATTTTCAATGATACACTACAAATTACGTTACATTATAAGGTATTTTCAATGATACACTACAAATTATGATATATTATAAAGTATTTTCAATCATACACTGCATATTACGTTATATTATAAGGTATTTTCAATGATACACTACAAATTACGATATATTATAAGGTATTTTCAATGATACACTGCATATTACGTTATATTATAAGGTATTTTCAATGATACACTACAAATTATGATATATTATAAAGTATTTTCAATCATACACTGCATATTACGTTATATTATAAGGTATTTTCAATGATACACTGCATATTACGTTATATTATAAGGTATTTTCAATGATACACTGCATATTATGTTATATCATAAGGAATTTTCAATGATACACTACAAATTACGTTACATTATAAGGTATTTTCAATGATACACTACAAATTATGATATATTATAAAGTATTTTCAATCATACACTGCATATTACGTTATATTATAAGGTATTTTCAATGATACACTACAAATTACGATATATTATAAGGTATTTTCAATGATACACTGCATATTACGTTATATTATTAGGTATTTTCAATGATACACTACAAATTACGATATATTATAAAGTATTTTCAATGATACACTGCATATTACGTTATATTATAAGGTATTTTCAATGATACACTACAAATTACGATATATTATAACGTATTGTCAATGATACACTGCATATTACGTTATATTATAAGGTATTTTCATTGATAGACTAGAATTACCATATATTCTAAGGTATTTTCAATGATACACTGCATATTACGTTATATTATAAGGTATTTTCTATGATACACTAGAAATTACGATACATTATAAGGTGTTTTCAATGATACACTACAAATTATGATATATTATAAAGTATTTTCAATCATACACTGCATATTACGTTATATTATAAGGTATTTTCAATGATACACTGCATATTACGTTATATTATAAGGTATTTTCAATGATACACTGCATATTATGTTATATCATAAGGAATTTTCAATGATACACTACAAATTACGTTACATTATAAGGTATTTTCAATGATACACTACAAATTATGATATATTATAAAGTATTTTCAATCATACACTGGATATTACGTTATATTATATGGTATTTTCAATGATGCACTACAAATTACGATATATTATAAGGTATTGTCAATGATACACTGCATATTACGTAATATTATAAGTTATTTTCATTGATAGACTAGAATTACCATATATTCTAAGGTATTTTCAATGATACACTGCATATTACGTTATATTATAAGGTATTTTCTATGATACACTAGAAATTACGATACATTATAAGGTGTTTTCAATGATACACTACAAATTATGATATATTATAAAGTGTTCCGGAATCAAAGTACCCGGGCGAGCATGCGGCTTGGTCCGATTCGACTAATCGCGACCCGTAACCAAATCACGCATGCGTGTCGCCCAGCTGACGTAATCGTAACGGCGAACGACCAATAACCGATGATCTGTCGATCATCGCCTCGATTACAGGTTCAAACGTTCTGTTCTTTGTCTACCACGTACAAGTATAGTTCGATCGCCGTAACGGTTCCTCTCGCTCTCGCTCAACGGGCCTTGTATAAATTGCCGAAATCTTTGTCGTTCGACGGAATATATCGCGCGTGCAGTTTCACGCCCGCTTTTCCATACGTGCTCTTATCGCGACGCTATCGAGCTAATAAAGTGGAGTTCGACCGTTAAACCGAAGACGAACATCGAGAGCCTTTTTATTCGGCACCCATTCACTCCGATCCTTTTCAGGATAGAACGGCTATCCTTTGGGTGGTCAAGTTTCACCTAACTTGACTCGGCCCGGCGACAATTCGCCTACTAAACATTTTGGTCCTTCGAGCCGGATCTGTGTGAATCTTGTGCCGAATTGTGCGAGTGAACCTCGGAACATTTGAATATTCAATATGGACGCTCTCGACGTGCTATTCGCCCAGCTAAGGGATGCCGCGCATGTGGTGAACCGGTCATTAGACAATTTTAAAAAGATTGGCAAGGCTAATCATACTATCGCGACGGTGCGCAATCGCATGTCCAAGCTGGACGATGCGTTCAAGGAGTGCCAGTCGCTCAATCGACAAATCGTCGCTAGTGCAACCGCCGAGCAGCACAAGAAGTTAACATACTTCACGGAGAGTCATTTTGTGAGCCTCCACGAGGTGTATATGGATACCTCCGATGTCATGGCGGAGGTCCTTGGGCGACTCGAGGAAGAAAGCAACGCGGACTCCAACAACAAAACAGACGGCGGCGACAAGGGGACTCGGTCAACCGAAGGATGGACGAAAACAAACGACCACCTCCCGCGAAAACACTTGCCCACCTTCAGCGGCGCCCTCGTCGAGTGGGAGAGTTTTCGCGACCGATTTACGGCTATGATTATTGACAATCAATCCGAATCAGAGGTATCCAAATTGGAATATTTGTTTTCGTGCCTACAGATGGAGCCGCTCGATACTATTCGTAACCTCGCAGTCACTAAGGCGAATTTCAGCATAGCATGGGAGCTGTTGACAAAACGGTATGACAACAAGCGTCGCTTGATAACCGCTCATGTACAGACTTTGTTAAATTTCCCGCGCGCCGATATCGAAAGCAAAGCCGCTCTCTCCGACATTCGCGACCGTGCCAACATGGCCATTTTAGCGTTAGGCGGTTTAGGTTGCGCCGTTCACTCGTGGGATGAAATACTTGTCTGTCTCGTGGTCAATAGTCTCGATGAAACGTCGCGCCGCGATTGGGAATTCGAACTAAGAGCGTCGACGGAGTTCCCAAAATACAAAGACCTCGATAATTTTCTCCAAGCGCGAATTCAGTCTCTCGAGGCGTTGTCGCTGGCCATCTCACCGACCAGCGTCCCGTCTGCACGCGCTTCAACAGCGAAATCAGGTCCCGCGCGATCAGCTCCGGTTCATACGACGACGCACGCAGATCGGAGTTGTCCATTGTGCAAAGGGGAGCACCCCCTCTACCGATGTAAGACCTTCCGTGATAAAACCGCCTCACAACGCTTCGAGTATGTGAAGCAAGGAAACCGTTGCGTTAATTGCCTGAGCGCGAAACACAATATTCGTTCTTGTCCAAATTCCTATAGGTGCTACACTTGTAAAAAGCGACACCACACCTTGCTTCACTTTGACAACGCGGCGAAATCGGGAAACGAGCGCGAGGCAGGGCTTGCTAGCACCAGCGCGGAAGCGAACACCAGTCAAATGACATCGCATTCCGTGTTCCAAACGACCGCACTTTCGGCTCGAATTCTTCTCGCGACCGCGCGGATCGACGTACAATCCAGTTCGAATCGTACGCAACGCGTTCGCGCTCTGCTCGACCAAGGATCCGTTGTGTCGATCATTAATGAAAATCTCGCTCAGCGTCTGCGAACACCGCGATCTCGCGTCTCCATCGCAATCACCGGCGTCGGTGATGGTGAGACAAGGTGTACGGCTGCGACAAACTTGACCATTACGTCAACCCGCCGAACAGGGTCTGCATATTCCACTAACGCATTGATCGTCAAATCATTGTCAAGTTACCTGCCACTTCGCGTCACCGGTAACTTGAACTTAGCTCATATTCGGGGTCTTGATCTCGCGGACGACGCACCTTTCAGTCAAGATCCAATTGAAATGATAATTGGAGCTGATATTTACGGATCGCTCTTGCTCGATGGGGTACGGAAGGGCGAACCCACTCAACCGGTAGCGCAGAACACCACTCTGGGGTGGATCCTCTCCGGTCCTTTTCCGAATCAACCCGCGACACCGTGTCGCGAAGTAAATTCACACCACATTCTAACCTCCGATGCACTAGACATCGCGCTGAGGGAATTTTGGGAAATTGAAGAGCTCCCCGTACAAACACACCTTACTCCCGCGGAAAAGGAGTGCGAAGACCATTTCGTCGCTACGCACACTCGCGCATCGAACGGGCAATATTGCGTACGGTTGCCATTCGTCCAAGGCCCCCCAATCGGGATCGGGTCATCCTTCCCCGCGGCTAAAATTATGTGGTCCCGCCAGGAACAGCGGCTTCAGTCCAATCAGACACTCGCGGCGGAATATTCAAATTTTATGAAAGAGTACGACGATCTCGGTCACATGACCGAACTTCGCGATCCGGAGCCGATCTCTTCGCAAACAGTCTACATTCCGCATCATGCCGTCATTCGAGACACGAGCACGACCACACATCTTCGTGTCGTCTTTAACGCGTCTTGCAAATCGTCAAATGGCACCTCGCTCAATGACCATCTATGGGTCGGTCCAAAGCTTCAGACGGAGTTGCCCGCGGTCGTTCTACGTTGGAGATTACATCGGTACGTCTACATTGCCGATATTGCAAAAATGTATCGACAGATATTGGTTGATCCACGCGATGTTGATTATCAACGAATTGTTTGGCGTCCGACTCCCGCGGAACCCATTAGACATTATCAGCTTCGTACGGTTACCTACAGGACCGCGCCCGCTCCCTATCTCGCTCTTCGAGTTCTAAAACAACTCGCACGGGACGATGGATCAAAATATCCGTTGGCCTGTCCCATTTTGGACGGCCAAATTTATGTGGACGATTGCTTGTTCGGGGCCGAGAACAAAGAACTCGCGCTGGAGACACGCGATCAACTAATCGCGTTGTTGAAAGGGGCCGGGCTCCGCCTAAGAAAATGGGCAAGTAATTCTCCACTACTGATGTCCGACATCGATCCTACCGATCATGGGCTCGCGGGAGGAAAATCGCTGCAGCCCGACGAAAGTCTCAAGGTCCTCGGAGTCACGTGGAATCCGGACACGGATTCGTTTCGTTTCGAGGTCACGCTAGGGAACAAGGTTCCTCAGTCAAAACGCGCAATCCTCTCGACGATCGCGAAGCTATTCGATCCGCTGGGATGGGTCACCCCGGTCGTCATCACCGCGAAAATTCTTATGCAGGAACTTTGGCGATTAAATTGTGATTGGGACACTTGTATTCCCCCCGAAATCCATGCCGAATGGACGGACTACTTTCAGCAGCTCGCGTGTTTGCGGCAAATATCCTTCCCGCGATGGATCACCTACGGATCCAATGCGCTGTCCGTCGAATTGCACGGCTTCGCCGATGCATCCAATCGGGCATACGCGGCAGTTGTCTACCTCCGCGTCACCATGCAATCTGGTGAGGTAGCCGTCTCGCTTCTAGCGGCAAAATCAAAAGTCGCGCCCGTGAAATCACTGAGTATTCCACGGCTCGAACTATGCGGAGCGACATTACTCGCTCGTCTAATATCATTCATTCGAACCACACTCGGGTTTTCGACCATTCCGGTTCACTGTTGGACGGATTCAACGATCGTTCTCGCTTGGATCGCTCAAACTCCATCGCGATGGAAGGTGTTTGTCGCAAACCGGGTCGCCGAAATACAATCACGGTTGCCGACAGCGCAGTGGAACCATGTGCCAACCGACTGCAATCCCGCTGATTGTGCGTCGCGAGGGTTGGACGCATCAACGTTCAGTACGCATTCGCTTTGGTGGGCCGGGCCAAGGTGGCTCAAAGATTCTCCGTCGCGCTGGCCGCGCGGAACACCGACCCTAACCGCGTCCGCTGAACTTGAAGAACGACCCACTGTTTCCGCGCACATGGTAACTCCGGGTGAAGCTTGGGATCTCGCGACTCGCTTCTCGCAATGGTCGAAACTAATTCGCGTAACGGCGTATATTTGTCGCTTTATTGCGCGACTTCGTCAAAAACCGCGACTCGAGGAGCCGCTCATTCCATCGCAAAGGGCCTTGACGATTGAGGAAATTCAGAGAGCACGGCTATTCTGGCTGAAATATATTCAGCGAAGTCGATACTCAACGGAATTGGCTTGTTTGCGAAATAGGCAACCTCTTCCGCGAGGCAGCCCTTTACTGCCCTTAAATGTGTTCCTGGATACCGATGACTTGATCCGCGTGGGAGGACGACTACGGAACGCGAATATGCCTGAAATAACGAAGCATCCAATCGTACTTGCCTCTCATCCTCTCGTCAACCTCCTGATCTATGCCATCCATATCCGCTCGCTTCATTCTGGACCTCAACTCACTTTAGCCACCCTTCGCCAAGAGTTTTGGCTCCTCCGCGCGCGGCCGATCATTCGCGCAGTTCTACACCGCTGTGTTCCATGCGCGCGTGAACAAGCCGCGATCGCGTCCGAATTGATGGGAGATCTTCCTGCTCCGCGTGTCAACCGCGCCGAACGCGCCTTTCTTCATACCGGAGTGGACTATGCAGGACCTGTTCTGGTTCGTACTACCGCCGGGCGCGGATATAAAGCGAGAAAATCGTACATCGCTCTGTTTGTGTGTCTCACGACTCGCGCGATTCATTTGGAATTGGTGAGTGACTATTCGACCGCGGCCTTCTTGGCGTGTTTTGACCGCTTCTGTTCGCGTCGAGGCCTTCCGCATACGATGTACTCGGACAATGGAACCACGTTTCAAGGAGCCGACAAAGAAATTGCGCGATCATTTCGAGACGCGACTCGCGACGCCAACGTTTTGAACAAACTTGCGACGGATCAAATTTCGTGGAAATTCATTCCTCCAGCAGCTCCACACTTCGGCGGGCTCTGGGAAGCGGGAGTTCGTAGCACGAAACACCACCTGAAACGTGTTATCGGTTCTCACACGCTGACATTCGAGGAATTGTCAACGATACTCTGTCGAATCGAAGCGTGTTTAAATTCGCGCCCTCTTGCGCCTACGTCCGATAATGCCGACGATTATTCGGCCATTACGCCGGGTCATTTCTTGATCGGGTCGGCGCTGACCGCAGTTGCCGCTCCGACGTTGTTGGACGTCCGCGAAAATCGACTGTCGCGATGGCAATTATTAAATCAGTTGTCGGAAAGCTTTTGGAGAGCGTGGTCCACAGATTATGTGCACACTCTCCAACAACGACCAAAGTGGCGCATAACAACTAACCTCGCGAAACCCGGTCGCATGGTACTTATAAAAAATTCGCTCGCGCCACCCAGTAAATGGGACTTAGGTCGCATATTGCAGTGTCATCCCGGAAATGATGGTATATCGCGCGTCGTTACCGTCAGAACCGCTCACGGAGAGTACAAGCGACCGCTCACCCAATTATGTTTTCTCCCGGTCGAGATTAATACCGAAGAGGAGGCGGAATCGACATCCACGGCGGGCGGCCTAAAAGGGCATTGAGATGAAAATTCGTGAGCGCCTCATGGCGGGCGGAAGCGCCACTGTAAAAACGAAACCTGTATATATTCTCTAGTCAACCTGTATATATTATATTAAGACATTGCGATAGATTAAGTAAATGCGTTAAATGTAACAATGCCCCCTCGCGCAGCGAAAATCGCTCTGTACCCCGGTAAGGTCGTCGGATCGAAAGATCCGAGGCGGGCGGTATGTTCCGGAATCAAAGTACCCGGGCGAGCATGCGGCTTGGTCCGATTCGACTAATGGCGACGCGTAACCAAGTCACGCATGCGTGTCGCCCAGCTGACGTAATCGTAACGGCGAACGACCAATAACCGATGATCTATCGATCATCGCCTCGATTACAGGTTCAAACGTTCTGTTCTTTGTCTACCACGTACAAGTATAGTTCGATCGCCGTAACGGTTCCTCTCGCTCTCGCTCAACGGGCCTTGTATAAATTCCCGAAATCTTTGTCGTTCGACGGAATATATCGCGCGTGCAGTTTCACGCCCGCTTTTCCATACGTGCTCTTATCGCGACGCTATCGAGCTAATAAAGTGGAGTTCGACCGTTAAACCGAAGACGAACATCGAGAGCCTTTTTATTCGGCACCCATTCACTCCGATCCTTTTCAGGATAGAACGGCTATCCTTTGGGTGGTCAAGTTTCACCTAACTTGACTCGGCCCGGCGACAATTCGCCTACTAAACATAAAGTATTTTCAATCATACACTGCATATTACGTTATATTATAAGGTATTTTCAATGATACTCTGCATATTACGTTATATTATAAGGTATTTTCAATGATACACTGCATATTATGTTATATCATAAGGAATTTTCAATGATACACTACAAATTACGTTACATTATAAGGTATTTTCAATGATACACTACAAATTATGATTTATTATAAAGTATTTTCAATCATACACTGGATATTACGTTATATTATAAGGTATTTTCATTGATAGACTAGAATTACCATATATTCTAAGGTATTTTCAATGATACACTGCATATTACGTTTTATTATAAAGTATTTTCAATGATACACTGCATATTACGTTTTATTATAAAGTATTTTCAATCATACACTGCATATTACGTTATATTATAAGGTATTTTCAATGATACACTACAAATTACGTTACATTATAAGGTATTTTCAATGATACACTACAAATTACGATATATTATAAAGTATTTTCAATGATACACTGCATATTACGTTATATTATACGGTATTTTCAATGATACACTGCATATTACGTTATATTATAAGGTATTTTCATTGATACACTACAAATTACCATATATTATAAGGTATTTTCAATGATAAACTGCATATTACGATATATTATATGGTGTTTTCAATGATACACTGCATATTACGAAATATTATAAGGTATTTTCAATGATACACTGCAAATTACGTTACATTATAAGGTATTTTCAATGATACACTACAAATTACGTTACATTATAAGGTATTTTCAATGATACACTACAAATTATGATATATTATAAAGTATTTTCAATCATACACTGCATATTACGTTATATTATAAGGTATTTTCAATGATGCACTACAAATTACGATATATTATAAGGTATTTTCAATGATACACTGCATATTACGTTATATTATAAGGTATTTTCAATGATACACTACAAATTACGATATATTATAAAGTATTTTCAATGATACACTGCATATTACGTTATATTATAAGGTATTTTCAATGATACACTACAAATTACGATATATTATAAGGTATTGTCAATGATACACTGCATATTACGTAATATTATAAGGTATTTTCATTCATAGACTAGAATTACCATATATTCTAAGGTATTTTCAATGATACACTGCATATTACGTTATATTATAAGGTATTTTCTATGATACACTAGAAATTACGATACATTATAAGGTATTTTCAATGATACACTACAAATTATGATATATTATAAAGTATTTTCAATCATACACTGCATATTACGTTATATTATAAGGTATTTTCAATGATACACTGCATATTACGTTATATTATAAGGTATTTTCAATGATACACTGCATATTATGTTATATCATAAGGAATTTTCAATGATACACTACAAATTACGTTACATTATAAGGTATTTTCAATGATACACTACAAATTATGATATATTATAAAGTATTTTCAATCATACACTGCATATTACGTTATATTATAAGGTATTTTCAATGATACACTACAAATTACGATATATTATAAGGTATTTTCAATGATACACTGCATATTACGTTATATTATTAGGTATTTTCAATGATACACTACAAATTACGATATATTATAAAGTATTTTCAATGATACACTGCATATTACGTTATATTATAAGGTATTTTCAATGATACACTACAAATTACGATATATTATAACGTATTGTCAATGATACACTGCATATTACGTTATATTATAAGGTATTTTCATTGATAGACTAGAATTACCATATATTCTAATGTATTTTCAATGATACACTGCATATTACGTTATATTATAAGGTATTTTCTATGATACACTAGAAATTACGATACATTATAAGGTGTTTTCAATGATACACTACAAATTATGATATATTATAAAGTATTTTCAATCATACACTGCATATTACGTTATATTATAAGGTATTTTCAATGATACACTGCATATTACGTTATATTATAAGGTATTTTCAATGATACACTGCATATTATGTTATATCATAAGGAATTTTCAATGATACACTACAAATTACGTTACATTATAAGGTATTTTCAATGATACACTACAAATTATGATATATTATAAAGTATTTTCAATCATACACTGGATATTACGTTATATTATATGGTATTTTCAATGATGCACTACAAATTACGATATATTATAAGGTATTGTCAATGATACACTGCATATTACGTAATATTATAAGTTATTTTCATTGATAGACTAGAATTACCATATATTCTAAGGTATTTTCAATGATACACTGCATATTACGTTATATTATAAGGTATTTTCTATGATACACTAGAAATTACGATACATTATAAGGTGTTTTCAATGATACACTACAAATTATGATATATTATAAAGTATTTTCAATCATACACTGCATACTACGTTATATTATAAGGTATTTTCAATGATACTCTGCATATTACGTTATATTATAAGGTATTTTCAATGATACACTGCATATTATGTTATATCATAAGGAATTTTCAATGATACACTACAAATTACGTTACATTATAAGGTATTTTCAATGATACACTACAAATTATGATATATTATAAAGTATTTTCAATCATACACTGGATATTACGTTATATTATAAGGTATTTTCAATGATACACTGCATATTACGTTATATTATAAGGTATTTTCAATGATAAACTGCATATTACGATATATTATATGGTGTTTTCAATGATACACTGCATATTACGAAATATTATAAGGTATTTTCAATGATACACTGCAAATTACGTTACATTATAAGGTATTTTCAATGATACACTACAAATTACGTTACATTATAAGGTATTTTCAATGATACACTGCATATTACGTAATATTATAAGGTATTTTCATTGATAGACTAGAATTACCATATATTCTAAGGTATTTTCAATGATACACTGCATATTACGTTATATTATAAGGTATTTTCAATGATACACTGCATATTATGTTATATCATAAGGAATTTTCAATGATACACTACAAATTACGTTACATTATAAGGTATTTTCAATGATACACTACAAATTATGATATATTATAAAGTATTTTCAATCATACACTGCATATTACGTTATATTATAAGGTATTTTCAATGATACACTACAAATTACGTTACATTATAAGGTATTTTCAATGATACACTACAAATTATGATATATTATAAAGTATTTTCAATCATACACTGCATATTACGTTATATTATAAGGTATTTTCAATGATACACTGCATATTACGTTATATTATAAGGTATTTTCAATGATACACTGCATATTATGTTATATTATAAGGTATTTTCTATGATACACTAGAAATTACGATACATTAAAAGGTATTTTCAATGATACACTACAAATTATGATATATTATAAAGTATTTTCAATCATACACTGCATATTACGTTATATTATAAGGTATTTTCAATGATACACTGCATTTTATGTTATATCATAAGGAATTTTCAATGATACACTACAAATTACGTTACATTATACGGTATTTTCAATGATACACTACAAATTACGATATATTATAAAGTATTTTCAATGATACACTGCATATTACGTTATATTATAAGGTATTTTCATTGATAGACTAGAATTACCATATATTCTAAGGTATTTTCAATGATACACTGCATATTACGTTTTATTATAAGGTATTTTCAATGATACACTGCATATTACGTTATATTATAAGGTATTTTCAATGATACACTGGGTATTACGTTATATTATAAGGTATTTTCAATGAAACACTACAAATTACGTTACATTATAAGGTATTTTCAATGATACACTACAAATACCTTATATTATAAGGTATTTTCAATGATACACTGCATATTACGTTATATCATAAGGTATTTTCATTGATACACTACATATTACCATATATTATAAGGTATTTTCAATGATACACTGCATATTACGTTATACTATAAGGTGTTTTCAATGGTACACTGCATATTACGTTATATTATAAGGTATTTTCAATGATACACTGCATATTACGTTATATCATAAGGTATTTTCAATGATACACTGGATATTACGTTATATTATAAGGTGTTTTCAATGATACACTACAAATACCTCATATTATAAGGTATTTTCAATGATAGACTGCATATTACCATATATTATAATGTATTTTCAATGATCAACTGTATATTATGATATATTATAAGGTATTTTCAATGATACACTGCATATTACGTTATATTATAAGGTATTTTCATTGATACACTACATATTACCATATATTATAATCTATTTTCAATGATACACTGCATATTACGTTATACTATAAGGTGTTTTCAATGGTACACTGCATATTGCGTTATATTATAAGGTATTTTCATTGATACACTACAAATTACCATATATTATAAGGTATTTTCAATGATAAACTACTATATATTATAAGGTATTTTCAATGATACACTGCATATTACGTTATATTATAAGGTATTTTCAATGATAAACTACTATATATTATAAGGTATTTTCAATGATACACAGTATATTACGTAATATTATAAGGTGTTTTCAATGATACACTGCAGATTACGTTATCTTATAAGGTGTTTTCAATGATAAACTGCATATTACGTTATATTATAAGGTATTTTCATTGATACATTACAAATTACCATATATTATAAGGTATTGTCAATGATACACTGCATATTACGTAATATTATAAGGTATTTTCATTGATAGACTAGAATTACCATATATTCTAAGGTATTTTCAATGATACACTGCATATTACGTTTTATTATAAAGTATTTTCAATCATACACTGCATATTACGTTATATTATAAGGTATTTTCAATGATACACTACAAATTACGTTACATTATAAGGTATTTTCTATGATACACTACAAATTATGATATATTATAAAGTATTTTCAATCATACACTGCATATTACGTTATATTATAAGGTATTTTCAATGATACACTGCATATTACGTTATATTATAAGGTATTTTCAATGATACACTGCATACTATGTTATATCATAAGGAATTTTCAATGATACACTACAAATTACGTTACATTATAAGGTATTTTCAATGATACACTACAAATTACGATATATTATAAGGTATTTTCAATGATACACTGCATATTACGTTATATTATAAGGTATTTTCAATGATACACTACAAATTACGATATATTATAAAGTATTTTCAATGATACACTGCATATTACGTTATATTATATGGTATTTTCAATGATACACTGCATATTACGTTATATTATAAGGTATTTTCATTGATACACTACAAATTACCATATATTATAAGGTATTTTCAATGATAAACTGCATATTACGATATATTATATGGTGTTTTCAATGATACACTGCATATTACGAAATATTATAAGGTATTTTCAATGATACACTGCATATTACGTTATATTATAAGGTATTTTCAATGATACACTACAAATTACGATATATTATAAGGTATTTTCAATGATACACTACAAATTACGTTACATTATAAGGTATTTTCAATGATACACTACAAATTATGATATATTATAAAGTATTTTCAATCATACACTGCATATTACGTTATATTATAAGGTATTTTCAATGATACACTGCATATTACGTTATATTATAAGGTATTTTCAATGATACACTGCATATTATGTTATATTATAAGGTATTTTCTATGATACACTAGAAATTACGATACATTAAAAGGTATTTTCAATGATACACTACAAATTATGATATATTATAAGGTATTTTCAATGATACACTGCATATTACGTTATATCATAAGGTATTTTCAATGATACACTGGATATTACGTTATATTATAAGGTGTTTTCAATGATACACTACAAATACCTCATATTATAAGGTATTTTCAATGATAGACTGCATATTACCATATATTATAATGTATTTTCAATGATCAACTGTATATTATGATATATTATAAGGTATTTTCAATGATACACTGCATATTACGTTATATTATAAGGTATTTTCAATGATACACTGCATATTACGTTATATTATAAGGTATTTTCAATGATACACTGGGTATTACGTTATATTATAAGGTATTTTCAATGATACACTGGATATTACGTTATATTATAAGGTATTTTCAATGATACACTGCATATTACGTTACATTATAAGGTATTTTCAATGATACACTACAAATTACCATATATTATAAGGTATTTTCAATGATACACTGCATATTACGTTATATCATAAGGTATTTTCATTGATACACTACATATTACCATATATTATAAGGTATTTTCAATGATACACTGCATATTACGTTATACTATAAGGTATTTTCAATGATAAACTACTATATTTTATAAGGTATTTTCAATGATACACAGTATATTACGTAATATTATAAGGTGTTTTCAATGATACACTGCAGATTACATTATCTTATAAGGTGTTTTCAATGATAAACTGCATATTACGTTATATTATAAGGTATTTTCATTGATACATTACAAATTACCATATATTATAAGGTATTGTCAATGATACACTGCATATTACGTAATATTATAAGGTATTTTCATTGATAGACTAGAATTACCATATATTCTAAGGTATTTTCAATGATACACTGCATATTACGTTTTATTATAAAGTATTTTCAATCATACACTGCATATTACGTTATATTATAAGGTATTTTCAATGATACACTACAAATTACGTTACATTATAAGGTATTTTCTATGATACACTACAAATTATGATATATTATAAAGTATTTTCAATCATACACTGCATATTACGTTATATTATAAGGTATTTTCAATGATACACTGCATATTACGTTATATTATAAGGTATTTTCAATGATACACTGCATACTATGTTATATCATAAGGAATTTTCAATGATACACTACAAATTATGTTACATTATAAGGTATTTTCAATGATACACTACAAATTACGATATATTATAAGGTATTTTCAATGATACACTGCATATTACGTTATATTATAAGGTATTTTCAATGATAAACTACTATATTTTATAAGGTATTTTCAATGATACACAGTATATTACGTAATATTATAAGGTGTTTTCAATGATACACTGCAGATTACGTTATCTTATAAGGTGTTTTCAATGATAAACTGCATATTACGTTATATTATAAGGTATTTTCATTGATACATTACAAATTACCATATATTATAAGGTATTGTCAATGATACACTGCATATTACGTAATATTATAAGGTATTTTCATTGATAGACTAGAATTACCATATATTCTAAGGTATTTTCAATGATACCCTGCATATTACGTTTTATTATAAAGTATTTTCAATCATACACTGCATATTACGTTATATTATAAGGTATTTTCAATGATACACTACAAATTACGTTACATTATAAGGTATTTTCTATGATACACTACAAATTATGATATATTATAAAGTATTTTCAATCATACACTGCATATTACGTTATATTATAAGGTATTTTCAATGATACACTGCATATTACGTTATATTATAAGGTATTTTCAATGATACACTGCATACTATGTTATATCATAAGGAATTTTCAATGATACACTACAAATTACGTTACATTATAAGGTATTTTCAATGATACACTACAAATTACGATATATTATAAGGTATTTTCAATGATACACTGCATATTACGTTATATTATAAGGTATTTTCAATGATAAACTACTATATTTTATAAGGTATTTTCAATGATACACAGTATATTACGTAATATTATAAGGTGTTTTCAATGATACACTGCAGATTACGTTATCTTATAAGGTGTTTTCAATGATAAACTGCATATTACGTTATATTATAAGGTATTTTCATTGATACATTACAAATTACCATATATTATAAGGTATTGTCAATGATACACTGCATATTACGTAATATTATAAGGTATTTTCATTGATAGACTAGAATTACCATATATTCTAAGGTATTTTCAATGATACACTGCATATTACGTTTTATTATAAAGTATTTTCAATCATACACTGCATATTACGTTATATTATAAGGTATTTTCAATGATACACTACAAATTACGTTACATTATAAGGTATTTTCTATGATACACTACAAATTATGATATATTATAAAGTATTTTCAATCATACACTGCATATTACGTTATATTATAAGGTATTTTCAATGATACACTGCATATTACGTTATATTATAAGGTATTTTCAATGATACACTGCATACTATGTTATATCATAAGGAATTTTCAATGATACACTACAAATTACGTTACATTATAAGGTATTTTCAATGATACACTACAAATTACGATATATTATAAGGTATTTTCAATGATACACTGCATATTACGTTATATTATAAGGTATTTTCAATGATACACTACAAATTACGATATATTATAAAGTATTTTCAATGATACACTGCATATTACGTTATATTATATGGTATTTTCAATGATACACTGCATATTACGTTATATTATAAGGTATTTTCATTGATACACTACAAATTACCATATATTATAAGGTATTTTCAATGATAAACTGCATATTACGATATATTATATGGTGTTTTCAATGATACACTGCATATTACGAAATATTATAAGGTATTTTCAATGATACACTGCATATTACGTTATATTATGAGGTATTTTCAATGATACACTACAAATTACGATATATTATAAGGTATTTTCAATGATACACTACAAATTACGTTACATTATAAGGTATTTTCAATGATACACTACAAATTATGATATATTATAAAGTATTTTCAATCATACACTGCATATTACGTTATATTATAAGGTATTTTGAATGATACACTGCATATTACGTTATATTATAAGGTATTTTCAATGATACACTGCATATTATGTTATATTATAAGGTATTTTCTATGATACACTAGAAATTACGACACATTAAAAGGTATTTTCAATGATACACTACAAATTATGATATATTATAAGGTATTTTCAATGATACACTGCATATTACGTTACATTATAAGGTATTTTCAATGATACACTACAAATTACGATATATTATAAGGTATTTTCAATGATAAACTGCATATTACGTTATATTATAAGGTATTTTCAATGATACACTACAAATTACGATATATTATAAAGTATTTTCAATGATACACTGCATATTACGTTATATTATATGGTATTTTCAATGATACACTGCATATTACGTTATATTATAAGGTATTTTCATTGATACACTACAAATTACCATATATTATAAGGTATTTTCAATGATAAACTGCATATTACGATATATTATATGGTGTTTTCAATGATACACTGCATATTACGAAATATTATAAGGTATTTTCAATGATACACTGCATATTACGTTATATTATAAGGTATTTTCAATGATACACTACAAATTACGATATATTATAAGGTATTTTCAATGATACACTACAAATTACGTTACATTATAAGGTATTTTCAATGATACACTACAAATTATGATATATTATAAAGTATTTTCAATCATACACTGCATATTACGTTATATTATAAGGTATTTTGAATGATACACTGCATATTACGTTATATTATAAGGTATTTTCAATGATACACTGCATATTATGTTATATTATAAGGTATTTTCTATGATACACTAGAAATTACGACACATTAAAAGGTATTTTCAATGATACACTACAAATTATGATATATTATAAGGTATTTTCAATGATACACTGCATATTACGTTATATCATAAGGTATTTTCAATGATACACTGCATATTACGTTATATTATAAGGTATTTTCAATGATACACTGCATATTACGTTATATTATAAGGTATTTTCAATGATACACTACAAATTACGATATATTATAAAGTATTTTCAATGATACACTGCATATTACGTTATATTATATGGTATTTTCAATGATACACTGCATATTACGTTATATTATAAGGTATTTTCATTGATACACTACAAATTACCATATATTATAAGGTATTTTCAATGATAAACTGCATATTACGATATATTATATGGTGTTTTCAATGATACACTGCATATTACGAAATATTATAAGGTATTTTCAATGATACACTGCATATTACGTTATATTATAAGGTATTTTCAATGATACACTACAAATTACGATATATTATAAGGTATTTTCAATGATACACTACAAATTACGTTACATTATAAGGTATTTTCAATGATACACTACAAATTATGATATATTATAAAGTATTTTCAATCATACACTGCATATTACGTTATATTATAAGGTATTTTCAATGATACACTGCATATTACGTTATATTATAAGGTATTTTCAATGATACACTGCATATTATGTTATATTATAAGGTATTTTCTATGATACACTAGAAATTACGATACATTAAAAGGTATTTTCAATGATACACTACAAATTATGATATATTATAAGGTATTTTCAATGATACACTGCATATTACGTTATATCATAAGGTATTTTCAATGATACACTGGATATTACGTTATATTATAAGGTGTTTTCAATGATACACTACAAATACCTCATATTATAAGGTATTTTCAATGATAGACTGCATATTACCATATATTATAATGTATTTTCAATGATCAACTGTATATTATGATATATTATAAGGTATTTTCAATGATACACTGCATATTACGTTATATTATAAGGTATTTTCAATGATACACTGCATATTACGTTATATTATAAGGTATTTTCAATGATACACTGGGTATTACGTTATATTATAAGGTATTTTCAATGTAACACTACAAATTACGTTACATTATAAGGTATTTTCAATGATACACTACAAATACCTTATATTATAAGGTATTTTCAAATGATACACTGCATATTACGTTATATCATAAGGTATTTTCATTGATACACTACATATTACCATATATTATAAGGTATTGTCAATGATACACTGCATATTACGTTATACTATAAGGTGTTTTCAATGGTACACTGCATATTACGTTATATTATACGGTATTTTCAATGATACACTGCATATTACGTTATATCATAAGGTATTTTCAATGATACACTGGATATTACGTTATATTATAAGGTATTTT
Source organism: Lasioglossum lativentre (assembly GCA_916610255.1). NCBI lineage: Eukaryota > Metazoa > Arthropoda > Insecta > Hymenoptera > Halictidae > Lasioglossum > Lasioglossum lativentre. Next base: position 22,290 of record CAKAJI010001026.1, read on the forward strand.
CAATGATACACTGCATATTACGTTATATTATAAGGTATTTTCATTGATACACTACAAATTACCATATATTATAAGGTATTTTCAATGATAAACTGCATATTACGATATATTATATGGTGTTTTCAATGATACACTGCATATTATGAAATATTATAAGGTATTTTCAATGATACACTGCATATTACGTTATATTATAAGCTTTTTCAATGGTAAACTACTATATATTATAAGGTATTTTCAAAGATAAACTGCATATTACGTTATTTTATAAGGTGTTTTCAATGATAAACTGCATATTACGTTATATTATAAGGTATTTTCATTGATACATTACAAATTACCATATATTATAAGGTATTTTCAATGATACACTGCATACTATGTTATATCATAAGGAATTTTCAATGATACACTACAAATTACGTTACATTATAAGGTATTTTCAATGATACACTGCAGATTACGTTATTTTATAAGGTGTTTTCAATGATAAACTGCATATTACGTTATATTATAAGGTATTTTCATTGATACATTACAAATTACCATATATTATAAGGTATTTTCAATGATACACTACAAATTACGATATATTATAAGGTATTTTCAATGATACACTGCATATTACGTTATATTATAAGGTATTTTCAATGATACACTGCATATTACGTTATATTATAAGGTATTTTCATTGATACACTACAAATTACCATATATTGTAAGGTATTTTCAATGATAAACTGCATATTACGATATATTATATGGTGTTTTCAATGATACACTGCATATTACGTTATATTATAAGGTATTTTCAATGATACACTGCATATTACGTTATATTATAAGGTATTTTCAATGATACACTACAAATTACGATATATTATAAGGTATTTTCAATGATACACTACAAATTACGTTACATTATAAGGTATTTTCAATGATACACTACAAATTATGATATATTATAAAGTATTTTCAATCATACACTGCATATTACGTTATATTATAAGGTATTTTCAATGATACACTGCATATTACGTTATATTATAAGGTATTTTCAATGATACACTGCATATTATGTTATATTATAAGGTATTTTCTATGATACACTAGAAATTACGATACATTAAAAGGTATTTTCAATGATACACTACAAATTATGATATATTCTAAGGTATTTTCAATGATACACTGCATATTACGTTATATCATAAGGTATTTTCAATGATACACTGGATATTACGTTATATTATAAGGTGTTTTCAATGATACACTACAAATACCTCATATTATAAGGTATTTTCAATGATAGACTGCATATTACCATATATTATAATGTATTTTCAATGATCAACTGTATATTATGATATATTATAAGGTATTTTCAATGATACACTGCATATTACGTTATATTATAAGGTATTTTCAATGATACACTGCATATTACGTTATATTATAAGGTATTTTCAATGATACACTGGGTATTACGTTATATTATAAGGTATTTTCAATGTAACACTACAAATTACGTTACATTATAAGGTATTTTCAATGATACACTACAAATACCTTATATTATAAGGTATTTTCAAATGATACACTGCATATTACGTTATATCATAAGGTATTTTCATTGATACACTACATATTACCATATATTATAAGGTATTGTCAATGATACACTGCATATTACGTTATACTATAAGGTGTTTTCAATGGTACACTGCATATTACGTTATATTATACGGTATTTTCAATGATACACTGCATATTACGTTATATCATAAGGTATTTTCAATGATACACTGGATATTACGTTATATTATAAGGTATTTTCAATGATACACTGCATATTACGTTATATTATAAGGTATTTTCATTGATACACTACAAATTACCATATATTATAAGGTATTTTCAATGATAAACTGCATATTACGATATATTATATGGTGTTTTCAATGATACACTGCATATTATGAAATATTATAAGGTATTTTCAATGATACACTGCATATTACGTTATATTATAAGCTTTTTCAATGGTAAACTACTATATATTATAAGGAATTTTCAAAGATAAACTGCATATTACGTTATTTTATAAGGTGTTTTCAATGATAAACTGCATATTACGTTATATTATAAGGTATTTTCATTGATACATTACAAATTACCATATATTATAAGGTATTTTCAATGATACACTACAAATTACGATATATTATAAAGTATTTTCAATGATACACTGCATATTACGTTATATTATATGGTATTTTCAATGATACACTGCATATTACGTTATATTATAAGGTATTTTCATTGATACACTACAAATTACCATATATTGTAAGGTATTTTCAATGATAAACTGCATATTACGATATATTATATGGTGTTTTCAATGATACACTGCATATTACGAAATATTATAAGGTATTTTCAATGATACACTGCATATTACGTTATATTATAAGGTATTTTCAATGATACACTACAAATTACGATATATTATAAGGTATTTTCAATGATACACTACAAATTACGTTACATTATAAGGTATTTTCAATGATACACTACAAATTATGATATATTATAAAGTATTTTCAATCATACACTGCATATTACGTTATATTATAAGGTATTTTGAATGATACACTGCATATTACGTTATATTATAAGGTGTTTTCAATGATACACTACAAATACCTCATATTGTAAGGTATTTTCAATGATAGACTGCATATTACCATATATTATAATGTATTTTCAATGATCAACTGTATATTATGATATATTATAAGGTATTTTCAATGATACACTGCATATTACGTTATATTATAAGGTATTTTCATTGATACACTACAAATTACCATATATTGTAAGGTATTTTCAATGATAAACTGCATATTACGATATATTATATGGTGTTTTCAATGATACACTGCATATTACGAAATATTATAAGGTATTTTCAATGATACACTGCATATTACGTTATATTATAAGCTTTTTCAATGGTAAACTACTATATATTATAAGGAATTTTCAAAGATAAACTGCATATTACGTTATTTTATAAGGTGTTTTCAATGATAAACTGCATATTACGTTATATTATAAGGTATTTTCATTGATACATTACAAATTACCATATATTATAAGGTATTTTCAATGATACACTGCATACTATGTTATATCATAAGGAATTTTCAATGATACACTACAAATTACGTTATATTATAAGGTATTTTCAATGATACACTGCAGATTACGTTATTTTATAAGGTGTTTTCAATGATAAACTGCATATTACGTTATATTATAAGGTATTTTCATTGATACATTACAAATTACCATATATTATAAGGTATTTTCAATGATACACTACAAATTACGATATATTATAAAGTATTTTCAATGATACACTGCATATTACGTTATATTATATGGTATTTTCAATGATACACTGCATATTACGTTATATTATAAGGTATTTTCATTGATACACTACAAATTACCATATATTGTAAGGTATTTTCAATGATAAACTGCATATTACGATATATTATATGGTGTTTTCAATGATACACTGCATATTACGAAATATTATAAGGTATTTTCAATGATACACTGCATATTACGTTATATTATAAGGTATTTTCAGTGATACACTACAAATTACGATATATTATAAGGTATTTTCAATGATACACTACAAATTACGTTACATTATAAGGTATTTTCAATGATACACTACAAATTATGATATATTATAAAGTATTTTCAATCATACACTGCATATTACGTTATATTATAAGGTATTTTGAATGATACACTGCATATTACGTTATATTATAAGGTATTTTCAATGATACACTGCATATTATGTTATATTATAAGGTATTTTCTATGATACACTAGAAATTACGATACATTAAAAGGTATTTTCAATGATACACTACAAATTATGATATATTCTAAGGTATTTTCAATGATACACTGCATATTACGTTATATCATAAGGTATTTTCAATGATACACTGGATATTACGTTATATTATAAGGTGTTTTCAATGATACACTACAAATACCTCATATTATAAGGTATTTTCAATGATAGACTGCATATTACCATATATTATAATGTATTTTCAATGATCAACTGTATATTATGATATATTATAAGGTATTTTCAATGATACACTGCATATTACGTTATATTATAAGGTATTTTCAATGATACACTGCATATTACGTTATATTATAAGGTATTTTCAATGATACACTGGGTATTACGTTATATTATAAGGTATTTTCAATGAAACACTACAAATTACGTTACATTATAAGGTATTTTCAATGATACACTACAAATACCTTATATTATAAGGTATTTTCAAATGATACACTGCATATTACGTTATATCATAAGGTATTTTCATTGATACACTACATATTACCATATATTATAAGGTATTGTCAATGATACACTGCATATTACGTTATACTATAAGGTGTTTTCAATGGTACACTGCATATTACGTTATATTATACGGTATTTTCAATGATACACTGCATATTACGTTATATCATAAGGTATTTTCAATGATACACTGGATATTACGTTATATTATAAGGTATTTTCAATGATACACTGCATATTACGTTATATTATAAGGTATTTTCATTGATACACTACAAATTACCATATATTATAAGGTATTTTCAATGATACACTGCATATTACGATATATTATAAGGTATTTTCAATGATACACTGCATAATACGTTATATCATAAGGTATTTTCAATGATACACTGCATATTACGTTATATTATAAGGTATTTTCAATGATAAACTACTATATATTATAAGGTATTTTCAAAGATAAACTGCATATTACGTTATTTTATAAGGTGTTTTCAATGATAAACTGCATATTACGTTATATTATAAGGTATTTTCATTGATACATTACAAATTACCATATATTATAAGGTATTTTCAATGATACACTGCATACTATGTTATATCATAAGGAATTTTCAATGATACACTACAAATTACGTTACATTATAAGGTATTTTCAATGATACACTGCAGATTACGTTATTTTATAAGGTGTTTTCAATGATAAACTGCATATTACGTTATATTATAAGGTATTTTCATTGATACATTACAAATTACCATATATTATAAGGTATTTTCAATGATACACTGCATACTATGTTATATCATAAGGAATTTTCAATGATACACTACAAATTACCATATATTATAAGGTATTTTCAAAGATACACTGCATATTACGTTATATTACAAGGTATTTTCAATGATTCACTGCATATTACGTTATATTATAAGGTATTTTCAATGATACACTGCATATTACGTTATATTATAAGGTATTTTCAATGATACACTGCATATTATGATATATTATAAGGTATTTTCAATGATACACTACAAATTACGATATATTATAAGGTATTTTCAATGATACACTGCATATTACGTTATATTATAAGGTATTTTCAATGATACACTACAAATTACGATATATTATAAAGTATTTTCAATGATACACTGCATATTACGTTATATTATAAGGTATTTTCAATGATACACTGCATATTACGTTATATTATAAGGTATTTTCATTGATACACTACAAATTACCATATATTATAAGGTATTTTCAATGATAAACTGCATATTACGATATATTATATGGTGTTTTCAATGATACACTGCATATTATGAAATATTATAAGGTATTTTCAATGATACACTGCATATTACGTTATATTATAAGCTTTTTCAATGGTAAACTACTATATATTATAAGGTATTTTCAAAGATAAACTGCATATTACGTTATATTATAAGGTAGTTTCAATGATACACTACTAAATATTATAAGGTATTTTCAATGATACACTGCATATAACGTTATATTAGAAGGTATTTTCAATGATACACTGCATATTACGATATATTATATGGTGTTTTCAATGATACACTGCATATTATGATATATTATAAGGTATTTTCAATGATACACTGCATATTACGTTATATTATAAGGTACTTTCATTGATACACTACAAATTACCATATATTATAAGGTATTTTCAAAGATACACTGCATATTACGTTATATTACAAGGTATTTTCAATGATTCACTGCATATTACGTTATATTATAAGGTATTTTCAATGATACACTGCATATTACGTTATATTATAAGGTATTTTCAATGATAAACTACTAAATATTATAAGGTATTTTCAAATGATACACTGCATATTACGTTATATCATAAGGTATTTTCATTGATACACTACATATTACCATATATTATAAGGTATTGTCAATGATACACTGCATATTACGTTATACTATAAGGTGTTTTCAATGGTACACTGCATATTACGTTATATTATACGGTATTTTCAATGATACACTGCATATTACGTTATATCATAAGGTATTTTCAATGATACACTGGATATTACGTTATATTATAAGGTATTTTCAATGATACACTGCATATTACGTTATATTATAAGGTATTTTCATTGATACACTACAAATTACCATATATTATAAGGTATTTTCAATGATACACTGCATATTACGATATATTATAAGGTATTTTCAATGATACACTGCATAATACGTTATATCATAAGGTATTTTCAATGATACACTGCATATTACGTTATATTATAAGGTATTTTCAATGATAAACTACTATATATTATAAGGTATTTTCAAAGATAAACTGCATATTACGTTATTTTATAAGGTGTTTTCAATGATAAACTGCATATTACGTTATATTATAAGGTATTTTCATTGATACATTACAAATTACCATATATTATAAGGTATTTTCAATGATACACTGCATACTATGTTATATCATAAGGAATTTTCAATGATACACTACAAATTACGTTACATTATAAGGTATTTTCAATGATACACTGCAGATTACGTTATTTTATAAGGTGTTTTCAATGATAAACTGCATATTACGTTATATTATAAGGTATTTTCATTGATACATTACAAATTACCATATATTATAAGGTATTTTCAATGATACACTGCATACTATGTTATATCATAAGGAATTTTCAATGATACACTACAAATTACGTTACATTATAAGGTATTTTCAATGATACACTACAAATTACGATATATTATAAGGTATTTTCAATGATACACTGCATATTACGTTATATTATAAGGTATTTTCAATGATACACTACAAATTACGATATATTATAAAGTATTTTCAATGATACACTGCATATTACGTTATATTATAAGGTATTTTCATTGATACACTACAAATTACCATATATTATAAGGTATTTTCAATGATACACTGCATATTACGATATATTATAAGGTATTTTCAATGATACACTGCATAATACGTTATATCATAAGGTATTTTCAATGATACACTGCATATTACGTTATATTATAAGGTATTTTCAATGATAAACTACTATATATTATAAGGTATTTTCAAAGATAAACTGCATATTACGTTATTTTATAAGGTGTTTTCAATGATAAACTGCATATTACGTTATATTATAAGCTTTTTCAATGGTAAACTACTATATATTATAAGGTATTTTCAAAGATAAACTGCATATTACGTTATATTATAAGGTAGTTTCAATGATACACTACTAAATATTATAAGGTATTTTCAATGATACACTGCATATAACGTTATATTATAAGGTATTTTCAATGATACACTGCATATTACGATATATTATATGGTGTTTTCAATGATACACTGCATATTATGATATATTATAAGGTATTTTCAATGATACACTGCATATTACGTTATATTATAAGGTACTTTCATTGATACACTACAAATTACCATATATTATAAGGTATTTTCAAAGATACACTGCATATTACGTTATATTACAAGGTATTTTCAATGATTCACTGCATATTACGTTATATTATAAGGTATTTTCAATGATACACTGCATATTACGTTATATTATAAGGTATTTTCAATGATAAACTACTAAATATTATAAGGTATTTTCAATGATACACTGCATATTACGTTATATTATAAGGTATTTTCAATGATACACTGCATATAACGTTATATTATAAGGTATTTTCAATGATACACTGCATATTACGTTATATTATAAGGTATTTTCATTGATACACTACAAATTACCATATATTATAAGGTATTTTCAATGATAAACTGCATATTACGATATATTATATGGTGTTTTCAATGATACACTGCATATTACGAAATATTATAAGGTATTTTCAATGATACACTGCATATTACGTTATATTATAAGGTATTTTCAATGACACACTGCATATTACGTTATATTATAAGGTATTTGCAATGATACACTGCATATTACGTTATATTATGAGGTACTTTCATTGATACACTACAAATTACCATATATTATAAGGTATTTTCAAAGATACTCTGCATATTACGTTATATTATAAGGTATTTTCAATGATTCACTGCATATTACGTTATATTATAAGGTATTTTCAATGATACACTGCATATTACGTTATATTATAAGGTATTTTCAATGATAAACTACTAAATATTATAAGGTATTTTCAATGATACACTGTATATAACGTTATATTATAAGGTATTTTCAATGATACACTGCATATTACGATATATTATATGGTGTTTTCAATGATACACTCCATATTACGTAATATTATAAGGTATTTTCAATGATACACTGCATATTACGTTATATTATAAGGTATTTTCATTGATACACTACAAATTACCATATATTATAAGGTATTTTCAATGATACACTGCATATTACGATATATTATAAGGTATTTTCAATGATACACTGCATAATACGTTATATCATAAGGTATTTTCAATGATACACTGCATATTACGTTATATTATAAGGTATTTTCAATGATAAACTACTATATATTATAAGGTATTTTCAATGATAAGCTACTATATCTTATAAGGTATTTTCAATGATACACTGCATATTACGTTATATTATAAGGTATTTTCAATGATACACTGCATATAACGTTATATTATAAGGTATTTTCAATGATACACTGCATATTACGATATATTATATGGTGTTTTCAATGATACACTCCATATTACGTAATATTATAAGGTATTTTCAATGATACACTGCATATTACGTTATATTATAAGGTACTTTCATTGATACACTACAAATTACCATATATTATAAGGTATTTTCAAAGATACACTGCATATTACGTTATATTATAAGGTATTTTCAATGATTCACTGCATATTACGTTATATTATAAGGTATTTTCAATGATACACTGCATATTACGTTATATTATAAGGTATTTTCAATGATAAACTACTAAATATTATAAGGTATTTTCAATGATACACTGCATATTACGTTATATTATAAGGTATTTTCAATGATACACTGCATATAACGTTATATTATAAGGTATTTTCAATGATACACTGCATATTACGTTATATTATAAGGTATTTTCATTGATACACTACAAATTACCATATATTATAAGGTATTTTCAATGATAAACTGCATATTACGTTATATTATATGGTGTTTTCAATGATACACTGCATATTACGAAATATTATAAGGTATTTTCAATGATACACTGCATATTACGTTATATTATAAGGTATTTTCAATGACACACTGCATATTACGTTATATTATAAGGTATTTGCAATGATACACTGCATATTACGTTATATTATGAGGTACTTTCATTGATACACTACAAATTACCATATATTATAAGGTATTTTCAAAGATACTCTGCATATTACGTTATATTATAAGGTATTTTCAATGATTCACTGCATATTACGTTATATTATAAGGTATTTTCAATGATACACTGCATATTACGTTATATTATAAGGTATTTTCAATGATAAACTACTAAATATTATAAGGTATTTTCAATGATACACTGTATATAACGTTATATTATAAGGTATTTTCAATGATACACTGCATATTACGATATATTATATGGTGTTTTCAATGATACACTGCATATTACGTTATATTATAAGGTATTTTCAATGATACACTGCATATTACGTTATATTATAAGGTATTTTCATTGATACACTACAAATTACCATATATTATAAGGTATTTTCAATGATACACTGCATATTACGATATATTATAAGGTATTTTCAATGATACACTGCATAATACGTTATATCATAAGGTATTTTCAATGATACACTGCATATTACGTTATATTATAAGGTATTTTCAATGATAAACTACTATATATTATAAGGTATTTTCAATGATAAGCTACTATATCTTATAAGGTATTTTCAATGATACACTGCATATTACGTTATATTATAAGGTATTTTCAATGATACACTGCATATAACGTTATATTATAAGGTATTTTCAATGATACACTGCATATTACGATATATTATATGGTGTTTTCAATGATACACTCCATATTACGTAAGATTATAAGGTATTTTCAATGATACACTGCATATTACGTTATATTATAAGGTATTTTCAATGATAAACTGCATATTACGTTATATTATATGGTGTTTTCAATGATACACTGCATATTACGAAATATTATAAGGTATTTTCAATGATACACTGCATATTACGTTATATTATAAGGTATTTTCAATGACACACTGCATATTACGTTATATTATAAGGTATTTGCAATGATACACTGCATATTACGTTATATTATGAGGTACTTTCATTGATACACTACAAATTACCATATATTATAAGGTATTTTCAAAGATACTCTGCATATTACGTTATATTATAAGGTATTTTCAATGATTCACTGCATATTACGTTATATTATAAGGTATTTTCAATGATACACTGCATATTACGTTATATTATAAGGTATTTTCAATGATAAACTACTAAATATTATAAGGTATTTTCAATGATACACTGTATATAACGTTATATTATAAGGTATTTTCAATGATACACTGCATATTACGATATATTATATGGTGTTTTCAATGATACACTCCATATTACGTAATATTATAAGGTATTTTCAATGATACACTGCATATTACGTTATATTATAAGGTATTTTCATTGATACACTACAAATTACCATATATTATAAGGTATTTTCAATGATACACTGCATATTACGATATATTATAAGGTATTTTCAATGATACACTGCATAATACGTTATATCATAAGGTATTTTCAATGATACACTGCATATTACGTTATATTATAAGGTATTTTCAATGATAAACTACTATATATTATAAGGTATTTTCAATGATAAGCTACTATATCTTATAAGGTATTTTCAATGATACACTGCATATTACGTTATATTATAAGGTATTTTCAATGATACACTGCATATAACGTTATATTATAAGGTATTTTCAATGATACACTGCATATTACGATATATTATATGGTGTTTTCAATGATACACTCCATATTACGTAAGATTATAAGGTATTTTCAATGATACACTGCATATTACGTTATATTATAAGGTATTTTCAATGACACACTGCATATTACGTTATATTATAAGGTATTTGCAATGATACACTGCATATTACGTTATATTATGAGGTACTTTCATTGATACACTACAAATTACCATATATTATAAGGTATTTTCAAAGATACTCTGCATATTACGTTATATTATAAGGTATTTTCAATGATTCACTGCATATTACGTTATATTATAAGGTATTTTCAATGATACACTGCATATTACGTTATATTATAAGGTATTTTCAATGATAAACTACTAAATATTATAAGGTATTTTCAATGATACACTGTATATAACGTTATATTATAAGGTATTTTCAATGATACACTGCATATTACGATATATTATATGGTGTTTTCAATGATACACTCCATATTACGTAATATTATAAGGTATTTTCAATGATACACTGCATATTACGTTATATTATAAGGTATTTTCATTGATACACTACAAATTACCATATATTATAAGGTATTTTCAATGATACACTGCATATTACGATATATTATAAGGTATTTTCAATGATACACTGCATAATACGTTATATCATAAGGTATTTTCAATGATACACTGCATATTACGTTATATTATAAGGTATTTTCAATGATAAACTACTATATATTATAAGGTATTTTCAATGATAAGCTACTATATCTTATAAGGTATTTTCAATGATACACTGCATATTACGTTATATTATAAGGTATTTTCAATGATACACTGCATATAACGTTATATTATAAGGTATTTTCAATGATACACTGCATATTACGATATATTATATGGTGTTTTCAATGATACACTCCATATTACGTAATATTATAAGGTATTTTCAATGATACACTGCATATTACGTTATATTATAAGGTACTTTCATTGATACACTACAAATTACCATATATTATAAGGTATTTTCAAAGATACACTGCATATTACGTTATATTACAAGGTATTTTCAATGATTCACTGCATATTACGTTATATTATAAGGTATTTTCAATGATACACTGCATATTACGTTATATTATAAGGTATTTTCAATGATAAACTACTAAATATTATAAGGTATTTTCAATGATACACTGTATATAACGTTATATTATAAGGTATTTTCAATGATACACTGCATATTACGATATATTATATGGTGTTTTCAATGATACACTCCATATTACGTAATATTATAAGGTATTTTCAATGATACACTGCATATTACGTTATATTATAAGGTATTTTCATTGATACACTACAAATTACCATATATTATAAGGTATTTTCAATGATACACTGCATATTACGATATATTATAAGGTATTTTCAATGATACACTGCATAATACGTTATATCATAAGGTATTTTCAATGATACACTGCATATTACGTTATATTATAAGGTATTTTCAATGATAAACTACTATATATTATAAGGTATTTTCAATGATAAGCTACTATATCTTATAAGGTATTTTCAATGATACACTGCATATTACGTTATATTATAAGGTATTTTCAATGATACACTGCATATAACGTTATATTATAAGGTATTTTCAATGATACACTGCATATTACGATATATTATATGGTGTTTTCAATGATACACTCCATATTACGTAAGATTATAAGGTATTTTCAATGATACACTGCATATTACGTTATATTATAAGGTATTTGCAATGATACACTGCATATTACGATATATTATATGGTATTTTCAATGATACACTGCATATTATGATATATTATAAGGTATTTTCAATGATACACTGCATATTACGTTATATTATAAGGTACTTTCATTGATACACTACAAATTACCATATATTATAAGGTATTTTCAAAGATACACTGCATATTACGTTATATTACAAGGTATTTTCAATGATTCACTGCATATTACGTTATATTATAAGGTATTTTCAATGATACACTGCATATTACGTTATATTATAAGGTATTTTCAATGATAAACTACTAAATATTATAAGGTATTTTCAATGATACACTGTATATAACGTTATATTATAAGGTATTTTCAATGATACACTGCATATTACGATATATTATATGGTGTTTTCAATGATACACTCCATATTACGTAATATTATAAGGTATTTTCAATGATACACTGCATATTACGTTATATTATAAGGTATTTTCATTGATACACTACAAATTACCATATATTATAAGGTATTTTCAATGATACACTGCATATTACGATATATTATAAGGTATTTTCAATGATACACAGCATACTATGTTATATCATAAGGTATTTTCAATGATACACTGCATATTACGTTATATTATAAGGTATTTTCAATGATAAACTACTATATATTATAAGGTATTTTCAATGATAAGCTACTATATCTTATAAGGTATTTTCAATGATACACTGCATATTACGTTATATTATAAGGTATTTTCAATGATACACTGCATATAACGTTATATTATAAGGTATTTTCAATGATACACTGCATATTACGATATATTATATGGTGTTTTCAATGATACACTCCATATTACGTAAGATTATAAGGTATTTTCAATGATACACTGCATATTACGTTATATTATAAGGTATTTGCAATGATACACTGCATATTACGATATATTATATGGTATTTTCAATGATACACTGCATATTATGATATATTATAAGGTATTTTCAATGATACACTGCATATTACGTTATATTATAAGGTACTTTCATTGATACACTACAAATTACCATATATTATAAGGTATTTTCAAAGATACACTGCATATTACGTTATATTACAAGGTATTTTCAATGATTCACTGCATATTACGTTATATTATAAGGTATTTTCAATGATACACTGCATATTACGTTATATTATAAGGTATTTTCAATGATAAACTACTAAATATTATAAGGTATTTTCAATGATACACTCCATATTACGTAATATTATAAGGTATTTTCAATGATACACTGCATATAACGTTATATTATAAGGTATTTTCAATGATACACTGCATATTACGTTATATTATAAGGTATTTTCATTGATACACTACAAATTACCATATATTATAAGGTATTTTCAATGATAAACTGCATATTACGATATATTATATGGTGTTTTCAATGATACACTGCATATTACGAAATATTATAAGGTATTTTCAATGATACACTGCATATTACGTTATATTATATGGTATTTTCAATGACACACTGCATATTACGTTATATTATAAGGTATTTGCAATGATACACTGCATATTACGTTATATTATGAGGTACTTTCATTGATACACTACAAATTACCATATATTATAAGGTATTTTCAAAGATACTCTGCATATTACGTTATATTATAAGGTATTTTCAATGATTCACTGCATATTACGTTATATTATAAGGTATTTTCAATGATACACTGCATATTACGTTATATTATAAGGTATTTTCAATGATAAACTACTAAATATTATAAGGTATTTTCAATGATACACTGCATATTACGTTATATTATAAGGTATTTTCAATGATACACTGCATATAACGTTATATTATAAGGTATTTTCAATGATACACTGCATATTACGATATATTATATGGTGTTTTCAATGATACACTCCATATTACGTAATATTATAAGGTATTTTCAATGATACACTGCATATTACGTTATATTATAAGGTATTTTCATTGATACACTACAAATTACCATATATTATAAGGTATTTTCAATGATACACTGCATATTACGATATATTATAAGGTATTTTCAATGATACACTGCATAATACGTTATATCATAAGGTATTTTCAATGATAAGCTACTATATCTTATAAGGTATTTTCAATGATACACTGCATATTACGTTATATTATAAGGTATTTTCAATGACACACTGCATATTACGTTATATTATAAGGTATTTGCAATGATACACTGCATATTACGTTATATTATGAGGTACTTTCATTGATACACTACAAATTACCATATATTATAAGGTATTTTCAAAGATACTCTGCATATTACGTTATATTATAAGGTATTTTCAATGATTCACTGCATATTACGTTATATTATAAGGTATTTTCAATGATACACTGCATATTACGTTATATTATAAGGTATTTTCAATGATAAACTACTAAATATTATAAGGTATTTTCAATGATACACTGTATATAACGTTATATTATAAGGTATTTTCAATGATACACTGCATATTACGATATATTATATGGTGTTTTCAATGATACACTCCATATTACGTAATATTATAAGGTATTTTCAATGATACACTGCATATTACGTTATATTATAAGGTATTTTCATTGATACACTACAAATTACCATATATTATAAGGTATTTTCAATGATACACTGCATATTACGATATACTATAAGGTATTTTCAATGATACACTGCATATTACGTTATATTATAAGGTATTTTCATTGATACACTACAAATTACCATATATTATAAGGTATTTTCAATGATAAACTGCATATTACGATATATTATATGGTGTTTTCAATGATACACTGCATATTACGAAATATTATAAGGTATTTTCAATGATACACTGCATATTACGTTATATTATAAGGTATTTTCAATGATACACTGCATATAACGTTATATTATAAGGTATTTTCAATGATACACTGCATATTACGATATATTATATGGTGTTTTCAATGATACACTCCATATTACGTAAGATTATAAGGTATTTTCAATGATACACTGCATATTACGTTATATTATAAGGTATTTGCAATGATACACTGCATATTACGATATATTATATGGTATTTTCAATGATACACTGCATATTATGATATATTATAAGGTATTTTCAATGATACACTGCATATTACGTTATATTATAAGGTACTTTCATTGATACACTACAAATTACCATATATTATAAGGTATTTTCAAAGATACACTGCATATTACGTTATATTACAAGGTATTTTCAATGATTCACTGCATATTACGTTATATTATAAGGTATTTTCAATGATACACTGCATATTACGTTATATTATAAGGTATTTTCAATGATAAACTACTAAATATTATAAGGTATTTTCAATGATACACTCCATATTACGTAATATTATAAGGTATTTTCAATGATACACTGCATATAACGTTATATTATAAGGTATTTTCAATGATACACTGCATATTACGTTATATTATAAGGTATTTTCATTGATACACTACAAATTACCATATATTATAAGGTATTTTCAATGATAAACTGCATATTACGATATATTATATGGTGTTTTCAATGATACACTGCATATTACGAAATATTATAAGGTATTTTCAATGATACACTGCATATTACGTTATATTATATGGTATTTTCAATGACACACTGCATATTACGTTATATTATAAGGTATTTGCAATGATACACTGCATATTACGTTATATTATGAGGTACTTTCATTGATACACTACAAATTACCATATATTATAAGGTATTTTCAAAGATACTCTGCATATTACGTTATATTATAAGGTATTTTCAATGATTCACTGCATATTACGTTATATTATAAGGTATTTTCAATGATACACTGCATATTACGTTATATTATAAGGTATTTTCAATGATAAACTACTAAATATTATAAGGTATTTTCAATGATACACTGCATATTACGTTATATTATAAGGTATTTTCAATGATACACTGCATATAACGTTATATTATAAGGTATTTTCAATGATACACTGCATATTACGATATATTATATGGTGTTTTCAATGATACACTCCATATTACGTAATATTATAAGGTATTTTCAATGATACACTGCATATTACGTTATATTATAAGGTATTTTCATTGATACACTACAAATTACCATATATTATAAGGTATTTTCAATGATACACTGCATATTACGATATATTATAAGGTATTTTCAATGATACACTGCATAATACGTTATATCATAAGGTATTTTCAATGATAAGCTACTATATCTTATAAGGTATTTTCAATGATACACTGCATATTACGTTATATTATAAGGTATTTTCAATGACACACTGCATATTACGTTATATTATAAGGTATTTGCAATGATACACTGCATATTACGTTATATTATGAGGTACTTTCATTGATACACTACAAATTACCATATATTATAAGGTATTTTCAAAGATACTCTGCATATTACGTTATATTATAAGGTATTTTCAATGATTCACTGCATATTACGTTATATTATAAGGTATTTTCAATGATACACTGCATATTACGTTATATTATAAGGTATTTTCAATGATAAACTACTAAATATTATAAGGTATTTTCAATGATACACTGTATATAACGTTATATTATAAGGTATTTTCAATGATACACTGCATATTACGATATATTATATGGTGTTTTCAATGATACACTCCATATTACGTAATATTATAAGGTATTTTCAATGATACACTGCATATTACGTTATATTATAAGGTATTTTCATTGATACACTACAAATTACCATATATTATAAGGTATTTTCAATGATACACTGCATATTACGATATACTATAAGGTATTTTCAATGATACACTGCATATTACGTTATATTATAAGGTATTTGCAATGATACACTGCATATTACGATATATTATATGGTATTTTCAATGATACACTGCATATTATGATATATTATAAGGTATTTTCAATGATACACTGCATATTACGTTATATTATAAGGTACTTTCATTGATACACTACAAATTACCATATATTATAAGGTATTTTCAAAGATACACTGCATATTACGTTATATTACAAGGTATTTTCAATGATTCACTGCATATTACGCTATATTATAAGGTATTTTCAATGATACACTGCATATTACGTTATATTATAAGGTATTTTCAATGATAAACTACTAAATATTATAAGGTATTTTCAATGATACACTGCATATTACGTTATATTATAAGGTATTTTCAATGATACACTGCATATAACGTTATATTATATGGTATTTTCAATGATACACTGCATATTACGTTATATTATAAGGTATTTTCATTGATACACTACAAATTACCATATATTATAAGGTATTTTCAATGATAAACTGCATATTACGATATATTATATGGTGTTTTCAATGATACACTGCATATTACGAAATATTATAAGGTATTTTCAATGATACACTGCATATTACGTTATATTATAAGGTATTTTCAATGACACACTGCATATTACGTTATATTATAAGGTATTTGCAATGATACACTGCATATTACGTTATATTATGAGGTACTTTCATTGATACACTACAAATTACCATATATTATAAGGTATTTTCAAAGATACTCTGCATATTACGTTATATTATAAGGTATTTTCAATGATTTACTGCATATTACGTTATATTATAAGGTATTTTCAATGATACACTGCATATTACGTTATATTATAAGGTATTTTCAATGATAAACTACTAAATATTATAAGGTATTTTCAATGATACACTGCATATTACGTTATATTATAAGGTATTTTCAATGATACACTGCATATAACGTTATATTATAAGGTATTTTCAATGATACACTGCATATTACGATATATTATATGGTGTTTTCAATGATACACTCCATATTACGTAATATTATAAGGTATTTTCAATGATACACTGCATATTACGTTATATTATAAGGTATTTTCATTGATACACTACAAATTACCATATATTATAAGGTATTTTCAATGATACACTGCATATTACGATATATTATATGGTGTTATCAATGATACACTGCATATTACGAAATATTATAAGGTATTTTCAATGACACACTGCATATTACGTTATATTATAAGGTATTTTCAATGATTCACTGCATATTACGTTATATTATAAGGTATTTTCAATGATACACTGCATATTACGTTATATTATAAGGTATTTTCAATGATAAACTACTAAATATTATAAGGTATTTTCAATGATACACTGCATATTACGTTATATTATAAGGTATTTTCAATGATAAACTACTAAATATTATAAGGTATTTTCAATGATACACTGCATATTACGTTATATTATAAGGTATTTTCAATGATACACTGCATATAACGTTATATTATAAGGTATTTTCAATGATACACTGCATATTACGATATATTATATGGTGTTTTCAATGATACACTCCATATTACGTAATATTATAAGGTATTTTCAATGATACACTGCATATTACGTTATATTATAAGGTATTTTCATTGATACACTACAAATTACCATATATTATAAGGTATTTTCAATGATACACTGCATATTACGATATATTATATAGTGTTTTCAATGATAAACTGCATATCACGAAATATTATAAGGTATTTTCAATGATACACTGCATAATACGTTATATCATAAGGTATTTTCAATGATAAACTACTATATATTATAAGGTATTTTCAATGATAAGCTACTATATCTTATAAGGTATTTTCAATGATACACTGCATATTACGTTATATTATAAGGTATTTTCAATGATACACTGTATATTACGTTATATTATAAGGTATTTTCAATGATAAACTGCATATTACGTTATATTATAAGGTATTTTCAATGATACACTGCATAATACGTTATATCATAAGGTATTTTCAATGATACACTGCATATTACGTTATATTATAAGGTATTTTCAATGATAAACTACTATATATTATAAGGTATTTTCAATGATAAGCTACTATATCTTATAAGGTATTTTCAATGATACACTGCATATTACGTTATATTATAAGCTTTTTCAATGGTAAACTACTATATATTATAAGGTATTTTCAAAGATACACTGCATATTACGTTATATTATATGGCATTTTCAATGATACACTGTATATTACGATATATTATAAGGTATTTTCAATGATAAACTGCATATTACGTTATATTATAAGGTAGTTTCAATGATACACTACTAAATATTATAAGGTATTTTCAATGATACACTGCATATAACGTTATATTATAAGGTATTTTCAATGATACACTGCATAATACGTTATATCATAAGGTATTTTCAATGATACACTGCATATTACGTTATATTATAAGGTATTTTCAATGATAAACTACTATATATTATAAGGTATTTTCAATGATAAGCTACTATATCTTATAAGGTATTTTCAATGATACACTGCATATTACGTTATATTATAAGCTTTTTCAATGGTAAACTACTATATATTATAAGGTATTTTCAAAGATACACTGCATATTACGTTATATTATAAGGCATTTTCAATGATACACTGTATATTACGATATATTATAAGGTATTTTCAATGATAAACTGCATATTACGTTATATTATAAGGTAGTTTCAATGATACACTACTAAATATTATAAGGTATTTTCAATGATACACTGCATATAACGTTATATTATAAGGTATTTTCAATGATACGCTGCATATTACGATATATTATATGGTGTTTTCAATGATACACTGCATATTACGAAATATTATAAGGTATTTTCAATGATACACTGCATATTACGTTATATTATAAGGTATTTTCAATGACACACTGCATATTACGTTATATTATAAGGTATTTTCAATGATACACTGCATATTACGTTATATTATAAGGTATTTTCATTGATACACTACAAATTACCATATATTATAAGGTATTTTCAATGATAAACTGCATATTACGATATATTATATGGTGTTTTCAATGATACACTGCATATTACGAAATATTATAAGGTATTTTCAATGATACACTGCATATTACGTTATATTATAAGGTATTTTCAATGACACACTGCATATTACGTTATATTATAAGGTATTTGCAATGATACACTGCATATTACGTTATATTATAAGGTATTTTCAATGATAAACTACTAAATATTATAAGGTATTTTCAATGATACACTGCATATTAAGTTATATTATAAGGTATTTTCAATGATACACTGCATATAACGTTATATTATAAGGTATTTTCAATGATACACTACAAATTACCATATATTATAAGGTATTTTCAATGATAAACTGCATATTACGATATATTATATGGTGTTTTCAATGATACACTGCATATTACGAAATATTATAAGGTATTTTCAATGATACACTGCATATTACGTTATATTATAAGGTATTTTCAATGACACACTGCATATTACGTTATATTATAAGGTATTTTCAATGATACACTGCATATTACGTTATATTATAAGGTATTTTCAATGATAAACTACTAAATATTATAAGGTATTTTCAATGATAAACTGCATATTACGATATATTATATGGTGTTTTCAATGATACACTGCATATTACGAAATATTATAAGGTATTTTCAATGATACACTGCATATTACGTTATATTATAAGGTATTTTCAATGACACACTGCATATTACGTTATATTATAAGGTATTTGCAATGATACACTGCATATTACGTTATATTATGAGTTACTTTCATTGATACACTACAAATTACCATATATTATAAGGTATTTTCAAAGATACTCTGCATATTACGTTATATTATAAGGTATTTTCAATGATTCACTGCATATTACGTTATATTATAAGGTATTTTCAATGATACACTGCATATTACGTTATATTATAAGGTATTTTCAATGATAAACTACTAAATATTATAAGGTATTTTCAATGATACACTGCATATTACGTTATATTATAAGGTATTTTCAATGATACACTGCATATAACGTTATATTATAAGGTATTTTCAATGATACACTGCATATTACGATATATTATATGGTGTTTTCAATGATACACTCCATATTACGTAATATTATAAGGTATTTTCAATGATACACTGCATATTACGTTATACTATAAGGTGTTTTCAATGGTACACTGCATATTACGTTATATTATACGGTATTTTCAATGATACACTGCATATTACGTTATATCATAAGGTATTTTCAATGATACACTGGATATTACGTTATATTATAAGGTGTTTTCAATGATACACTACTATATATTATAAGGTATTTTCAATGATACACTGCATATTACGTTATATTATAAGGTATTTTCAATGATAAACTACTATATTTTATAAGGTATTTTCAATGATACACAGTATATTACGTAATATTATAAGGTGTTTTCAATGATAAACTGCATATTACGTTATATTATAAGGTATTTTCATTGATACATTACAAATTACCATATATTATAAGGTATTTTCAATGATACACTGCATACTATGTTATATCATAAGGAATTTTCAATGATACACTACAAATTACGTTACATTATAAGGTATTTTCAATGATACACTACAAATTACGATATATTATAAGGTATTTTCAATGATACACTGCATATTACGTTATATTATAAGGTATTTTCAATGATACACTACAAATTACGATATATTATAAAGTATTTTCAATGATACACTGCATATTACGTTATATTATAAGGTATTTTCAATGATATACTGCATATTACGTTATATTATATGGTGTTTTCAATGATACACTGCATATTATGAAATATTATAAGGTATTTTCAATGATACACTGCATATTACGTTATATTATAAGGTATTTTCAATGACACACTGCATATTACGTTATATTATAAGGTATTTGCATTGATACACTGCATATTACGATATATTATATGGTATTTTCAATGATACACTGCATATTATGATATATTATAAGGTATTTTCAATGATACACTGCATATTATGTTATATTATAAGGTACTTTCATTGATACACTACAAATTACCATATATTATAAGGTATTTTCAAAGATACACTGCATATTACGTTATATTATAAGGTATTTTCAATGATTCACTGCATATTACGTTATATTATAAGGTATTTTCAATGATACACTGCATATTACGTTATATTATAAGGTATTTTCAATGATAAACTACTAAATATTATAAGGTATTTTCAATGATACACTGCATATTACGTTATATTATAAGGTATTTTCAATGATAAACTACTAAATATTATAAGGTATTTTCAATGATACACTGCATATTACGTTATATTATAAGGTATTTTCATTGATACACTACAAATTACCATATATTATAAGGTATTTTCAATGATAAACTACTATATATTATAAGGTATTTTCAATGATAAGCTACTATATCTTATAAGGTATTTTCAATGATACACTGCATATTACGTTATATTATAAGGTATTTTCAATGATACAGTGTATATTACGTTATATTATAAGGTATTTTCAATGATAAACTGCATATTACGTTATATTATAAGGTATTTTCAATGATACACTGCATAATACGTTATATCATAAGGTATTTTCAATGATACACTGCATATTACGTTATATTATAAGGTATTTTCAATGATAAACTACTATATATTATAAGGTATTTTCAATGATAAGCTACTATATCTTATAAGGTATTTTCAATGATACACTGCATATTACGTTATATTATAAGCTTTTTCAATGGTAAACTACTATATATTATAAGGTATTTTCAAAGATACACTGCATATTACGTTATATTATAAGGCATTTTCAATGATACACTGTATATTACGATATATTATAAGGTATTTTCAATGATACACTGCATATTACGTTATATTATAAGGTATTTTCAATGATACACTGTATATTACGTTATATTATAAGGTATTTTCAATGATAAACTGCATATTACGTTATATTATAAGGTATTTTCAATGATACACTGCATAATACGTTATATCATAAGGTATTTTCAATGATACACTGCATATTACGTTATATCATAAGGTATTTTCATTGATACACTACATATTACCATATATTATAAGGTATTGTCAATGATACACTGCATATTACGTTATACTATAAGGTGTTTTCAATGGTACACTGCATATTACGTTATATTATACGGTATTTTCAATGATACACTGCATATAACGTTATATTATAAGGTATTTTCAATGATACACTGCATATTACGATATATTATATGGTGTTTTCAATGATACACTGCATATTACGAAATATTATAAGGTATTTTCAATGATACACTGCATATTACGTTATATTATAAGGTATTTTCAATGACACACTGCATATTACGTTATATTATAAGGTATTTGCAATGATACACTGCATATTACGATATATTATATGGTATTTTCAATGATACACTGCATATTATGATATATTATAAGGTATTTTCAATGATACACTGCATATTACGTTATATTATAAGGTACTTTCATTGATACACTACAAATTACCATATATTATAAGGTATTTTCAAAGATACACTGCATATTACGTTATATTACAAGGTATTTTCAATGATTCACTGCATATTACGTTATATTATAAGGTATTTTCAATGATACACTGCATATTACGTTATATTATAAGGTATTTTCAATGATAAACTACTAAATATTATAAGGTATTTTCAATGATACACTGCATATTACGTTATATTATAAGGTATTTTCAATGATACACAGCATATAACGTTATATTATAAGGTATTTTCAATGATACACTGCATATTACGTTATATTATAAGGTATTTTCATTGATACACTACAAATTACCATATATTATAAGGTATTTTCAATGATAAACTGCATATTACGATATATTATATGGTGTTTTCAATGATACACTGCATATTATGAAATATTATAAGGTATTTTCAATGATACACTGCATATTACGTTATATTATAAGGTATTTTCAATGACACACTGCATATTACGTTATATTATAAGGTATTTGCAATGATACACTGCATATTACGATATATTATATGGTATTTTCAATGATACACTGCATATTATGATATATTATAAGGTATTTTCAATGATACACTGCATATTATGTTATATTATAAGGTACTTTCATTGGTACACTACAAATTACCATATATTATAAGGTATTTTCAAAGATACACTGCATATTACGTTATATTATAAGGTATTTTCATTGATACACTACAAATTACCATATATTATAAGGTATTTTCAATGATACACTGCATATTTCGATATATTATATAGTGTTTTCAATGATACACTGCATATCACGAAATATTATAAGGTATTTTCAATGATACACTGCATAATACGTTATATCATAAGGTATTTTCAATGATACACTGCATATTACGTTATATTATAAGGTATTTTCAATGATACACTGCATATTACGTTATATTATAAGGTATTTTCATTGATACACTACAAATTACCATATATTATAAGGTATTTTCAATGATACACTGCATAATACGTTATATCATAAGGTATTTTCAATGATACACTGCATATTACGTTATATTATAAGGTATTTTCAATGATACACTGCATATTACGTTATATTATAAGGTATTTTCATTGATACACTACAAATTACCATATATTATAAGGTATTTTCAATGATAAACTACTATATATTATAAGGTATTTTCAATGATAAGCTACTATATCTTATAAGGTATTTTCAATGATACACTGCATATTACGTTATATTATAAGGTATTTTCAATGATACACTACTAAATATTATAAGGTATTTTCAATGATAAACTGCATATAACGTTATATTATAAGGTATTTTCAATGATACACTGCATATTACGATATATTATATGGTGTTTTCAATGATACACTGCATATTACGAAATATTATAAGGTATTTTCAATGATACACTGCATATTACGTTATATTATAAGGTATTTTCAATGATACACTGCATATTACGTTATATTATAAGGTATTTGCAATGATACACTGCATATTACGATATAGTATATGGTATTTTCAATGATACACTGCATATTATGATATATTATAAGGTATTTTCAATGATACACTGCATATTACGTTATATTATAAGGTACTTTCATTGATACACTACAAATTACCATATATTATAAGGTATTTTCAAAGATACACTGCATATTACGTTATATTATAAGGTATTTTCATTGATACACTACAAATTACCATATATTATAAGGTATTTTCAATGATACACTGCATATTTCGATATATTATATAGTGTTTTCAATGATACACTGCATATCACGAAATATTATAAGGTATTTTCAATGATACACTGCATAATACGTTATATCATAAGGTATTTTCAATGATACACTGCATATTACGTTATATTATAAGGTATTTTCAATGATACACTGCATATTACGTTATATTATAAGGTATTTTCATTGATACACTACAAATTACCATATATTATAAGGTATTTTCAATGATACACTGCATAATACGTTATATCATAAGGTATTTTCAATGATACACTGCATATTACGTTATATTATAAGGTATTTTCAATGATACACTGCATATTACGTTATATTATAAGGTATTTTCATTGATACACTACAAATTACCATATATTATAAGGTATTTTCAATGATAAACTACTATATATTATAAGGTATTTTCAATGATAAGCTACTATATCTTATAAGGTATTTTCAATGATACACTGCATATTACGTTATATTATAAGGTATTTTCAATGATACACTACTAAATATTATAAGGTATTTTCAATGATAAACTGCATATAACGTTATATTATAAGGTATTTTCAATGATACACTGCATATTACGATATATTATATGGTGTTTTCAATGATACACTGCATATTACGAAATATTATAAGGTATTTTCAATGATACACTGCATATTACGTTATATTATAAGGTATTTTCAATGACACACTGCATATTACGTTATATTATAAGGTATTTGCAATGATACACTGCATATTACGATATAGTATATGGTATTTTCAATGATACACTGCATATTATGATATATTATAAGGTATTTTCAATGATACACTGCATATTACGTTATATTATAAGGTACTTTCATTGATACACTACAAATTACCATATATTATAAGGTATTTTCAAAGATACACTGCATATTACGTTATATTACAAGGTATTTTCAATGATTCACTGCATATTACGTTATATTATAAGGTATTTTCAATGATACACTGCATATTACGTTATATTATAAGGTATTTTCAATGATAAACTACTAAATATTATAAGGTATTTTCAATGATACACTGCATATTACGTTATATTATAAGGTATTTTCAATGATACACTGCATATAACGTTATATTATAAGGTATTTTCAATGATACACTGCATATTACGTTATATTATAAGGTATTTTCATTGATACACTACAAATTACCATATATTATAAGGTATTTTCAATGATAAACTGCATATTACGATATATTATATGGTGTTTTCAATGATACACTGCATATTACGAAATATTATAAGGTATTTTCAATGATACACTGCATATTACGTTATATTATAAGGTATTTTCAATGACACACTGCATATTACGTTATATTATAAGGTATTTGCAATGATACACTGCATATTACGTTATATTATGAGGTACTTTCATTGATACACTACAAATTACCATATATTATAAGGTATTTTCAAAGATACTCTGCATATTACATTATATTATAAGGTATTTTCAATGATACACTGCATATTACGTTATATTATAAGGTATTTTCAATGATAAACTACTAAATATTATAAGGTATTTTCAATGATACACTGCATATTACGTTATATTATAAGGTATTTTCAATGATACACTGCATATAACGTTATATTATAAGGTATTTTCAATGATACACTGCATATTACGATATATTATATGGTGTTTTCAATGATACACTCCATATTACGTAATATTATAAGGTATTTTCAATGATACACTGCATATTACGTTATATTATAAGGTATTTTCATTGATACACTACAAATTACCATATATTATAAGGTATTTTCAATGATTCACTGCATATTACGTTATATTATAAGGTATTTTCAATGATACACTGCATATTACGTTATATTATAAGGTATTTTCAATGATAAACTACTAAATATTATAAGGTATTTTCAATGATACACTGCATATTACGTTATATTATAAGGTATTTTCAATGATACACTGCATATAACGTTATATTATAAGGTATTTTCAATGATACACTGCATATTACGTTATATTATAAGGTATTTTCATTGATACACTACAAATTACCATATATTATAAGGTATTTTCAATGATAAACTGCATATTACGATATATTATATGGTGTTTTCAATGATACACTGCATATTACGAAATATTATAAGGTATTTTCAATGATACACTGCATATTACGTTATATTATAAGGTATTTTCAATGACACACTGCATATTACGTTATATTATAAGGTATTTGCAATGATACACTGCATATTACGTTATATTATGAGGTACTTTCATTGATACACTACAAATTACCATATATTATAAGGTATTTTCAAAGATACACTGCATATTACGTTATATTATAAGGTATTTTCAATGATTCACTGCATATTACGTTATATTATAAGGTATTTTCAATGATACACTGCATATTACGTTATATTATAAGGTATTTTCAATGATAAACTACTAAATATTATAAGGTATTTTCAATGATACACTGCATATTACGTTATATTATAAGGTATTTTCAATGATACACTGCATATAACGTTATATTATAAGGTATTTTCAATGATACACTGCATAATACGTTATATCATAAGGTATTTTCAATGATACACTGCATATTACGTTATATTATAAGGTATTTTCAATGATAAACTACTATATATTATAAGGTATTTTCAATGATAAGCTACTATATCTTATAAGGTATTTTCAATGATACACTGCATATTACGTTATATTATAAGGTATTTTCAATGATACACTGTATATTACGTTATATTATAAGGTATTTGCAATGATACTGTCACGTGCGTAACAGACAACATTCCAGGAAGCCTGGAAAAAGTTAAAATCTGACCGGGTCCCTAGTCTGTGCAATAAATGGCATGTGCGCAGCAGACCCGCCAATTTGGAAAGCCGGAAAAAGGTTCAGATCTGGCCGAGTCCTCGGCCAGCAATAAAACCATTTCCAAAAATTGCAGGACAGCTGGCGACCCAAAACTGAAGGCACAATATTTATTACACTAAGAAATAGCAAACCTTCTCCTTCCAACATACCACACCCACAGGCACATCTCTGCCAATCAGGTAAACAGAAACACATCCCCACAATCACAAATTTAACCAATAGGAATATAACTAAGAAAACGCCATAGCCAAATTGTAACCGTCACCGCACTTCAACTCCGATCTCCGAACTTGTAGGTTGATTCTTAAACGCTCTTGAAAATAAACAGTTTTAAATTGAAACTAATCTGATAGTTACTACCCAAACCTTGATCCCTGGTAAATACCTTAAGTGGTTTGACCAAAAATAGGAAGGTTAATAATAATTCGCGAAGCGTTCGGTTTGAAAGTGGGTGTATTGTCGCGAACGTAACATTGGTGACAGCGGTGGGATAGTTTGTGGTTAGTGACGTGAATTTTGGTAAAAAGAAAATACTCAACAATTATTCACAAAATGCCTCTTCCAAGAACCCCAAGTCAGGGATTGCCAAGACCAGAGAACGAAGAAATGGAACAAGACCCAGTCGCATCGCTGGAAGAACAAAGGGAGGAGATTGAGACAATGCGTCGACTTCTCGAAAATCAATTAGCCGAATTGCAAATTCATAAAGGCCAACTAGTGGAAGAGCAGCGACGGTTGGCGTTTCAACAGGAGCAACTAGCAACGCAACAATCTCAGCATCAATACCAGGGAACTACGCAGCAAGAGGAAGAATTATCGTCAACAACATTTGGCAACAACGGATATTATGTCACGCTATACAAAGACGCATTAAATGCCATCCCGGAGTTCGATGGGAAAAATATGGCCTTCGTGTGTTTCGCCGAGGGATGCGAGGAGGCTGTGGATATGATCCCGTCCCACTGCGAAGGCAGCCTGGTAAGGTCCATCAGGAATAAATTGAAAGGAGATGCACGACGGTCGATTCTCGGAATGAAATTCAGCAGGGTGAGCGAATTAGTAGAATACCTTAGGTCTATATATGCGCCGCACGAAACAGTTTATGAAGCTTTAGGGAAACTATCCAATGTCTTCCAAAAATCAAGCGAAGAGGTGATAACTTTCGCGAATCGCGTCCGGGAATTAGGCAAGAGTATTACAGACGCGTTTCAAAGAGAAGCCGGATGCATCACGTCCGCGTTTGTTGATAGCACCGACAAGAATTTGCAGAAATGTTTTTTGCGTGGTTTAAAACCGGAAATTTCAATACGAATGCCAACTATAGAATTTAAAAATATTAATAAGGCCATTTCCAAAGCAATTTTAGTAGAAAAGGAAAATAACGCCATTTTAACCATGCGCGGATCTTCTGACCGATCCGAGAGGCGGGAACAAAATAGTACAATTTTCAAAATTGACCCCCATCCAATTACTTGTCAACTTTGCAAAAAACCGGGGCATGAAGCACCCAATTGTTGGATACACAAAAACCCTCCTATATCAGGAAATAATCTTGAGAAACCGCAGTCCTCGCATTACAACGGTCCGGATTACGAAAAAATAGTCCAAATTGTATTAGAAACGCAACGCCGAATGCCTAACCCCCACGCACGTGGGAACAGTAACCTCGAACACGATTACAGTACACATTATGCTGCCAGACCTTTTAAACATTCTAATTTAAACCCGAGCAACTTCAAGTTTTGCAGATATTGTAAAAACGATGGACACGTTATTGATGAATGTAGGAAACGTGCTTATAATAATAGTAGAGCAGGCACTACTCAAGCCCAAAACAATCAGGCCCAATCGGGAAACTTTACAAATGCCGCGCGGACAGGCGCACCACGCGGTCACCCAACAGGGCGCCAGATATTCAACATCGAATCCGAGATCGCCGAATCCGTAGTGCGCGAATAAACTTAACCCGAAGCGGTTACGTACCTGTTGTGTGTATCAGGAGCCTTGATTTAATTTCGCCTTCAAATCTCATGGTTGATAGTGGATCGGGTCCTAACCTCATCAAAATCCGTTCAATCAACCCCTCCACTAAAATCGATTCAAATGAAATTCTTCAATTAAGCGGCATTACGACACAACAAGTACTGACCAGAGGGGAATTAAGAATAAATATTCTAGGGCGATTTGTAACCTTTCACGCGGTAGACAATAATTTCCCAATTACTCAAGAGGGCATCATCGGTTCTGATTTTCTCGTAGAGCAAAATGCCCGCATCAATTATAAAAATAAATGCCTGGAATGCGACACTCAGGTAATTCCATTCGAGACCCAGGAAAAGTTAGTAGTCCCCGCGAGATCTCGAACACAAGGCTACGTTAAAATAGCCAACCCGGAAATCGGTGAAGGATACATTCCGCGTTTAAGGGTAAAGGGAAATAAAGAAATATACCTGGGTGACGTACTAGCGACGGTTAATGACGGTCGATCTTACCTAGACATCATTAACACAAGCCATCGCGACATTGAAATCGTAATCCCTACGGTAAAAATCCATGAAGTGTCCCTCATTCAGGAAAATAAATACCCTGATCGTCAAGGTCGTAGTTGTAAATTTGATAGAACAAAAGGACGTTCTCCTATTTCAAATCCAAATGCGGATCCCTCAAATTCAAGATTCCTCAATTCAAAGTCCCTCAAATATGGAGAATCCAAATCATTGCCTATCAATCAATCTATCAAATACGATCAAACTCTAGCTAATCTGTCCCAGCCCCCAATAAATGCTCGCAAAAATCCGAAATCTTGTTTAGGAATAAAGATTCAAGAAAACATTAAACGTCCTCAAGAAGTAAAGAACCTTTTAAGATTAAATCACCTGAATTCAGAGGAATGCGCGCACATCATCAAGTTGGTGCAGGAGTATGCCGACTGTTTTCATATACCTGGCGAACCCCTAGGATTTACGACTGCGACAGAACACAGAATACCGACTACCGACGACCGACCTATAAATAAAAGACAGTATCGTTTTCCGCCTATCCATAAAGACGAAATTGAAAAACAAGTTCGCGATTTGTTAAAATCTGGAACAATAAAACCGTCCGAATCCCCCTATAACACGCCCGTTTGGATTGTACCAAAAAAACTAGATTCGCAGGGACACAAACAATGGAGAATGGTGTTGGATTTCCGAGAGTTAAACGAAAAAACAATCGGAGATGCATACCCATTACCCAACATTATTAATATTCTTGATCAATTAGGCGGTGCCAAATACTTTTCAATATTTGATTTAGCGTCGGGATTCCATCAAATTCCTATGCATCCGGAACATAAGCATAAAACGGCTTTCACAACACCGCATGGGCATTATGAATTTGAACGAATGCCATTCGGTTTGAAAAATGCACCCGCGACATTTCAGCGTTTAATGGATCGAGTACTGTCGGGACTACAAGGTAACGAGGTTTTTGTATATCTGGATGATATTGTTGTATATTCAAGTTCATTACGCGAACACGAAATTAAATTTCGGAAACTAATGGATAGACTGCGCATGGCAAATCTGAAATTACAGCCCGATAAATGTGAGTTTCTACGAAAGGAAGTATGTTATCTCGGACATATTGTTAGCGAAAACGGTGTCCGGCCAAACCCAAAAAAATTAGAGGCTGTACAGAAATTTCCGGTTCCCAAAACGCAAAAGAACATTAAGCAATTTCTTGGATTAGCAGGATACTATCGACGATTTATCCCAAATTTTTCTAAAATCGCAAAACCACTAACGCAATTGTTAAAACAAGGCGAATCGTTTAAATGGACTGAAAGAGAACTGGATGCATTCCAAATCTTACGCGATAAACTGTGCGAAGAACCAGTATTACAATATCCCGATTTTAATAAACCGTTTATTTTGACCACCGACGCATCGGAATTTGCAATAGGAGGGGTTTTAAGTCAGGGTCCGATAGGCAAAGATAAACCAATAGCTTATACATCCAGAGTTTTAAACGGTTCAGAATTAAATTACCCTACAATAGAAAAAGAATTGCTTGCTATTATATACTGTGTGAACCATTTTCGACCGTATCTGTATGGAAAAAAATTCGCATTAGTAACAGACCACAAACCGCTCACCTGGCTGCATTCCGTTAAGGATCCTACCTCACGATTATTGAGGTGGCGATTAAAGCTTGACGAATACGAATATGATATTTCGTATAAGGCAGGGAAGATAAATGTAAATGCCGACGCATTGTCCCGAAATCCCGTAGAAAGATTTGCATACCCAATTCGTACCGAGGAATTGGACATACTGTCGGATCCCGAAGACGAACAAATTCGAAAGCGGAATGATCGTGCGAGAATCCTTAAAACCCCGTCACCACAAACCGCGGAAATGAGGGAAGAAATGGAACCCATTATCGCTCGCACAAAAATGAGAACAAGAAGCCAAACTGTTCACGATGTAGATGGACCAGTACCATTTACAGAAAAGGAACTTCGCGAGCGTTCCTTTAAACGACACAAAGTTAAAGCGATGATCCACCGAGAACCTTCACCTATCACGTTTTTATCGACGGCAGAATCCGTTAATGAGGTAGACGACAATGACGACGAAAACAACAATGACAACGACGACAAAGACAACAACGACAAAGACAACAACGACAGTGACGACGACGACACTCCTTTGGCGACACGGTTAACGTTAAATAAACCAGGGCCACAAACTCCTCAAATCCCAGAGCGGAGAGCGGCCAAGGACCCAAAAACATTAGAATCGCAATACCCTATAATCATAGAAAATATATTCGAATCGGAAGAGGAAGAAGGAGAAGAAACCGACTACAGCAGCGAAGACGAATTAGACCACGATAACTTTGACCGTACAGTCAAAGACCAAGAACTTCTACATAGCAGAGAAACAAGATCTATAAGAAACACAGTATTAAATCAACGCGATAAACTATATATGAGAAAAGATAACTCTCTTTACTTCCTCACTGAAAATGGGGAGCCAGTAGACGAAGGGGCAAAAGAATTCGAGGGGAAAAAAGAATTACCCAGATTACAAAACCCTCACACCGGGGACGTCATTTTTACAAAGAAAGGAAACAAATGGCACATAATAGTAATTTGCAAAAGAACCTTGGAAGAAAAGACAACACTGAAAATATTCACGGAAGCCTTCCAAAATTTGAACAGACGACTCAAGGAATACAATATTGAAACAATAGGAATCGCAAAATTCAGCAAAATAGATGACATCGACTGGCAAGAGACAATCAGATTATTACGTAATTCCATTACAGAAAAACACATAAAAATAATAGTCTGTCACGGAACAGTAATCGAACCAGAAAGTCACCAACGGAGGAACATTCTTGAAGAAGCCCATTGTTCAACCGTAGGTGGACATAAAGGAATTACGAAAACGTATAATAGAATCCGACAAAGATTTTATTGGGAACATCTTAAAACCGATGTACAAAATCTCGTCCGGAATTGCATCCAGTGTCAATTAAAGAAGATATCCAGAAATAAAATAAAACAGCCCATGGTCATTACTGACACACCGGACACAGCATTTGACAAGATTTCAATGGATATGGTAGGGCCATTACCAAGAACAACAGAAGGGAACGAATACCTTCTCACGCTACAGGACAATTTAACAAAGTTTTCCACCGCCATACCAATGAGATCAGCAACTGCAACAAGTGTGGCAAAAGCCCTCGTAAAACATTTCCTCAGTATTTTCGGAGCACCCAAAGCCATACTTACGGATAGAGGTACTAATTTTACTAGTACACTGATGAAGGAATTATCCCGACACTTCCGTATAACTCGTTATTTGACTACAGCTTTCCACCCCCAATCAAACGGTTCGTTAGAACGATCTCACGCGACTTTGATAGAATATATTAAACAATACGTAGACAATAGACATGAATGGGACGAATTTCCAGAATTAGCAACGTTTTGTTATAACACTAGCGTACATGAAGCAACTGGGTTCACTCCTTACGAATTAATATTTGGCAAATTAGCACGGCAACCTTCCAGTCAACCGTATAACGATAATAATACGCGAAATTACGGCGATTATCTTACCGATGTAGTTCAAACACTGTATGACCTCCGAACATTGGCACGTGAAAACTTAATAGCGTCAAAACAGCGATCGAAACAATATTATGATAAAAAAGTTAATCCGCAAAGCTTTCAGTTGAATGATTCTGTATTTCTACTAAAAGAACCTAAGAAAGGAAAATTATCAAATAATTATACCGGCCCCTATAAAATAATAGAAACCATGGCAAACCATAATGTAAAAATTCTCATAAATGGAAAACCTCGCGTTGTACATACCGACAAACTAAAATTAGCGCATATTTTGTAGTTACTAATTTTTTTTTTTTTTTTTTTTCTTCTCTTTTTTATATATATATCTCATTTAATCTATACAATCTTATAGTATAAACATAAAAATTTAGGAGAAACACAAGGTATATATATATACGTACAAGTAAATAAAGAAATGAGCGAACTAAATTGTAAGTTAATATTAAGAGTCTAAATAATAATCAACACTTTGTTATAACACATACACTCATTATAAGATACCTAATATTAAGTAACACACGCATTGAATAATCAAACACATGAAATACCTCCTTACACAATTAATTTCATATGTTTGATTCAAATGGGGGGAGGTGTCACGTGCGTAACAGACAACATTCCAGGAAGCCTGGAAAAAGTTAAAATCTGACCGGGTCCCTAGTCTGTGCAATAAATGGCATGTGCGCAGCAGACCCGCCAATTTGGAAAGCCGGAAAAAGGTTCAGATCTGGCCGAGTCCTCGGCCAGCAATAAAACCATTTCCAAAAATTGCAGGACAGCTGGCGACCCAAAACTGAAGGCACAATATTTATTACACTAAGAAATAGCAAACCTTCTCCTTCCAACATACCACACCCACAGGCACATCTCTGCCAATCAGGTAAACAGAAACACATCCCCACAATCACAAATTTAACCAATAGGAATATAACTAAGAAAACGCCATAGCCAAATTGTAACCGTCACCGCACTTCAACTCCGATCTCCGAACTTGTAGGTTGATTCTTAAACGCTCTTGAAAATAAACAGTTTTAAATTGAAACTAATCTGATAGTTACTACCCAAACCTTGATCCCTGGTAAATACCTTAAGTGGTTTGACCAAAAATAGGAAGGTTAATAATAATTCGCGAAGCGTTCGGTTTGAAAGTGGGTGTATTGTCGCGAACGTAACAATACACTGCATATTACGTTATATTATGAGGTACTTTCATTGATACACTACAAATTACCATATATTATAAGGTATTTTCAAAGATACACTGCATATTACGTTATATTATAAGGTATTTTCAATGATTCACTGCATATTACGTTATATTATAAGGTATTTTCAATGATACACTGCATATTACGTTATATTATAAGGTATTTTCAATGATAAACTACTAAATATTATAAGGTATTTTCAATGATACACTGCATATTACGTTATATTATAAGGTATTTTCAATGATACACTGCATATAACGTTATATTATAAGGTATTTTCAATGATACACTGCATATTACGATATATTATATGGTGTTTTCAATGATACACTCCATATTACGTAATATTATAAGGTATTTTCAATGATACACTGCATATTACGTTATATTATAAGGTATTTTCATTGATACACTACAAATTACCATATATTATAAGGTATTTTCAATGATACACTGCATATTACGATATATTATAAGGTATTTTCAATGATTCACTGCATATTACGTTATATTATAAGGTATTTTCAATGATACACTGCATATTACGTTATATTATAAGGTATTTTCAATGATAAACTACTAAATATTATAAGGTATTTTCAATGATACACTGCATATTACGTTATATTATAAGGTATTTTCAATGACACACTGCATATTACGTTATATTATAAGGTATTTGCAATGATACACTGCATATTACGATATATTATATGGTATTTTCAATGATACACTGCATATTATGATATATTATAAGGTATTTTCAATGATACACTGCATATTACGTTATATTATAAGGTACTTTCATTGATACACTACAAATTACCATATATTATAAGGTATTTTCAAAGATACACTGCATATTACGTTATATTATAAGGTATTTTCAATGATTCACTGCATATTACGTTATATTATAAGGTATTTTCAATGATACACTGCATATTACGTTATATTATAAGGTATTTTCAATGATAAACTGCATATTACGTTATATTATAAGGTATTTTCAATGATAAACTACTAAATATTATAAGGTATTTTCAATGATACACTGCATATTACGTTATATTATAAGGTATTTTCAATGATAAACTACTAAATATTATAAGGTATTTTCAATGATACACTGCATATTACGTTATATTATAAGGTATTTTCAATGATACACTGCATATAACGTTATATTATAAGGTATTTTCAATGATACACTGCATATTACGATATATTATATGGTGTTTTCAATGATACACTCCATATTACGTAATATTATAAGGTATTTTCAATGATACACTGCATATTACGTTATATTATAAGGTATTTTCAATGACACACTGCATATTACGTTATATTATAAGGTATTTTCAATGATACACTGCATATTACGATATATTATATGGTGTTTTCAATGATACACTCCATATTACGTAATATTATAAGGTATTTTCAATGATACACTGCATATTACGTTATATTATAAGGTATTTTCAATGACACACTGCATATTACGTTATATTATAAGGTATTTTCAATGATACACTGCATAATACGTTATATCATAAGGTATTTTCAATGATACACTGCATATTACGTTATATTATAAGGTATTTTCAATGATAAACTACTATATATTATAAGGTATTTTCAATGATAAGCTACTATATCTTATAAGGTATTTTCAATGATACACTGCATATTACGTTATATTATAAGGTATTTTCATTGATACACTACAAATTACCATATATTATAAGGTATTTTCAAAGATACACTGCATATTACGTTATATTATAAGGTATTTTCAATGATTCACTGCATATTACGTTATATTATAAGGTATTTTCAATGATACACTGCATATTACGTTATATTATAAGGTATTTTCAAAGATACACTGCATATTACGTTATATTATAAGGTATTTTCAATGATACACTGCATATTACGTTATATTATAAGGTATTTTCAATGATACACTGGGTATTACGTTATATTATAAGGTATTTTCAATGATACACTACAAATTACGTTACATTATAAGGTATTTTCAATGATACACTACAAATTATGATATATTATAAAGTATTTTCAATCATACACTGCATATTACGTTATATTATAAGGTATTTTCAATGATACACTGCATATTATGTTATATCATAAGGAATTTTCAATGATACACTACAAATTACGTTACATTATAAGGTATTTTCAATGATACACTGCATATAACGTTATATTATAAGGTATTTTCAATGATACACTGCATATTACGATATATTATATGGTGTTTTCAATGATACACTCCATATTACGTAATATTATAAGGTATTTTCAATGATACACTGCATATTACGTTATATTATAAGGTATTTTCAATGATAAACTACTAAATATTATAAGGTATTTTCAATGATACAGTGCATATTACGTTATATTATAAGGTATTTTCAATGATACACTGCATATAACGTTATATTATAAGGTATTTTCAATGATACACTGCATATTACGATATATTATATGGTATTTTCAATGATACACTGCATATTATGATATATTATAAGGTATTTTCAATGATACACTGCATATTACGTTATATTATAAGGTACCTTCATTGATACACTACAAA
The DNA here is from genome assembly GCA_916610255.1 of Lasioglossum lativentre. Taxonomy (NCBI): domain Eukaryota; kingdom Metazoa; phylum Arthropoda; class Insecta; order Hymenoptera; family Halictidae; genus Lasioglossum; species Lasioglossum lativentre. The sequence continues at coordinate 61,999 of CAKAJI010001026.1, forward strand.
TTACCATATATTATAAGGTATTTTCAATGATACACTGCATATTACGATATATTATATGGTGTTATCAATGATACACTGCATATTACGAAATATTATAAGGTATTTTCAATGACACACTGCATATTACGTTATATTATAAGGTATTTGCAATGATACACTGCATATTACGATATATTATATGGTATTTTCAATGATACACTGCATATTATGATATATTATAAGGTATTTTCAATGATACACTGCATATTACGTTATATTATAAGGTACTTTCATTGATACACTACAAATTACCATATATTATAAGGTATTTTCAAAGATACACTGCATATTACGTTATATTATAAGGTATTTTCAATGATTCACTGCATATTACGTTATATTATAAGGTATTTTCAGTGATACACTGCATATTACGTTATATTATAAGGTATTTTCAATGATAAACTGCATATTACGTTATATTATAAGGTATTTTCAATGATAAACTACTAAATATTATAAGGTATTTTCAATGATACACTGCATATTACGTTATATTATAAGGTATTTTCAATGATAAACTACTAAATATTATAAGGTATTTTCAATGATACACTGCATATTACGTTATATTATAAGGTATTTTCAATGATACACTGCATATAACGTTATATTATAAGGTATTTTCAATGATACACTGCATATTACGATATATTATATGGTGTTTTCAATGATACACTCCATATTACGTAATATTATAAGGTATTTTCAATGATACACTGCATATTACGTTATATTGTAAGGTATTTTCAATGATAAACTACTAAATATTATAAGGTATTTTCAATGATACACTGCATATTACGTTATATTATAAGGTATTTTCAATGATACACTGCATATTACGATATATTATATGGTGTTTTCAATGATACACTCCATATTACGTAATATTATAAGGTATTTTCAATGATACACTGCATATTACGTTATATTGTAAGGTATTTTCAATGACACACTGCATATTACGTTATATTATAAGGTATTTTCAATGATACACTGCATATTACGATATATTATATGGTGTTTTCAATGATACACTCCATATTACGTAATATTATAAGGTATTTTCAATGATACACTGCATATTACGTTATATTATAAGGTATTTTCAATGACACACTGCATATTACGTTATATTATAAGGTATTTGCAATGATACACTGCATATTACGATATATTATATGGTATTTTCAATGATACACTGCATATTACGTTATATTATAAGGTATTTTCAATTGTAAACTACTATATATCATAAGGTATTTTCAATGATACACTGCATAATACGTTATATCATAAGGTATTTTCAATGATACACTGCATATTACGTTATATTATAAGGTATTTTCAATGATAAACTACTATATATTATAAGGTATTTTCAATGATAAGCTACTATATCTTATAAGGTATTTTCAATGATACACTGCATATTACGTTATATTATAAGGTATTTTCAATTGTAAACTACTATATATCATAAGGTATTTTCAATGATACACTGCATAATACGTTATATCATAAGGTATTTTCAATGATACACTGCATATTACGTTATATTATAAGGTATTTTCAATGATAAACTACTATATATTATAAGGTATTTTCAATGATAAGCTACTATATCTTATAAGGTATTTTCAATGATACACTGCATATTACGTTATATTATAAGGTATTTTCATTGATACACTACAAATTACCATACATTATAAGGTATTTTCAAAGATACACTGCATATTACGTTATATTATAAGGTATTTTCAATGATTCACTGCATATTACGTTATATTATAAGGTATTTTCAATGATACACTGCATATTACGTTATATTATAAGGTATTTTCAAAGATACACTGCATATTACGTTATATTATAAGGTATTTGCAATGATACACTGCATATTACGTTATATTATAAGGTATTTTCAATGATACACTGGGTATTACGTTATATTATAAGGTATTTTCAATGATACACTACAAATTACGTTACATTATAAGGTATTTTCAATGATACACTACAAATTATGATATATTATAAAGTATTTTCAATCATACACTGCATATTACGTTATATTATAAGGTATTTTCAATGATACACTGCATATTATGTTATATCATAAGGAATTTTCAATGATACACTACAAATTACGTTACATTATAAGGTATTTTCAATGATACACTGCATATTACGTTATATTATAAGGTATTTTCAATGATACACTGCATATTACGATATATTATATGGTGTTTTCAATGATACACTCCATATTACGTAATATTATAAGGTATTTTCAATGATACACTGCATATTACGTTATATTATAAGGTATTTTCAATGATAAACTACTAAATATTATAAGGTATTTTCAATGATACAGTGCATATTACGTTATATTATAAGGTATTTTCAATGATACACTGCATATAACGTTATATTATAAGGTATTTTCAATGATACACTGCATATTACGATATATTATATGGTGTTTTCAATGATACACTCCATATTACGTAATATTATAAGGTATTTTCAATGATACACTGCATATTACGTTATATTATAAGGTATTTTCAATGACACACTGCATATTACGTTATATTATAAGGTATTTGCAATGATACACTGCATATTACGATATATTATATGGTATTTTCAATGATACACTGCATATTACGTTATATTATAAGGTATTTTCAATGATACACTGCATATTACGATATATTATATGGTGTTTTCAATGATACACTCCATATTACGTAATATTATAAGGTATTTTCAATGATACACTGCATATTACGTTATATTATAAGGTATTTTCATTGATACACTACAAATTACCATATATTATAAGGTATTTTCAAAGATACACTGCATATTACGTTATATTATAAGGTATTTTCAATGATTCACTGCATATTACGTTATATTATAAGGTATTTTCAATGATACACTGCATATTACGTTATATTATAAGGTATTTTCAAAGATACACTGCATATTACGTTATATTATAAGGTATTTTCAATGATACACTGCATATTACGTTATATTATAAGGTATTTTCAATGATACACTGGGTATTACGTTATATTATAAGGTATTTTCAATGATACACTACAAATTACGTTACATTATAAGGTATTTTCAATGATACACTACAAATTATGATATATTATAAAGTATTTTCAATCATACACTGCATATTACGTTATATTATAAGGTATTTTCAATGATACACTGCATATTATGTTATATCATAAGGAATTTTCAATGATACACTACAAATTACGTTACATTATAAGGTATTTTCAATGATACACTACATATTACGTTATATTATAAGGTATTTTCAATGATACACTGCATATTACGATATATTATATGGTGTTTTCAATGATACACTCCATATTACGTAATATTATAAGGTATTTTCAATGATACACTGCATATTACGTTATATTATAAGGTATTTTCAATGATAAACTACTAAATATTATAAGGTATTTTCAATGATACAGTGCATATTACGTTATATTATAAGGTATTTTCAATGATACACTGCATATAACGTTATATTATAAGGTATTTTCAATGATACACTGCATATTACGATATATTATATGGTGTTTTCAATGATACACTCCATATTACGTAATATTATAAGGTATTTTCAATGATACACTGCATATTACGTTATATTATAAGGTATTTTCAATGACACACTGCATATTACGTTATATTATAAGGTATTTGCAATGATACACTGCATATTACGATATATTATAAGGTATTTTCAATGATACACTGCATATTATGATATATTATAAGGTATTTTCAATGATACACTGCATATTACGTTATATTATAAGGTACTTTCATTGATACACTACAAATTACCATATATTATAAGGTATTTTCAAAGATACACTGCATATTACGTTATATTATAAGGTATTTTCAATGATTCACTGCATATTACGTTATATTATAAGGTATTTTCAATGATACACTGCATATTACGTTATATTATAAGGTATTTTCAATGATACACTGCATATTACGTTATATTATAAGGTATTTTCAATGATAAACTACTAAATATTATAAGGTATTTTCAATGATACACTGCATATTACGTTATATTATAAGGTATTTTCAATTGTAAACTACTATATATCATAAGGTATTTTCAATGATACACTGCATAATACGTTATATCATAAGGTATTTTCAATGATACACTGCATATTACGTTATATTATAAGGTATTTTCAATGATAAACTACTATATATTATAAGGTATTTTCAATGATAAGCTACTATATCTTATAAGGTATTTTCAATGATACACTGCATATTACGTTATATTATAAGGTATTTTCAATTGTAAACTACTATATATCATAAGGTATTTTCAATGATACACTGCATAATACGTTATATCATAAGGTATTTTCAATGATACACTGCATATTACGTTATATTATAAGGTATTTTCAATGATAAACTACTATACATTATAAGGTATTTTCAATGATAAGCTACTATATCTTATAAGGTATTTTCAATGATACACTGCATATTACGTTATATTATAAGGTATTTTCATTGATACACTACAAATTACCATATATTATAAGGTATTTTCAAAGATACACTGCATATTACGTTATATTATAAGGTATTTTCAATGATTCACTGCATATTACGTTATATTATAAGGTATTTTCAATGATACACTGCATATTACGTTATATTATAAGGTATTTTCAAAGATACACTGCATATTACGTTATATTATAAGGTATTTGCAATGATACACTGCATATTACGTTATATTATAAGGTATTTTCAATGATACACTGCATATTACGTTATATTATAAGGTATTTTCAATGATAAACTACTAAATATTATAAGGTATTTTCAATGATACACTGCATATTACGTTATATTATAAGGTATTTTCAATGATACACTGCATAATACGTTATATCATAAGGTATTTTCAATGATACACTGCATATTACGTTATATTATAAGGTATTTTCAATGATAAACTACTATATATTATAAGGTATTTTCAATGATAAGCTACTATATCTTATAAGGTATTTTCAATGATACACTGCATATTACGTTATATTATAAGGTATTTTCAATTGTAAACTACTATATATCATAAGGTATTTTCAATTATACACTGCATAATACGTTATATCATAAGGTATTTTCAATGATACACTGCATATTACATTATATTATAAGGTATTTTCAATGATAAACTACTATATATTATAAGGTATTTTCAATGATAAGCTACTATATCTTATAAGGTATTTTCAATGATACACTGCATATTACGTTATATTATAAGGTATTTTCAATGATACAATGTATATTACGTTATATTATAAGGTATTTTCAATGATACACTGCATATTACGTTATATTATAAGATATTTTCAATGATACACTGCATATTACGTTATATTATAAGGTATTTTCAATGATAAACTACTAAATATTATAAGATATTTTCAATGATACACTGCATATTACGTTATATTATAAGGTATTTTCAATGATACACTGCATATTATGATATATTATAAGGTATTTTCAATGATACACTGCATATTACGTTATATTATAAGGTACTTTCATTGATACACTACAAATTACCATATATTATAAGGTATTTTCAAAGATACACTGCATATTACGTTATATTATAAGGTATTTTCAATGATTCACTGCATATTACGTTATATTATAAGGTATTTTCAATGATACACTGCATATTACGTTATATTATAAGGTATTTTCAATGATACACTGCATATTACGTTATATTATAAGGTATTTTCAATGATAAACTACTAAATATTATAAGGTATTTTCAATGATACACTGCATATTACGTTATATTATAAGGTATTTTCAATTGTAAACTACTATATATCATAAGGTATTTTCAATGATACACTGCATAATACGTTATATCATAAGGTATTTTCAATGATACACTGCATATTACGTTATATTATAAGGTATTTTCAATGATAAACTACTATATATTATAAGGTATTTTCAATGATAAGCTACTATATCTTATAAGGTATTTTCAATGATACACTGCATATTACGTTATATTATAAGGTATTTTCAATTGTAAACTACTATATATCATAAGGTATTTTCAATGATACACTGCATAATACGTTATATCATAAGGTATTTTCAATGATACACTGCATATTACGTTATATTATAAGGTATTTTCAATGATAAACTACTATACATTATAAGGTATTTTCAATGATAAGCTACTATATCTTATAAGGTATTTTCAATGATACACTGCATATTACGTTATATTATAAGGTATTTTCATTGATACACTACAAATTACCATATATTATAAGGTATTTTCAAAGATACACTGCATATTACGTTATATTATAAGGTATTTTCAATGATTCACTGCATATTACGTTATATTATAAGGTATTTTCAATGATACACTGCATATTACGTTATATTATAAGGTATTTTCAAAGATACACTGCATATTACGTTATATTATAAGGTATTTTCAATGATACACTGCATATTACGTTATATTATAAGGTATTTTCAATTGTAAACTACTATATATCATAAGGTATTTTCAATTATACACTGCATAATACGTTATATCATAAGGTATTTTCAATGATACACTGCATATTACATTATATTATAAGGTATTTTCAATGATAAACTACTATATATTATAAGGTATTTTCAATGATAAGCTACTATATCTTATAAGGTATTTTCAATGATACACTGCATATAACGTTATATTATAAGGTATTTTCAAAGATACACTGCATATTACGTTATATTATAAGGTATTTTCAATGATTCACTGCATATTACGTTATATTATAAGGTATTTTCAATGATACACTGCATATTACGTTATATTATAAGGTATTTTCAATGATACACTGCATATAACGTTATATTATAAGGTATTTTCAATGATACACTGCATATTACGATATATTATATGGTGTTTTCAATGATTCACTGCATATTACGAAATATTATAAGGTATTTTCAATGATACACTGCATATAACGTTATATTATAAGGTATTTTCAATGATACACTGCATATTACGATATATTATATGGTATTTTCAATGATACCCTGCATATAACGTTATATTATAAGGTATTTTCAATGATACACTGCATATTACGTTATATTATAAGCTTTTTCAATGGTAAACTACTATATATTATAAGGTATTTTCAAAGATACACTGCATATTACGTTATATTATAAGGTATTTTCAATGATACACCGTATATTACGTTATATTATAAGGTATTTTCAATGATACACTGCATATAACGTTATATTGTAAGGTATTTTCAATGATACACTGCATATTACGATATATTATATGGTGTTTTCAATGATACACTGCATATTACGAAATATTATAAGGTGTCTTCAATGATACACTGCATATTACGAAATATTATAAGGTATTTTCAATGATACACTGCATATTACGTTATATTATAAGGTATTTTCAATGACACACTGCATATTACGTTATATTATAAGGTATTTGCAATGATACACTGCATATTACGATATATTATATGGTATTTTCAATGATACACTGCATATTATGATATATTATAAGGTATTTTCAATGATAAGCTACTATATCTTATAAGGTATTTTCAATGATACACTGCATATTACGTTATATTATAAGCTTTTTCAATGGTAAACTACTATATATTATAAGGTATTTTCAAAGATACACTGCATATTACGTTATATTATAAGGTATTTTCAATGATACCCTGCATATAACGTTATATTATAAGGTATTTTCAATGATACACTGCATATTACGTTATATTATAAGGTATTTTCAATTGTAAACTACTATATATCATAAGGTATTTTCAATGATACACTGCATAATACGTTATATCATAAGGTATTTTCAATGATACACTGCATATTACGTTATATTATAAGGTATTTTCAATGATAAACTACTATATATTATAAGGTATTTTCAATGGTAAGCTACTATATCTTATAAGGTATTTTCAATGATACACTGCATATTACGTTATATTATAAGCTTTTTCAATGGTAAACTACTATATATTATAAGGTATTTTCAATGATACACTGCATATAACGTTATATTATAAGGTATTTTCAATGATACACTGCATATTACGATATATTATATGGTATTTTCAATGATACACTGCATATTATGATATATTATAAGGTATTTTCAATGATAAACTACTATATATTATAAGGTATTTTCAATGATAAGCTACTATATCTTATAAGGTATTTTCAATGATACACTGCATATTACGTTATATTATAAGCTTTTTCAATGGTAAACTACTATATATTATAAGGTATTTTCAAAGATACACTGCATATTACGTTATATTATAAGGTATTTTCAATGATACACTGCATATTACGTTATATTATAAGGTATTTTCAATGATAAACTACTAAATATTATAAGGTATTTTCAATGATACACTGCATATTACGTTATATTATAAGGTATTTTCAATGACACACTGCATATTACGTTATATTATAAGGTATTTGCAATGATACACTGCATATTACGTTATATTATAAGGTATTTTCAATGATACACTGCATATCGTTATATTATAAGGTATTTTCAATGATACACTGCATATTACGATATATTATATGGTGTTTTCAATGATACACTGCATATTACGAAATATTGTAAGGTATTTTCAATGATACACTGCATATAACGTTATATTATAAGGTATTTTCAATGATACACTGCATATTACGATATATTATATGGTGTTTTAATGATACACTCCATATTACGTAATATTATAAGGTATTTTCAATGATACACTGCATATTACGTTATATTATAAGGTATTTTCAATTGTAAACTACTATGTATCATAATGTATTTTCAATGATACACTGCATAATACGTTATATCATAAGGTATTTTCAATGATACACTGCATATTACGTTATATTATAAGGTATTTTCAATGATACACTGCATATTACGATATATTATTTGGTGTTTTCAATGATACACTGCATATTACGAAATATTGTAAGGTATTTTCAATGATACACTGCATATAACGTTATATTATAAGGTATTTTCAATGATACACTGCATATTACGATATATTATATGGTGTTTTAATGATACACTCCATATTACGTAATATTATAAGGTATTTTCAATGATACACTGTATATTACGTTATATTATAAGGTATTTTCAATGATAAACTGCATATTACGTTATATTATAAGGTATTTTCAATGATAAACTACTAAATATTATAAGGTATTTTCAATGATACACTGCATATTACGTTATATTATAAGGTATTTTCAATGATACACTGCATATCGTTATATTATAAGGTATTTTCAATGATACACTGCATATTACGATATATTATATGGTATTTTCAATGACACACTGCATATTACGTTATATTATAAGGTATTTGCAATGATACACTGCATATTACGATATATTATATGGTATTTTCAATGATACACTGCATAATATGATATATTATAAGGTATTTTCAATGATACACTGCATATTACGTTATATTATAAGGTACTTTCATTGATACACTACAAATTACCATATATTATAAGGTATTTTCAAAGATACACTGCATATTACGTTATATTATAAGGTATTTTCAATGATTCACTGCATATTACGTTATATTATAAGGTATTTTCAATGATACCCTGCATATAACGTTATATTATAAGGTATTTTCAATGATACACTGCATATTACGTTATATTATAAGGTATTTTCAATTGTAAACTACTATATATCATAAGGTATTTTCAATGATACACTGCATAATACGTTATATCATAAGGTATTTTCAATGATACACTGCATATTACGTTATATTATAAGGTATTTTCAATGATAAACTACTATATATTATAAGGTATTTTCAATGGTAAGCTACTATATCTTATAAGGTATTTTCAATGATACACTGCATATTACGTTATATTATAAGCTTTTTCAATGGTAAACTACTATATATTATAAGGTATTTTCAATGATACACTGCATATAACGTTATATTATAAGGTATTTTCAATGATACACTGCATATTACGATATATTATATGGTATTTTCAATGATACACTGCATATTATGATATATTATAAGGTATTTTCAATGATAAACTACTATATATTATAAGGTATTTTCAATGATAAGCTACTATATCTTATAAGGTATTTTCAATGATACACTGCATATTACGTTATATTATAAGCTTTTTCAATGGTAAACTACTATATATTATAAGGTATTTTCAAAGATACACTGCATATTACGTTATATTATAAGGTATTTTCAATGATACACTGCATATTACGTTATATTATAAGGTATTTTCAATGATAAACTACTAAATATTATAAGGTATTTTCAATGATACACTGCATATTACGTTATATTATAAGGTATTTTCAATGACACACTGCATATTACGTTATATTATAAGGTATTTGCAATGATACACTGCATATTACGTTATATTATAAGGTATTTTCAATGATACACTGCATATCGTTATATTATAAGGTATTTTCAATGATACACTGCATATTACGATATATTATATGGTGTTTTCAATGATACACTGCATATTACGAAATATTGTAAGGTATTTTCAATGATACACTGCATATAACGTTATATTATAAGGTATTTTCAATGATACACTGCATATTACGATATATTATATGGTGTTTTAATGATACACTCCATATTACGTAATATTATAAGGTATTTTCAATGATACACTGCATATTACGTTATATTATAAGGTATTTTCAATTGTAAACTACTATGTATCATAATGTATTTTCAATGATACACTGCATAATACGTTATATCATAAGGTATTTTCAATGATACACTGCATATTACGTTATATTATAAGGTATTTTCAATGATACACTGCATATTACGATATATTATTTGGTGTTTTCAATGATACACTGCATATTACGAAATATTGTAAGGTATTTTCAATGATACACTGCATATAACGTTATATTATAAGGTATTTTCAATGATACACTGCATATTACGATATATTATATGGTGTTTTAATGATACACTCCATATTACGTAATATTATAAGGTATTTTCAATGATACACTGTATATTACGTTATATTATAAGGTATTTTCAATGATAAACTGCATATTACGTTATATTATAAGGTATTTTCAATGATAAACTACTAAATATTATAAGGTATTTTCAATGATACACTGCATATTACGTTATATTATAAGGTATTTTCAATGATACACTGCATATCGTTATATTATAAGGTATTTTCAATGATACACTGCATATTACGATATATTATATGGTGTTTTCAATGATACACTGCATATTACGAAATATTGTAAGGTATTTTCAATGATACACTGCATATTACGTTATATTATAAGCTTTTTCAATGGTAAACTACTATATATTATAAGGTATTTTCAAAGATACACTGCATATTACGTTATATTATAAGGTATTTTCAATGATACACTGCATATTACGTTATATTATAAGGTATTTTCAATGATAAACTACTAAATATTATAAGGTATTTTCAATGATACACTGCATATTACGTTATATTATAAGGTATTTTCAATGACACACTGCATATTACGTTATATTATAAGGTATTTGCAATGATACACTGCATATTACGATATATTATATGGTATTTTCAATGATACACTGCATATTATGATATATTATAAGGTATTTTCAATGATACACTGCATATAACGTTATATTATAAGGTACTTTCATTGATACACTACAAATTACCATATATTATAAGGTATTATCAAAGATACACTGCATATTACGTTATATTATAAGGTATTTTCAATGATTCACTGCATATTACGTTATATTATAAGGTATTTTCAATGATTCACTGCATATTACGTTATATTATAAGGTATTTTCAATGATACCCTGCATATAACGTTATATTATAAGGTATTTTCAATGATACACTGCATATTACGTTATATTATAAGGTATTTTCAATTGTAAACTACTATATATCATAAGGTATTTTCAATGATACACTGCATAATACGTTATATCATAAGGAATTTTCAATGAAACACTGCATATTACGTTATATTATAAGGTATTTTCAATGATAAACTACTATATATTATAAGGTATTTTCAATGGTAAGCTACTATATCTTATAAGGTATTTTCAATGATACACTGCATATTACGTTATATTATAAGGTATTTTCAATGATACACTGTATATTACGTTATATTTTAAGGTATTTTCAATGATACACTGTATATTACGTTATATTATAAGGTATTTTCAATGATAAACTGCATATTACGTTATATTATAAGGTATTTTCAATGATAAACTACTAAATATTATAAGGTATTTTCAATGATACACTGCATATTACGTTATATTATAAGGTATTTTCAATGATACACTGCATATCGTTATATTATAAGGTATTTTCAATGATACACTGCATATTACGATATATTATATGGTGTTTTCAATGATACACTGCATATTACGAAATATTGTAAGGTATTTTCAATGATACACTGCATATAACGTTATATTATAAGGTATTTTCAATGATACACTGCATATTACGATATATTATATGGTGTTTTAATGATACACTCCATATTACGTAATATTATAAGGTATTTTCAATGATACACTGCATATTACGTTATATTATAAGGTATTTTCAATGATAAACTACTATATATTATAAGGTATTTTCAATGATAAGCTACTATATCTTATAAGGTATTTTCAATGATACGCTGCATATTACGTTATATTATAAGGTATTTTCAATGATACACTGTATATTACGTTATATTATAAGGTATTTTCAATGATAAATTGCATATTACGTTATATTATAAGGTATTTTCAATGATACACTGTATATTACGTTATATTTTAAGGTATTTTCAATGATACACTGTATATTACGTTATATTATAAGGTATTTTCAATGATAAACTGCATATTACGTTATATTATAAGGTATTTTCAATGATAAACTACTAAATATTATAAGGTATTTTCAATGATACACTGCATATTACGTTATATTATAAGGTATTTTCAATGATACACTGCATATCGTTATATTATAAGGTATTTTCAATGATACACTGCATATTACGATATATTATTTGGTGTTTTCAATGATACACTGCATATTACGAAATATTGTAAGGTATTTTCAATGATACACTGCATATAACGTTATATTATAAGGTATTTTCAATGATACACTGCATATTACGATATATTATATGGTGTTTTAATGATACACTCCATATTACGTAATATTATAAGGTATTTTCAATGATACACTGTATATTACGTTATATTATAAGGTATTTTCAATGATAAACTGCATATTACGTTATATTATAAGGTATTTTCAATGATAAACTACTAAATATTATAAGGTATTTTCAATGATACACTGCATATTACGTTATATTATAAGGTATTTTCAATGATACACTGCATATCGTTATATTATAAGGTATTTTCAATGATACACTGCATATTACGATATATTATATGGTGTTTTCAATGATACACTGCATATTACGAAATATTGTAAGGTATTTTCAATGATACACTGCATATAACGTTATATTATAAGGTATTTTCAATGATACACTGCATATTACGATATATTATATGGTGTTTTAATGATACACTCCATATTACGTAATATTATAAGGTATTTTCAATGATACACTGCATATTACGTTATATTATAAGGTATTTTCAATTGTAAACTACTATGTATCATAATGTATTTTCAATGATACACTGCATAATACGTTATATCATAAGGTATTTTCAATGATACACTGCATATTACGTTATATTATAAGGTATTTTCAATGATAAACTACTATATATTATAAGGTATTTTCAATGATAAGCTACTATATCTTATAAGGTATTTTCAATGATACGCTGCATATTACGTTATATTATAAGGTATTTTCAATGATACACTGTATATTACGTTATATTATAAGGTATTTTCAATGATAAATTGCATATTACGTTATATTATAAGGTATTTTCAATGATACACTGTATATTACGTTATATTTTAAGGTATTTTCAATGATACACTGTATATTACGTTATATTATAAGGTATTTTCAATGATAAACTGCATATTACGTTATATTATAAGGTATTTTCAATGATAAACTACTAAATATTATAAGGTATTTTCAATGATACACTGCATATTACGTTATATTATAAGGTATTTTCAATGATACACTGCATATCGTTATATTATAAGGTATTTTCAATGATACACTGCATATTACGATATATTATATGGTGTTTTCAATGATACACTGCATATTACGAAATATTGTAAGGTATTTTCAATGATACACTGCATATAACGTTATATTATAAGGTATTTTCAATGATACACTGCATATTACGATATATTATATGGTGTTTTAATGATACACTCCATATTACGTAATATTATAAGGTATTTTCAATGATACACTGCATATTACGTTATATTATAAGGTATTTTCAATTGTAAACTACTATGTATCATAATGTATTTTCAATGATACACTGCATAATACGTTATATCATAAGGTATTTTCAATGATACACTGCATATTACGTTATATTATAAGGTATTTTCAATGATAAACTACTATATATTATAAGGTATTTTCAATGGTAAGCTACTATATCTTATAAGGTATTTTCAATGATACACTGCATATTACGTTACATTATAAGCTTTTTCAATGGTAAACTACTATATATTATAAGGTATTTTCAATGATACACTGCATATAACGTTATATTATAAGGTATTTTCAATGATACACTGCATATTACGATATATTATATGGTATTTTCAATGATACACTGCATATTATGATATATTATAAGGTATTTTCAATGATAAACTACTATATATTATAAGGTATTTTCAATGATAAGCTACTATATCTTATAAGGTATTTTCAATGATACACTGCATATTACGTTATATTATAAGCTTTTTCAATGGTAAACTACTATATATTATAAGGTATTTTCAAAGATACACTGCATATTACGTTATATTATAAGGTATTTTCAATGATACACTGCATATTACGTTATATTATAAGGTATTTTCAATGATAAACTACTAAATATTATAAGGTATTTTCAATGATACACTGCATATTACGTTATATTATAAGGTATTTTCAATGACACACTGCATATTACGTTATATTATAAGGTATTTTCAATGATACACTGCATATTACGATATATTATATGGTATTTTCAATGATACACTGCATATTATGATATATTATAAGGTATTTTCAATGATACACTGCATATAACGTTATATTATAAGGTACTTTCATTGATACACTACAAATTACCATATATTATAAGGTATTATCAAAGATACACTGCATATTACGTTATATTATAAGGTATTTTCAATGATACACTGCATATTACGTTATATTATAAGGTATTTTCAATGATACACTGCATATTACGTTATATTATAAGGTATTTGCAATGATACACTGCATATTACGATATATTATATGGTATTTTCAATGATACACTGCATAATATGATATATTATAAGGTATTTTCAATGATACACTGCATATTACGTTATATTATAAGGTACTTTCATTGATACACTACAAATTACCATATATTATAAGGTATTTTCAAAGATACACTGCATATTACGTTATATTATAAGGTATTTTCAATGATTCACTGCATATTACGTTATATTATAAGGTATTTTCAATGATACCCTGCATATAACGTTATATTATAAGGTATTTTCAATGATACACTGCATATTACGTTATATTATAAGGTATTTTCAATTGTAAACTACTATATATCATAAGGTATTTTCAATGATACACTGCATAATATGATATATTATAAGGTATTTTCAATGATACACTGCATATTACGTTATATTATAAGGTACTTTCATTGATACACTACAAATTACCATATATTATAAGGTATTTTCAAAGATACACTGCATATTACGTTATATTATAAGGTATTTTCAATGATTCACTGCATATTACGTTATATTATAAGGTATTTTCAATGATACCCTGCATATTACGTTATATTATAAGGTATTTTCAATGATAAACTACTAAATATTATAAGGTCTTTTCAATGATACACTGCATATTACGTTATATTATAAGGTATTTTCAATGATACACTGCATATCGTTATATTATAAGGTATTTTCAATGATACACTGCATATTACGATATATTATATGGTGTTTTCAATGATACACTGCATATTACGAAATATTGTAAGGTATTTTCAATGATACACTGCATATAACGTTATATTATAAGGTATTTTCAATGATACACTGCATATTACGATATATTATATGGTGTTTTAATGATACACTCCATATTACGTAATATTATAAGGTATTTTCAATGATACACTGCATATTACGTTATATTATAAGGTATTTTCAATTGTAAACTACTATGTATCATAATGTATTTTCAATGATACACTGCATATTACGTTATATTATAAGGTATTTTCAATGATAAACTACTATATATTATAAGGTATTTTCAATGGTAAACTACTATATATTATAAGGTATTTTCAAAGATACACTGCATATTACGTTATATTATAAGGTATTTTCAATGATACACTGCATATTACGTTATATTATAAGGTATTTTCAATGATAAACTACTAAATATTATAAGGTATTTTCAATGATACACTGCATATTACGTTATATTATAAGGTATTTTCAATGACACACTGCATATTACGTTATATTATAAGGTATTTGCAATGATACACTGCATATTACGATATATTATATGGTATTTTCAATGATACACTGCATATTATGATATATTATAAGGTATTTTCAATGATACACTGCATATAACGTTATATTATAAGGTACTTTCATTGATACACTACAAATTACCATATATTATAAGGTATTATCAAAGATACACTGCATATTACGTTATATTATAAGGTATTTTCAATGATTCACTGCATATTACGTTATATTATAAGGTATTTTCAATGACACACTGCATATTACGTTATATTATAAGGTATTTGCAATGATACACTGCATATTACGATATATTATATGGTATTTTCAATGATACACTGCATAATATGATATATTATAAGGTATTTTCAATGATACACTGCATATTACGTTATATTATAAGGTACTTTCATTGATACACTACAAATTACCATATATTATAAGGTATTTTCAAAGATACACTGCATATTACGTTATATTATAAGGTATTTTCAATGATTCACTGCATATTACGTTATATTATAAGGTATTTTCAATGATACCCTGCATATAACGTTATATTATAAGGTATTTTCAATGATACACTGCATATTACGTTATATTATAAGGTATTTTCAATTGTAAACTACTATATATCATAAGGTATTTTCAATGATACACTGCATAATATGATATATTATAAGGTATTTTCAATGATACACTGCATATTACGTTATATTATAAGGTACTTTCATTGATACACTACAAATTACCATATATTATAAGGTATTTTCAAAGATACACTGCATATTACGTTATATTATAAGGTATTTTCAATGATTCACTGCATATTACGTTATATTATAAGGTATTTTCAATGATACCCTGCATATTACGTTATATTATAAGGTATTTTCAATGATAAACTACTAAATATTATAAGGTCTTTTCAATGATACACTGCATATTACGTTATATTATAAGGTATTTTCAATGATACACTGCATATCGTTATATTATAAGGTATTTTCAATGATACACTGCATATTACGATATATTATATGGTGTTTTCAATGATACACTGCATATTACGTAATATTGTAAGGTATTTTCAATGATACACTGCATATAACGTTATATTATAAGGTATTTTCAATGATACACTGCATATTACGATATATTATATGGTGTTTTAATGATACACTCCATATTACGTAATATTATAAGGTATTTTCAATGATACACTGCATATTACGTTATATTATAAGGTATTTTCAATTGTAAACTACTATGTATCATAATGTATTTTCAATGATACACTGCATAATACGTTATATCATAAGGTATTTTCAATGATACACTGCATATTACGTTATATTATAAGGTATTTTCAATGATAAACTACTATATATTATAAGGTATTTTCAATGATAAGCTACTATATCTTATAAGGTTTTTTCAATGATACACTGCATATTACGTTATATTATAAGGTATTTTCAATGATACACTGTATATTACGTTATATTTTAAGGTATTTTCAATGATACACTGTATATTACGTTATATTATAAGGTATTTTCAATGATAAACTGCATATTACGTTATATTATAAGGTATTTTCAATGATAAACTACTAAATATTATAAGGTCTTTTCAATGATACACTGCATATTACGTTATATTATAAGGTATTTTCAATGATACACTGCATATCGTTATATTATAAGGTATTTTCAATGATACACTGCATATTACGATATATTATATGGTGTTTTCAATGATACACTGCATATTACGAAATATTGTAAGGTATTTTCAATGATACACTGCATATAACGTTATATTATAAGGTATTTTCAATGATACACTGCATATTACGATATATTATATGGTGTTTTAATGATACACTCCATATTACGTAATATTATAAGGTATTTTCAATGATACACTGCATATTACGTTATATTATAAGGTATTTTCAATTGTAAACTACTATGTATCATAATGTATTTTCAATGATACACTGCATAATACGTTATATCATAAGGTATTTTCAATGATACACTGCATATTACGTTATATTATAAGGTATTTTCAATGAGAAACTACTATATATTATAAGGTATTTTCAATGATAAGCTACTATATCTTATAAGGTATTTTCAATGATACACTGCATATTACGTTATATTATAAGGTATTTTCAATGATACACTGCATATTACGATATATTATATGGTGTTTTCAATGATACACTCCATATTACGTAATATTATAAGGTATTTTCAATGACACACTGCATATTACGTTATATTATAAGGTATTTTCAATGACACACTGCATATTACGAAATATTATAAGGTATTTTCAATGATACACTGCATATTACGTTATATTATAAGGTATTTTCAATGACACACTGCATATTACGTTATATTATAAGGTATTATCAAAGATACACTGCATATTACGTTATATTATAAGGTATTTTCAATGATTCACTGCATATTACGTTATATTATAAGGTATTTTCAATGATACACTGCATATTACGTTATATTATAAGGTATTTGCAATGATACACTGCATATTACGATATATTATATGGTATTTTCAATGATACACTGCATAATATGATATATTATAAGGTATTTTCAATGATACACTGCATATTACTTTATATTATAAGGTACTTTCATTGATACACTACAAATTACCATATATTATAAGGTATTTTCAAAGATACACTGCATATTACGTTATATTATAAGGTATTTTCAATGATTCACTGCATAATACGTTATATTATAAGGTATTTTCAATGACACACTGCATATTACGAAATATTATAAGGTATTTTCAATGATACACTGCATATTACGTTATATTATAAGGTATTTTCAATGATACACTGCATATTACGATATATTATATGGTGTTTTCAATGATACACTCCATATTACGTGATATTATAAGGTATTTTCAATGATACACTGCATATTACGTTATATTATAAGGTATTTTTAATTGTAAACTACTATATATCATAAGGTATTTTCAATGATACACTGCATAATACGTTATATCATAAGGTATTTTCAATGATACACTGCATATTACGTTATATTATAAGGTATTTTCAATGATAAACTACTATATATTATAAGGTATTTTCAATGATAAACTACTAAATATTATAAGGTATTTTCAATGATACACTGCATATTACGTTATATTATAAGGTATTTTTAATGATACCCTGCATATAACGTTATATTATAAGGTATTTTCAATGATAAACTGCATATTACGTTATATTATAAGGTATTTTCAATGATAAACTACTAAATATTATAAGGTATTTTCAATGATACACTGCATATTACGTTATATTATAAGGTATTTTCAATGATACACTGCATATAACGTTATATTATAAGGTATTTTCAATGATACACTGCATATTACGATATATTATAAGGTATTTTCAATGATAAACTACTATATATTATAAGGTATTTTCAATGATAAGCTACTATATCTTATAAGGTATTTTCAATGATACACTGCATATTACGTTATATTATAAGGTATTTTCAATGATACACTGTATATTACGTTATATTATAAGGTATTTTCAATGATAAATTGCATATTACGTTATATTATAAGGTATTTTCAATGATACACTGCATATTACGTTATATTATAAGGTATTTTCATTGATACACTACAAATTACCATATATTATAAGGGATTTTCAATGATACACTGCATAATACGTTATATCATAAGGTATTTTCAATGATACACTGCATATTACGTTATATTATAAGGTATTTTCAATGATAAACTACTATATATTATAAGGTATTTTCAATGATAAGCTACTATATCTTATAAGGTATTTTCAATGATACACTGCATATTACGTTATATTATAAGCTTTTTCAATGGTAAACTACTATATATTATGAGGTATTTTCAAAGATACACTGCATATTACGTTATATTATAAGGTATTTTCAATGATACACCGTATATTACGTTATATTATAAGGTATTTTCAATGATACACTGCATATAACGTTATATTATAAGGTATTTTCAATGACACACTGCATATTACGAAATATTATAAGGTATTTTCAATGATACACTGCATATTACGTTATATTATAAGGTATTTTCAATGACACACTGCATATTACGTTTTATTATAAGGTATTATCAAAGATACACTGCATATTACGTTATATTATAAGGTATTTTCAATGATTCACTGCATATTACGTTATATTATAAGGTATTTTCAATGATACACTGCATATTACGTTATATTATAAGGTATTTGCAATGATACACTGCATATTACGATATATTATATGGTATTTTCAATGATACACTGCATAATATGATATATTATAAGGTATTTTCAATGATACACTGCATATTACGTTATATTATAAGGTACTTTCATTGATACACTACAAATTACCATATATTATAAGGTATTTTCAAAGATACACTGCATATTACGTTATATTATAAGGTATTTTCAATGATTCACTGCATAATACGTTATATCATAAGGTATTTTCAATGAAACACTGCATATTACGTTATATTATAAGGTATTTTCAATGATAAACTACTATATATTATAAGGTATTTTCAATGGTAAGCTACTATATCTTATAAGGTATTTTCAATGATACACTGCATATTACGTTATATTATAAGGTATTTTCAATGATACACTGTATATTACGTTATATTTTAAGGTATTTTCAATGATACACTGTATATTACGTTATATTATAAGGTATTTTCAATGGTAAACTGCATATTACGTTATATTATAAGGTATTTTCAATGATAAACTACTAAATATTATAAGGTATTTTCAATGATACACTGCATATTACGTTATATTATAAGGTATTTTCAATGATACACTGCATATCGTTATATTATAAGGTATTTTCAATGATACACTGCATATTACGATATATTATATGGTGTTTTCAATGATACACTGCATATTACGAAATATTGTAAGGTATTTTCAATGATACACTGCATATAACGTTATATTATAAGGTATTTTCAATGATACACTGCATATTACGATATATTATATGGTGTTTTAATGATACACTCCATATTACGTAATATTATAAGGTATTTTCAATGATACACTGCATATTACGTTATATTATAAGGTATTTTCAATTGTAAACTACTATGTATCATAATGTATTTTCAATGATACACTGCATAATACGTTATATTATAAGGTATTTTCAATGATACACTGCATATTACGTTATATTATAAGGTATTTTCAATTGTAAACTACTATGTATCATAATGTATTTTCAATGATAAGCTACTATATCTTATAAGGTATTTTCAATGATACACTGCATATTACGTTATATTATAAGGTATTTTCAATGATACACTGCATATTACGATATATTATATGGTGTTTTCAATGATACACTCCATATTACGTAATATTATAAGGTATTTTCAATGACACACTGCATATTACGTTATATTATAAGGTATTTGCAATGATACACTGCATATTACGATATATTATATGGTATTTTCAATGATACACTGCATATTATGATATATTATAAGGTATTTTCAATGATACACTGCATATTACGTTATATTATAAGGTACTTTCATTGATACACTACAAATTACCATATATTATAAGGTATTTTCAAAGATACACTGCATATTACGTTATATTATAAGGTATTTTCAATGATTCACTGCATATTACGTTATATTATAAGGTATTTTCAATGATACACTGCATATTACGATATATTATATGGTGTTTTCAATGATACACTCCATATTACGTGATATTATAAGGTATTTTCAATGATACACTGCATATTACGTTATATTATAAGGTATTTTCAATTGTAAACTACTATATATCATAAGGTATTTTCAATGATACACTGCATAATACGTTATATCATAAGGTATTTTCAATGATACACTGCATATTACGTTATATTATAAGGTATTTTCAATGATAAACTACTATATATTATAAGGTATTTTCAATGATAAACTACTAAATATTATAAGGTATTTTCAATGATACACTGCATATTACGTTATATTATAAGGTATTTTTAATGATACCCTGCATATAACGTTATATTATAAGGTATTTTCAATGATAAACTGCATATTACGTTATATTATAAGGTATTTTCAATGATAAACTACTAAATATTATAAGGTATTTTCAATGATACACTGCATATTACGTTATATTATAAGGTATTTTCAATGATACACTGCATATAACGTTATATTATAAGGTATTTTCAATGATACACTGCATATTACGATATATTATGAGGTATTTTCAATGATAAACTACTATATATTATAAGGTATTTTCAATGATAAGCTACTATATCTTATAAGGTATTTTCAATGATACACTGCATATTACGTTATATTATAAGGTATTTTCAATGATACACTGCATATTACGTTATATTATAAGGTATTTTCAATTGTAAACTACTATGTATCATAATGTATTTTCAATGATACACTGCATAATACGTTATATTATAAGGTATTTTCAATGATACACTGCATATTACGTTATATTATAAGGTATTTGCAATGATACACTGCATATTACGATATATTATATGGTATTTTCAATGATACACTGCATATTATGATATATTATAAGGTATTTTCAATGATACACTGCATATTACGTTATATTATAAGGTACTTTCATTGATACACTACAAATTACCATATATTATAAGGTATTTTCAAAGATACACTGCATATTACGTTATATTATAAGGTATTTTCAATGATTCACTGCATATTACGTTATATTATAAGGTATTTTCAATGATACACTGCATATTACGATATATTATATGGTGTTTTCAATGATACACTCCATATTACGTGATATTATAAGGTATTTTCAATGATACACTGCATATTACGTTATATTATAAGGTATTTTCAATTGTAAACTACTATATATCATAAGGTATTTTCAATGATACACTGCATAATACGTTATATCATAAGGTATTTTCAATGATACACTGCATATTACGTTATATTATAAGGTATTTTCAATGATAAACTACTATATATTATAAGGTATTTTCAATGATAAACTACTAAATATTATAAGGTATTTTCAATGATACACTGCATATTACGTTATATTATAAGGTATTTTTAATGATACCCTGCATATAACGTTATATTATAAGGTATTTTCAATGATAAACTGCATATTACGTTATATTATAAGGTATTTTCAATGATAAACTACTAAATATTATAAGGTATTTTCAATGATACACTGCATATTACGTTATATTATAAGGTATTTTCAATGATACACTGCATATAACGTTATATTATAAGGTATTTTCAATGATACACTGCATATTACGATATATTATAAGGTATTTTCAATGATAAACTACTATATATTATAAGGTATTTTCAATGATAAGCTACTATATCTTATAAGGTATTTTCAATGATACACTGCATATTACGTTATATTATAAGGTATTTTCAATGATACACTGCATATTACGTTATATTATAAGGTATTTTCAATTGTAAACTACTATGTATCATAATGTATTTTCAATGATACACTGCATAATACGTTATATTATAAGGTATTTTCAATGATACACTGCATATTACGTTATATTATAAGGTATTTTCATTGATACACTACAAATTACCATATATTATAAGGGATTTTCAATGATACACTGCATAATACGTTATATCATAAGGTATTTTCAATGATACACTGCATATTACGTTATATTATAAGGTATTTTCAATGATAAACTACTATATATTATAAGGTATTTTCAATGATAAGCTACTATATCTTATAAGGTATTTTCAATGATACACTGCATATTACGTTATATTATAAGCTTTTTCAATGGTAAACTACTATATATTATAAGGTATTTTCAAAGATACACTGCATATTACGTTATATTATAAGGTATTTTCAATGATACACCGTATATTACGTTATATTATAAGGTATTTTCAATGATACACTGCATATAACGTTATATTATAAGGTATTTTCAATGACACACTGCATATTACGAAATATTATAAGGTATTTTCAATGATACACTGCATATTACGTTATATTATAAGGTATTTTCAATGACACACTGCATATTACGTTATATT
Source organism: Lasioglossum lativentre (assembly GCA_916610255.1). Classification (NCBI taxonomy): domain Eukaryota; kingdom Metazoa; phylum Arthropoda; class Insecta; order Hymenoptera; family Halictidae; genus Lasioglossum; species Lasioglossum lativentre. The sequence continues at coordinate 87,397 of CAKAJI010001026.1, forward strand.
ATAAGGTATTATCAAAGATACACTGCATATTACGTTATATTATAAGGTATTTTCAATGATTCACTGCATATTACGTTATATTATAAGGTATTTTCAATGATACACTGCATATTACGTTATATTATAAGGTATTTGCAATGATACACTGCATATTACGATATATTATATGGTATTTTCAATGATACACTGCATAATATGATATATTATAAGGTATTTTCAATGATACACTGCATATGACGTTATATTATAAGGTACTTTCATTGATACACTACAAATTACCATATATTATAAGGTATTTTCAAAGATACACTGCATATTACGTTATATTATAAGGTATTTTCAATGATTCACTGCATAATACGTTATATCATAAGGTATTTTCAATGAAACACTGCATATTACGTTATATTATAAGGTATTTTCAATGACAAACTACTATATATTATAAGGTATTTTCAATGGTAAGCTACTATATCTTATAAGGTATTTTCAATGATACACTGCATATTACGTTATATTATAAGGTATTTTCAATGATACACTGTATATTACGTTATATTTTAAGGTATTTTCAATGATACACTGTATATTACGTTATATTATAAGGTATTTTCAATGATAAACTGCATATTACGTTATATTATAAGGTATTTTCAATGATACACTGCATATCGTTATATTATAAGGTATTTTCAATGATACACTGCATATTACGATATATTATATGGTGTTTTCAATGATACACTGCATATTACGAAATATTGTAAGGTATTTTCAATGATACACTGCATATAACGTTATATTATAAGGTATTTTCAATGATACACTGCATATCGTTATATTATAAGGTATTTTCAATGATACACTGCATATTACGATATATTATATGGTGTTTTCAATGATACACTGCATATTACGAAATATTGTAAGGTATTTTCAATGATACACTGCATATAACGTTATATTATAAGGTATTTTCAATGATACACTGCATATTACGATATATTATATGGTGTTTTAATGATACACTGCATAATACGTTATATCATAAGGTATTTTCAATGATACACTGCATATTACGTTATATTATAAGGTATTTTCAATGATAAACTACTATATATTATAAGGTATTTTCAATGATAAGCTACTATATCTTATAAGGTATTTTCAATGATACACTGCATATTACGTTATATTATAAGGTATTTGCAATGATACACTGCATATTACGATATATTATATGGTATTTTCAATGATACACTGCATATTATGATATATTATAAGGTATTTTCAATGATACACTGCATATTACGTTATATTATAAGGTACTTTCATTGATACACTACAAATTACCATATATTATAAGGTATTTTCATAGATACACTGCATATTACGTTATATTATAAGGTATTTTCAATGATTCACTGCATATTACGTTATATTATAAGGTATTTTCAATGATACACTGCATATTACGATATATTATATGGTGTTTTCAATGATACACTGCATATTACGTTATATTATAAGGTACTTTCATTGATACACTACAAATTACCATATATTATAAGGTATTTTCAATGAAACACTGCATATTACGTTATATTATAAGGTATTTTCAATGATAAACTACTATATATTATAAGGTATTTTCAATGGTAAGCTACTATATCTTATAAGGTATTTTCAATGATACACTGCATATTACGTTATATTATAAGGTATTTTCAATGATACACTGTATATTACGTTATATTTTAAGGTATTTTCAATGATACACTGTATATTACGTTATATTATAAGGTATTTTCAATGATAAACTGCATATTACGTTATATTATAAGGTATTTTCAATGATAAACTACTAAATATTATAAGGTATTTTCAATGATACACTGCATATTACGTTATATTATAAGGTATTTTCAATGATACACTGCATATCGTTATATTATAAGGTATTTTCAATGATACACTGCATATTACGATATATTATATGGTGTTTTCAATGATACACTGCATATTACGAAATATTGTAAGGTATTTTCAATGATACACTGCATATAACGTTATATTATAAGGTATTTTCAATGATACACTGCATATTACGATATATTATATGGTGTTTTAATGATACACTCCATATTACGTAATATTATAAGGTATTTTCAATGATACACTGCATATTACGTTATATTATACGGTATTTTCAATTGTAAACTACTATGTATCATAATGTATTTTCAATGATACACTGCATAATACGTTATATCATAAGGTATTTTCAATGATACACTGCATATTACGTTATATTATAAGGTATTTTCAAGGATACACTGCATATTACGATATATTATATGGTGTTTTCAATGATACACTCCATATTACGTAATATTATAAGGTATTTTCAATGACACACTGCATATTACGTTATATTATAAGGTATTTGCAATGATACACTGCATATTACGATATATTATATGGTATTTTCAATGATACACTGCATATTATGATATATTATAAGGTATTTTCAATGATACACTGCATATTACGTTATATTATAAGGTACTTTCATTGATACACTACAAATTACCATATATTATAAGGTATTTTCATAGATACACTGCATATTACGTTATATTATAAGGTATTTTCAATGATTCACTGCATATTACGTTATATTATAAGGTATTTTCAATGATACACTGCATATTACGATATATTATATGGTGTTTTCAATGATACACTGCATATTACGTTATATTATAAGGTACTTTCATTGATACACTACAAATTACCATATATTATAAGGTATTTTCAATGAAACACTGCATATTACGTTATATTATAAGGTATTTTCAATGATAAACTACTATATATTATAAGGTATTTTCAATGGTAAGCTACTATATCTTATAAGGTATTTTCAATGATACACTGCATATTACGTTATATTATAAGGTATTTTCAATGATACACTGTATATTACGTTATATTTTAAGGTATTTTCAATGATACACTGTATATTACGTTATATTATAAGGTATTTTCAATGATAAACTGCATATTACGTTATATTATAAGGTATTTTCAATGATAAACTACTAAATATTATAAGGTATTTTCAATGATACACTGCATATTACGTTATATTATAAGGTATTTTCAATGATACACTGCATATCGTTATATTATAAGGTATTTTCAATGATACACTGCATATTACGATATATTATATGGTGTTTTCAATGATACACTGCATATTACGAAATATTGTAAGGTATTTTCAATGATACACTGCATATAACGTTATATTATAAGGTATTTTCAATGATACACTGCATATTACGATATATTATATGGTGTTTTAATGATACACTCCATATTACGTAATATTATAAGGTATTTTCAATGATACACTGCATATTACGTTATATTATAAGGTATTTTCAATTGTAAACTACTATGTATCATAATGTATTTTCAATGATACACTGCATAATACGTTATATCATAAGGTATTTTCAATGATACACTGCATATTACGTTATATTATAAGGTATTTTCAATGATAAACTACTATATATTATAAGGTATTTTCAATGATAAGCTACTATATATTATAAGGTATTTTCAAAGATACACTGCATATTACGTTATATTATAAGGTATTTTCAATGATTCACTGCATATTACGTTATATTATAAGGTATTTTCAATGATACACTGCATATTACGTTATATTATAAGGTATTTTCAATGATACACCGTATATTACGTTATATTATAAGGTATTTTCAATGATACACTGCATATAACGTTATATTATAAGGTATTTTCAATGACACACTGCATATTACGAAATATTATAAGGTATTTTCAATGATACACTGCATATTACGTTATATTATAAGGTATTTTCAATGACACACTGCATATTACGTTATATTATAAGGTATTATCAAAGATACACTGCATATTACGTTATATTATAAGGTATTTTCAATGATTCACTGCATATTACGTTATATTATAAGGTATTTTCAATGATACACTGCATATTACGTTATATTATAAGGTATTTGCAATGATACACTGCATATTACTATATATTATATGGTATTTTCAATGATACACTGCATAATATGATATATTATAAGGTATTTTCAATGATACACTGCATATTACGTTATATTATAAGGTACTTTCATTGATACACTACAAATTACCATATATTATAAGGTATTTTCAAAGATACACTGCATATTACGTTATATTATAAGGTATTTTCAATGATTCACTGCATAATACGTTATATCATAAGGTATTTTCAATGAAACACTGCATATTACGTTATATTATAAGGTATTTTCAATGATAAACTACTATATATTATAAGGTATTTTCAATGGTAAGCTACTATATCTTATAAGGTATTTTCAATGATACACTGCATATTACGTTATATTATAAGGTATTTTCAATGATACACTGTATATTACGTTATATTTTAAGGTATTTTCAATGATACACTGTATATTACGTTATATTATAAGGTATTTTCAATGATAAACTGCATATTACGTTATATTATAAGGTATTTTCAATGATAAACTACTAAATATTATAAGGTATTTTCAATGATACACTGCATATTACGTTATATTATAAGGTATTTTCAATGATACACTGCATATCGTTATATTATAAGGTATTTTCAATGATACACTGCATATTACGATATATTATATGGTGTTTTCAATGATACACTCCATATTACGTAATATTATAAGGTATTTTCAATGATACACTGCATATTACGTTATATTATAAGGTATTTTCAATTGTAAACTACTATGTATCATAATGTATTTTCAATGATACACTGCATAATACGTTATATCATAAGGTATTTTCAATGATACACTGCATATTACGTTATATTATAAGGTATTTTCAATGATAAACTACTATATATTATAAGGTATTTTCAATGATAAGCTACTATATCTTATAAGGTATTTTCAATGATACACTGCATATTACGTTATATTATAAGGTATTTTCAATGATACACTGCATATTACGATATATTATATGGTGTTTTCAATGATACACTCCATATTACGTAATATTATAAGGTATTTTCAATGACACACTGCATATTACGTTATATTATAAGGTATTTGCAATGATACACTGCATATTACGATATATTATATGGTATTTTCAATGATACACTGCATATTATGATATATTATAAGGTATTTTCAATGATACACTGCATATTACGTTATATTATAAGGTACTTTCATTGATACACTACAAATTACCATATATTATAAGGTATTTTCAAAGATACACTGCATATTACGTTATATTATAAGGTATTTTCAATGATTCACTGCATATTACGTTATATTATAAGGTATTTTCAATGATACACTGCATATTACGATATATTATATGGTGTTTTCAATGATACACTCCATATTACGTGATATTATAAGGTATTTTCAATGATACACTGCATATTACGTTATATTATAAGGTATTTTCAATTGTAAACTACTATATATCATAAGGTATTTTCAATGATACACTGCATAATACGTTATATCATAAGGTATTTTCAATGATACACTGCATATTACGTTATATTATAAGGTATTTTCAATGATAAACTACTATATATTATAAGGTATTTTCAATGATAAGCTACTATATCTTATAAGGTATTTTCAATGATACACTGCATATTACGTTATATTATAAGGTATTTTCAATGATACACTGTATATTACGTTATATTATAAGGTATTTTCAATGATAAACTGCATATTACGTTATATCATAAGGTATTTTCAATGATACACTGCATAATACGTTATATCATAAGGTATTTTCAATGATACACTGCATATTACGTTATATTATAAGGTATTTTCAATGATAAACTACTATATATTATAAGGTATTTTCAATGATAAACTACTAAATATTATAAGGTATTTTCAATGATACACTGCATAATACGTTATATCATAAGGTATTTTCAATGATACACTGCATATTACGTTATATTATAAGGTATTTTCAATGATAAACTACTATATATTATAAGGTATTTTCAATGATAAGCTACTATATATTATAAGGTATTTTCAAAGATACACTGCATATTACGTTATATTATAAGGTATTTTCAATGATTCACTGCATATTACGTTATATTATAAGGTATTTTCAATGATACACTGCATATTACGTTATATTATAAGGTATTTTCAATGATACACCGTATATTACGTTATATTATAAGGTATTTTCAATGATACACTGCATATAACGTTATATTATAAGGTATTTTCAATGACACACTGCATATTACGAAATATTATAAGGTATTTTCAATGATACACTGCATATTACGTTATATTATAAGGTATTTTCAATGACACACTGCATATTACGTTATATTATAAGGTATTATCAAAGATACACTGCATATTACGATATATTATATGGTGTTTTCAATGATACACTGCATATTACGAAATATTGTAAGGTATTTTCAATGATACACTGCATATAACGTTATATTATAAGGTATTTTCAATGATACACTGCATATTACGATATATTATATGGTGTTTTAATGATACACTCCATATTACGTAATATTATAAGGTATTTTCAATGATACACTGCATATTACGTTATATTATAAGGTATTTTCAATTGTAAACTACTATGTATCATAATGTATTTTCAATGATACACTGCATAATACGTTATATCATAAGGTATTTTCAATGATACACTGCATATTACGTTATATTATAAGGTATTTTCAATGATAAACTACTATATATTATAAGGTATTTTCAATGATAAGCTACTATATCTTATAAGGTATTTTCAATGATACACTGCATATTACGTTATATTATAAGGTATTTTCAATGATACACTGCATATTACGATATATTATATGGTGTTTTCAATGATACACTCCATATTACGTAATATTATAAGGTATTTTCAATGACACACTGCATATTACGTTATATTATAAGGTATTTGCAATGATACACTGCATATTACGATATATTATATGGTATTTTCAATGATACACTGCATATTATGATATATTATCAGGTATTTTCAATGATACACTGCATATTACGTTATATTATAAGGTACTTTCATTGATACACTACAAATTACCATATATTATAAGGTATTTTCAAAGATACACTGCATATTACGTTATATTATAAGGTATTTTCAATGATTCACTGCATATTACGTTATATTATAAGGTATTTTCAATGATACACTGCATATTACGATATATTATATGGTGTTTTCAATGATACACTCCATATTACGTGATATTATAAGGTATTTTCAATGATACACTGCATATTACGTTATATTATAAGGTATTTTCAATGATTCACTGCATATTACGTTATATTATAAGGTATTTTCAATGATACACTGCATATTACGATATATTATATGGTGTTTTCAATGATACACTCCATATTACGTGATATTATAAGGTATTTTCAATGATACACTGCATATTACGTTATATTATATGGTATTTTCAATTGTAAACTACTATATATCATAAGGTATTTTCAATGATACACTGCATAATACGTTATATCATAAGGTATTTTCAATGATACACTGCATATTACGTTATATTATAAGGTATTTTCAATGATAAACTACTATATATTATAAGGTATTTTCAATGATAAACTACTAAATATTATAAGGTATTTTCAATGATACACTGCATAATACGTTATATCATAAGGTATTTTCAATGATACACTGCATATTACGTTATATTATAAGGTATTATCAAAGATACACTGCATATTACGTTATATTATAAGGTATTTTCAATGATTCACTGCATATTACGTTATATTATAAGGTATTTTCAATGATACACTGCATATTACGTTATATTATAAGGTATTTGCAATGATACACTGCATATTACGATATATTATATGGTATTTTCAATGATACACTGCATAATATGATATATTATAAGGTATTTTCAATGATACACTGCATATTACGTTATATTATAAGGTACTTTCATTGATACACTACAAATTACCATATATTATAAGGTATTTTCAAAGATACACTGCATATTACGTTATATTATAAGGTATTTTCAATGATTCACTGCATAATACGTTATATCATAAGGTATTTTCAATGAAACACTGCATATTACGTTATATTATAAGGTATTTTCAATGATAAACTACTATATATTATAAGGTATTTTCAATGGTAAGCTACTATATCTTATAAGGTATTTTCAATGATACACTGCATATTACGTTATATTATAAGGTATTTTCAATGATACACTGTATATTACGTTATATTTTAAGGTATTTTCAATGATACACTGTATATTACGTTATATTATAAGGTATTTTCAATGATAAACTGCATATTACGTTATATTATAAGGTATTTTCAATGATAAACTACTAAATATTATAAGGTATTTTCAATGATACACTGCATATTACGTTATATTATAAGGTATTTTCAATGATACACTGCATATCGTTATATTATAAGGTATTTTCAATGATACACTGCATATTACGATATATTATATGGTGTTTTCAATGATACACTGCATATTACGAAATATTGTAAGGTATTTTCAATGATACACTGCATATAACGTTATATTATAAGGTATTTTCAATGATACACTGCATATTACGATATATTATATGGTGTTTTAATGATACACTCCATATTACGTAATATTATAAGGTATTTTCAATGATACACTGCATATTACGTTATATTATAAGGTATTTTGAATTGTAAACTACTATGTATCATAATGTATTTTCAATGATACACTGCATAATACGTTATATCATAAGGTATTTTCAATGATACACTGCATATTACGTTATATTATAAGGTATTTTCAATGATAAACTACTATATATTATAAGGTATTTTCAATGATAAGCTACTATATCTTATAAGGTATTTTCAATGATACACTGCATATTACGTTATATTATAAGGTATTTTCAATGATACACTGCATATTACGATATATTATATGGTGTTTTCAATGATACACTCCATATTACGTAATATTATAAGGTATTTTCAATGACACACTGCATATTACGTTATATTATAAGGTATTTGCAATGATACACTGCATATTACGATATATTATATGGTATTTTCAATGATACACTGCATATTATGATATATTATAAGGTATTTTCAATGATACACTGCATATTACGTTATATTATAAGGTACTTTCATTGATACACTACAAATTACCATATATTATAAGGTATTTTCAAAGATACACTGCATATTACGTTATATTATAAGGTATTTTCAATGATTCACTGCATATTACGTTATATTATAAGGTATTTTCAATGATACACTGCATATTACGATATATTATATGGTGTTTTCAATGATACACTCCATATTACGTGATATTATAAGGTATTTTCAATGATACACTGCATATTACGTTATATTATAAGGTATTTTCAATTGTAAACTACTATATATCATAAGGTATTTTCAATGATACACTGCATAATACGTTATATCATAAGGTATTTTCAATGATACACTGCATATTACGTTATATTATAAGGTATTTTCAATGATAAACTACTATATATTATAAGGTATTTTCAATGATAAACTACTAAATATTATAAGGTATTTTCAATGATACACTGCATATTACGTTATATTATAAGGTATTTTTAATGATACCCTGCATATAACGTTATATTATAAGGTATTTTCAATGATAAACTGCATATTACGTTATATTATAAGGTATTTTCAATGATAAACTACTAAATATTATAAGGTATTTTCAATGATACACTGCATATTACGTTATATTATAAGGTATTTTCAATGATACACTGCATATCGTTATATTATAAGGTATTTTCAATGATACACTGCATATTACGATATATTATATGGTGTTTTCAATGATACACTGCATATTACGAAATATTGTAAGGTATTTTCAATGATACACTGCATATAACGTTATATTATAAGGTATTTTCAATGATACACTGCATATTACGATATATTATATGGTGTTTTAATGATACACTCCATATTACGTAATATTATAAGGTATTTTCAATGATACACTGCATATTACGTTATATTATAAGGTATTTTCAATTGTAAACTACTATGTATCATAATGTATTTTCAATGATACACTGCATAATACGTTATATCATAAGGTATTTTCAATGATACACTGCATATTACGTTATATTATAAGGTATTTTCAATGATAAACTACTATATATTATAAGGTATTTTCAATGATAAGCTACTATATCTTATAAGGTATTTTCATTGATACACTGCATATTACGTTATATTATAAGGTATTTTCAATGATACACTGCATATTACGTTATATTATAAGGTACTTTCATTGATACACTACAAATTACCATATATTATAAGGTATTTTCAAAGATACACTGCATATTACGTTATATTATAAGGTATTTTCAATGATTCACTGCATATTACGTTATATTATAAGGTATTTTCCATGATACCCTGCATATAACGTTATATTATAAGGTATTTTCAATGATACACTGCATATTACGTTATATTATAAGGTATTTTCAATTGTAAACTACTATATATCATAAGGTATTTTCAATGATACACTGCATAATACGTTATATCATAAGGTATTTTCAATGAAACACTGCATATTACGTTATATTATAAGGTATTTTCAATGATAAACTACTATATATTATAAGGTATTTTCAATGGTAAGCTACTATATCTTATAAGGTATTTTCAATGATACACTGTATATTACGTTATATTTTAAGGTATTTTCAATGATACACTGTATATTACGTTATATTATAAGGTATTTTCAATGATAAACTGCATATTACGTTATATTATAAGGTATTTTCAATGATACACTGCATATTACGTTATATTATAAGGTATTTTCAATGATACACTGCATATCGTTATATTATAAGGTATTTTCAATGATACACTGCATATTACGATATATTATATGGTGTTTTCAATGATACACTGCATATTACGAAATATTGTAAGGTATTTTCAATGATACACTGCATATAACGTTATATTATAAGGTATTTTCAATGATACACTGCATATTACGATATATTATATGGTGTTTTAATGATACACTGCATATTACGTAATATTATAAGGTATTTTCAATGATACACTGCATATTACGTTATATTATAAGGTATTTTCAATTGTAAACTACTATGTATCATAATGTATTTTCAATGATACACTGCATAATACGTTATATCATAAGGTATTTTCAATGATACACTGCATATTACGTTATATTATAAGGTATTTTCAATGATAAACTACTATATATTATAAGGTATTTTCAATGGTAAGCTACTATATCTTATAAGGTATTTTCAATGATACACTGCATATAACGTTATATTATAAGGTATTTTCAATGATACACTGCATATTACGATATATTAAATGGTATTTTCAATGATACACTGCATATTATGATATATTATAAGGTATTTTCAATGATAAACTACTATATATTATAAGGTATTTTCAATGATAAGCTACTATATCTTATAAGGTATTTTCAATGATACACTGCATATTACGTTATATTATAAGCTTTTTCAATGGTAAACTACTATATATTATAAGGTATTTTCAAAGATACACTGCATATTACGTTATATTATAAGGTATTTTCAATGATACACTGCATATTACGTTATATTATAAGGTATTTTCAATGATAAACTACTAAATATTATAAGGTATTTTCAATGATACACTGCATATTACGTTATATTATAAGGTATTTTCAATGACACACTGCATATTACGTTATATTATAAGGTATTTGCAATGATACACTGCATATTACGATATATTATATGGTATTTTCAATGATACACTGCATATTATGATATATTATAAGGTATTTTCAATGATACACTGCATATAACGTTATATTATAAGGTACTTTCATTGATACACTACAAATTACCATATATTATAAGGTATTATCAAAGATACACTGCATATTACGTTATATTATAAGGAATTTTCAATGATTCACTGCATATTACGTTATATTATAAGGTATTTTCAATGATACACTGCATATTACGTTATATTATAAGGTATTTGCAATGATACACTGCATATTACGATATATTATATGGTATTTTCAATGATACACTGCATAATATGATATATTATAAGGTATTTTCAATGATACACTGCATATTACGTTATATTATAAGGTACTTTCATTGATACACTACAAATTACCATATATTATAAGGTATTTTCAAAGATACACTGCATATTACGTTATATTATAAGGTATTTTCAATGATTCACTGCATATTACGTTATATTATAAGGTATTTTCAATGATAAACTACTATATATTATAAGGTATTTTCAATGGTAAGCTACTATATCTTATAAGGTATTTTCAATGATACACTGTATATTACGTTATATTTTAAGGTATTTTCAATGATACACTGTATATTACGTTATATTATAAGGTATTTTCAATGATAAACTGCATATTACGTTATATTATAAGGTATTTTCAATGATACACTGCATATTACGTTATATTATAAGGTATTTTCAATGATACACTGCATATCGTTATATTATAAGGTATTTTCAATGATACACTGCATATTACGATATATTATATGGTGTTTTCAATGATACACTGCATATTACGAAATATTGTAAGGTATTTTCAATGATACACTGCATATAACGTTATATTATAAGGTATTTTCAATGATACACTGCATATTACGATATATTATATGGTGTTTTAATGATACACTCCATATTACGTAATATTATAAGGTATTTTCAATGATACACTGCATATTACGTTATATTATAAGGTATTTTCAATTGTAAACTACTATGTATCATAATGTATTTTCAATGATACACTGCATAATACGTTATATCATAAGGTATTTTCAATGATACACTGCATATTACGTTATATTATAAGGTATTTTCAATGATAAACTACTATATATTATAAGGTATTTTCAATGGTAAGCTACTATATCTTATAAGGTATTTTCAATGATACACTGCATATAACGTTATATTATAAGGTATTTTCAATGATACACTGCATATTACGATATATTAAATGGTATTTTCAATGATACACTGCATATTATGATATATTATAAGGTATTTTCAATGATAAACTACTATATATTATAAGGTATTTTCAATGATAAGCTACTATATCTTATAAGGTATTTTCAATGATACACTGCATATTACGTTATATTATAAGCTTTTTCAATGGTAAACTACTATATATTATAAGGTATTTTCAATGATACACTGCATATTACGTTATATTATAAGGTATTTTCAATGATACACTGCATATTACGTTATATTATAAGGTATTTTCAATGATAAACTACTAAATATTATAAGGTATTTTCAATGATACACTGCATATTACGTTATATTATAAGGTATTTTCAATGACACACTGCATATTACGTTATATTATAAGGTATTTGCAATGATACACTGCATATTACGATATATTATATGGTATTTTCAATGATACACTGCATATTATGATATATTATAAGGTATTTTCAATGATACACTGCATATAACGTTATATTATAAGGTACTTTCATTGATACACTACAAATTACCATATATTATAAGGTATTATCAAAGATACACTGCATATTACGTTATATTATAAGGTATTTTCAATGATTCACTGCATATTACGTTATATTATAAGGTATTTTCAATGATACACTGCATATTACGTTATATTATAAGGTATTTGCAATGATACACTGCATATTACGATATATTATATGGTATTTTCAATGATACACTGCATAATATGATATATTATAAGGTATTTTCAATGATACACTGCATATTACGTTATATTATAAGGTACTTTCATTGATACACTACAAATTACCATATATTATAAGGTATTTTCAAAGATACACTGCATATTACGTTATATTATAAGGTATTTTCAATGATTCACTGCATATTACGTTATATTATAAGGTATTTGCAATGATACACTGCATATTACGATATATTATATGGTATTTTCAATGATACACTGCATATTATGATATATTATAAGGTATTTTCAATGATACACTGCATATAACGTTATATTATAAGGTACTTTCATTGATACACTACAAATTACCATATATTATAAGGTATTATCAAAGATACACTGCATATTACGTTATATTATAAGGTATTTTCAATGATTCACTGCATATTACGTTATATTATAAGGTATTTTCAATGATACACTGCATATTACGTTATATTATAAGGTATTTGCAATGATACACTGCATATTACGATATATTATATGGTATTTTCAATGATACACTGCATATTATGATATATTATAAGGTATTTTCAATGATACACTGCATATAACGTTATATTATAAGGTACTTTCATTGATACACTACAAATTACCATATATTATAAGGTATTATCAAAGATACACTGCATATTACGTTATATTATAAGGTATTTTCAATGATTCACTGCATATTACGTTATATTATAAGGTATTTTCAATGATACACTGCATATTACGTTATATTATAAGGTATTTGCAATGATACACTGCATATTACGATATATTATATGGTATTTTCAATGATACACTGCATAATATGATATATTATAAGGTATTTTCAATGATACACTGCATATTACGTTATATTATAAGGTACTTTCATTGATACACTACAAATTACCATATATTATAAGGTATTTTCAAAGATACACTGCATATTACGAAATATTGTAAGGTATTTTCAATGATACACTGCATATAACGTTATATTATAAGGTATTTTCAATGATACACTGCATATTACGATATATTATATGGTGTTTTAATGATACACTCCATATTACGTAATATTATAAGGTATTTTCAATGATACACTGCATATTACGTTATATTATAAGCTTTTTCAATGGTAAACTACTATATATTATAAGGTA
This sequence comes from Lasioglossum lativentre, assembly GCA_916610255.1. Taxonomy (NCBI): domain Eukaryota; kingdom Metazoa; phylum Arthropoda; class Insecta; order Hymenoptera; family Halictidae; genus Lasioglossum; species Lasioglossum lativentre. Next base: position 102,616 of record CAKAJI010001026.1, read on the forward strand.
TTTTCAATGATACACTGCATATAACGTTATATTATAAGGTATTTTCAATGATACACTGCATATTACGATATATTAAATGGTATTTTCAATGATACACTGCATATTATGATATATTATAAGGTATTTTCAATGATAAACTACTATATATTATAAGGTATTTTCAATGATAAGCTACTATATCTTATAAGGTATTTTCAATGATACACTGCATATTACGTTATATTATAAGCTTTTTCAATGGTAAACTACTATATATTATAAGGTATTTTCAAAGATACACTGCATATTACGTTATATTATAAGGTATTTTCAATGATACACTGCATATTACGTTATATTATAAGGTATTTTCAATGATACACTGCATATTATGATATATTATAAGGTATTTTCAATGATACACTGCATATAACGTTATATTATAAGGTACTTTCATTGATACACTACAAATTACCATATATTATAAGGTATTATCAAAGATACACTGCATATTACGTTATATTATAAGGTATTTTCAATGATTCACTGCATATTACGTTATATTATAAGGTATTTTCAATGATACACTGCATATTACGTTATATTATAAGGTATTTGCAATGATACACTGCATATTACGATATATTATATGGTATTTTCAATGATACACTGCATAATATGATATATTATAAGGTATTTTCAATGATACACTGCATATTACGTTATATTATAAGGTACTTTCATTGATACACTACAAATTACCATATATTATAAGGTATTTTCAAAGATACACTGCATATTACGTTATATTATAAGGTATTTTCAATGATTCACTGCATATTACGTTATATTATAAGGTATTTTCAATGATACACTGCATATTACGTTATATTATAAGGTATTTGCAATGATACACTGCATATTACGATATATTATATGGTATTTTCAATGATACACTGCATAATATGATATATTATAAGGTATTTTCAATGATACACTGCATATTACGTTATATTATAAGGTACTTTCATTGATACACTACAAATTACCATATATTATAAGGTATTTTCAAAGATACACTGCATATTACGTTATATTATAAGGTATTTTCAATGATTCACTGCATATTACGTTATATTATAAGGTATTTTCAATGATACCCTGCATATAACGTTATATTATAAGGTATTTTCAATGATACACTGCATATTACGTTATATTATAAGGTATTTTCAATTGTAAACTACTATATATCATAAGGTATTTTCAATGATACACTGCATAATACGTTATATCATAAGGTATTTTCAATGAAACACTGCATATTACGTTATATTATAAGGTATTTTCAATGATAAACTACTATATATTATAAGGTATTTTCAATGGTAAGCTACTATATCTTATAAGGTATTTTCAATGATACACTGCATATTACGTTATATTATAAGGTATTTTCAATGATAAACTGCATATTACGTTATATTATAAGGTATTTTCAATGATAAACTACTAAATATTATAAGGTATTTTCAATGATACACTGCATATTACGTTATATTATAAGGTATTTTCAATGATACACTGCATATCGTTATATTATAAGGTATTTTCAATGATACACTGCATATTACGATATATTATATGGTGTTTTCAATGATACACTGCATATTACGAAATATTGTAAGGTATTTTCAATGATACACTGCATATAACGTTATATTATAAGGTATTTTCAATGATACACTGCATATTACGATATATTATATGGTGTTTTAATGATACACTCCATATTACGTAATATTATAAGGTATTTTCAATGATACACTGCATATTACGTTATATTATAAGGTATTTTCAATTGTAAACTACTATGTATCATAATGTATTTTCAATGATACACTGCATAATACGTTATATCATAAGGTATTTTCAATGATACACTGCATATTACGTTATATTATAAGGTATTTTCAATGATAAACTACTATATATTATAAGGTATTTTCAATGGTAAGCTACTATATCTTATAAGGTATTTTCAATGATACACTGCATATTACGTTATATTATAAGCTTTTTCAATGGTAAACTACTATATATTATAAGGTATTTTCAATGATACACTGCATATTACGTTATATTATAAGGTATTTTCAATGATACACTGCATATTACGATATATTAAATGGTATTTTCAATGGTACACTGCATATTATGATATATTATAAGGTATTTTCAATGATAAACTACTATATATTATAAGGTATTTTCAATGATAAGCTACTATATCTTATAAGGTATTTTCAATGATACACTGCATATTACGTTATATTATAAGCTTTTTCAATGGTAAACTACTATATATTATAAGGTATTTTCAAAGATACACTGCATATTACGTTATATTATAAGGTATTTTCAATGATACACTGCATATTACGTTATATTATAAGGTATTTTCAATGATAAACTACTAAATATTATAAGGTATTTTCAATGATACACTGCATATTACGTTATATTATAAGGTATTTTCAATGACACACTGCATATTACGTTATATTATAAGGTATTTGCAATGATACACTGCATATTACGATATATTATATGGTATTTTCAATGATACACTGCATAATATGATATATTATAAGGTATTTTCAATGATACACTGCATATTACGTTATATTATAAGGTACTTTCATTGATACACTACAAATTACCATATATTATAAGGTATTTTCACAGATACACTGCATATTACGTTATATTATAAGGTATTTTCAATGATACACTGCATATTACGTTATATTATAAGGTATTTTCAATGATAAACTACTAAATATTATAAGGTATTTTCAATGATACACTGCATATTACGTTATATTATAAGGTATTTTCAATGACACACTGCATATTACGTTATATTATAAGGTATTTGCAATGATACACTGCATATTACGATATATTATATGGTATTTTCAATGATACACTGCATATTATGATATATTATAAGGTATTTTCAATGATACACTGCATATAACGTTATATTATAAGGTACTTTCATTGATACACTACAAATTACCATATATTATAAGGTATTATCAAAGATACACTGCATATTACGTTATATTATAAGGTATTTTCAATGATTCACTGCATATTACGTTATATTATAAGGTATTTTCAATGATACACTGCATATTACGTTATATTATAAGGTATTTGCAATGATACACTGCATATTACGATATATTATATGGTATTTTCAATGATACACTGCATAATATGATATATTATAAGGTATTTTCAATGATACACTGCATATTACGTTATATTATAAGGTACTTTCATTGATACACTACAAATTACCATATATTATAAGGTATTTTCAAAGATACACTGCATATTACGTTATATTATAAGGTATTTTCAATGATTCACTGCATATTACGTTATATTATAAGGTATTTTCAATGATACCCTGCATATAACGTTATATTATAAGGTATTTTCAATGATACACTGCATAATTACGTTATATTATAAGGTATTTTCAATTGTAAACTACTATATATCATAAGGTATTTTCAATGATACACTGCATAATACGTTATATCATAAGGTATTTTCAATGAAACACTGCATATTACGTTATATTATAAGGTATTTTCAATGATAAACTACTATATATTATAAGGTATTTTCAATGGTAAGCTACTATATCTTATAAGGTATTTTCAATGATACACTGCATATTACGTTATATTATAAGGTATTTTCAATGATACACTGTATATTACGTTATATTTTAAGGTATTTTCAATGATACACTGTATATTACGTTATATTATAAGGTATTTTCAATGATAAACTGCATATGACGTTATATTATAAGGTATTTTCAATGATAAACTACTAAATATTATAAGGTATTTTCAATGATACACTGCATATTACGTTATATTATAAGGTATTTTCAATGATACACTGCATATCGTTATATTATAAGGTATTTTCAATGATACACTGCATATTACGATATATTATATGGTGTTTTCAATGATACACTGCATTTTACGAAATATTGTAAGGTATTTTCAATGATACACTGCATATAACGTTATATTATAAGGTATTTTCAATGATACACTGCATATTACGATATATTATATGGTGTTTTAATGATACACTCCATATTACGTAATATTATAAGGTATTTTCAATGATACACTGCATATTACGTTATATTATAAGGTATTTTCAATTGTAAACTACTATGTATCATAATGTATTTTCAATGATACACTGCATAATACGTTATATCATAAGGTATTTTCAATGATACACTGCATATTACGTTATATTATAAGGTATTTTCAATGATAAACTACTATATATTATAAGGTATTTTCAATGATAAGCTACTATATCTTATAAGGTATTTTCAATGATACACTGCATATTACGTTATATTATAAGGTATTTTCAATGATACACTGCATATTACGATATATTAAATGGTGTTTTCAATGATACACTCCATATTACGTAATATTATAAGGTATTTTCAATGACACACTGCATATTACGTTATATTATAAGCTATTTGCAATGATACACTGCATATTACGATATATTATATGGTATTTTCAAAGATACACTGCATATTACGTTATATTATAAGGTATTTTCAATGATTTACTGCATATTACGTTATATTATAATGTATTTTCAATGATACACTGCATATTACGTTATATTATAAGGTATTTTCAATGATAAACTACTAAATATTATAAGGTATTTTCAATGATACACTGCATATTACGTTATATTATAAGGTATTTTCAATGATACCCTGCATATAACGTTATATTATAAGGTATTTTCAATGATACACTGCATATTACGATATATTATATGGTGTTTTCAATGATACACTCCATATTACGTAATATTATAAGGTATTTTCAATGATACACTGCATATTACGTTATATTATAAGGTATTTTCAATTGTAAACTACTATATATCATAAGGTATTTTCAATGATACACTGCATAATACGTTATATCATAAGGTATTTTCAATGATACACTGCATATTACGTTATATTATAAGGTATTTTCAATGATAAACTACTATATATTATAAGGTATTTTCAATGATAAGCTACTATATCTTATAAGGTATTTTCAATGATACACTGCATATTACGTTATATTATAAGGTATTTTCAATGATACACTGCATATTACGTTATATTATAAGGTATTTTCAATGATACACTGCATATTACGATATATTATATGGTGTTTTCAATGATACACTCCATATTACGTAATATTATAAGGTATTTTCAATGACACACTGCATATTACTCTATATTATAAGGTATTTGCAATGATACACTGCATATTACGATATATTATATGGTATTTTCAATGATACACTGCATATTATGATATATTATAAGGTATTTTCAATGATACACTGCATATTACGTTATATTATAAGGTACTTTCATTGATACACTACAAATTACCATATATTATAAGGTATTTTCAAAGATACACTGCATATTACGTTATATTATAAGGTATTTTCAATGATTCACTGCATATTACGTTATATTATAAGGTATTTTCAATGATACACTGCATATTACGTTATATTATAAGGTATTTTCAATGATAAACTACTAAATATTATAAGGTATTTTCAATGATACACTGCATATTACGTTATATTATAAGGTATTTTCAATGATACCCTGCATATAACGTTATATTATAAGGTATTTTCAATGATACACTGCATATTACGATATATTATATGGTGTTTTCAATGATACACTCCATATTACGTAATATTATAAGGTATTTTCAATGATACACTGCATATTACGATATATTATATGGTATTTTCAATGATACACTGCATATTATGATATATTATAAGGTATTTTCAATGATACACTGCATATAACGTTATATTATAAGGTACTTTCATTGATACACTACAAATTACCATATATTATAAGGTATTATCAAAGATACACTGCATATTACGTTATATTATAAGGTATTTTCAATGATTCACTGCATATTACGTTATATTATAAGGTATTTTCAATGATACACTGCATATTACGTTATATTATAAGGTATTTGCAATGATACACTGCATATTACGATATATTATATGGTATTTTCAATGATACACTGCATAATATGATATATTATAAGGTATTTTCAATGATACACTGCATATTACGTTATATTATAAGGTACTTTCATTGATACACTACAAATTACCATATATTATAAGGTATTTTCAATGATACACTGCATATTACGTTATATTATAAGGTATTTTCAATGATACCCTGCATATAACGTTATATTATAAGGTATTTTCAATGATACACTGCATATTACGATATATTATATGGTGTTTTCAATGATACACTCCATATTACGTAATATTATAAGGTATTTTCAATGATACACTGCATATTACGTTATATTATAAGGTATTTTCAATTGTAAACTACTATATATCATAAGGTATTTTCAATGATACACTGCATAATACGTTATATCATAAGGTATTTTCAATGATACACTGCATATTACGTTATATTATAAGGTATTTTCAATGATAAACTACTATATATTATAAGGTATTTTCAATGATAAGCTACTATATCTTATAAGGTATTTTCAATGATACACTGCATATTACGTTATATTATAAGGTATTTTCAATGATACACTCCATATTACGTTATATTATAAGGTATTTTCAATGATACACTGCATATTACGATATATTATATGGTGTTTTCAATGATACACTCCATATTACGTAATATTATAAGGTATTTTCAATGACACACTGCATATTACTCTATATTATAAGGTATTTGCAATGATACACTGCATATTACGATATATTATATGGTATTTTCAATGATACACTGCATATTATGATATATTATAAGGTATTTTCAATGATACACTGCATATTACGTTATATTATAAGGTACTTTCATTGATACACTACAAATTACCATATATTATAAGGTATTTTCAAAGATACACTGCATATTACGTTATATTATAAGGTATTTTCAATGATTCACTGCATATTACGTTATATTATAAGGTATTTTCAATGATACACTGCATATTACGTTATATTATAAGGTATTTTCAATGATAAACTAATAAATATTATAAGGTATTTTCAATGATACACTGCATATTACGTTATATTATAAGGTATTTTCAATGATACCCTGCATATAACGTTATATTATAAGGTATTTTCAATGATACACTGCATATTACGATATATTATATGGTGTTTTCAATGATACACTCCATATTACGTAATATTATAAGGTATTTTCAATGATACACTGCATATTACGATATATTATATGGTATTTTCAATGATACACTGCATATTATGATATATTATAAGGTATTTTCAATGATACACTGCATATAACGTTATATTATAAGGTACTTTCATTGATACACTACAAATTACCATATATTATAAGGTATTATCAAAGATACACTGCATATTACGTTATATTATAAGGTATTTTCAATGATACACTGCATATTACGTTATATTATAAGGTATTTTCAATGATACACTGCATATTACGTTATATTATAAGGTATTTGCAATGATACACTGCATATTACGATATATTATATGGTATTTTCAATGATACACTGCATAATATGATATATTATAAGGTATTTTCAATGATACACTGCATATTACGTTATATTATAAGGTACTTTCATTGATACACTACAAATTACCATATATTATAAGGTATTTTCAAAGATACACTGCATATTACGTTATATTATAAGGCATTTTCAATGATTCACTGCATATTACGTTATATTATAAGGTATTTTCAATGATACCCTGCATATAACGTTATATTATAAGGTATTTTCAATGATACACTGCATATTACGTTATATTATAAGGTATTTTCAATTGTAAACTACTATATATCATAAGGTATTTTCAATGATACACTGCATAATACGTTATATCATAAGGTATTTTCAATGAAACACTGCATATTACGTTATATTATAAGGTATTTTCAATGATAAACTACTATATATTATAAGGTATTTTCAATGGTAAGCTACTATATCTTATAAGGTATTTTCAATGATACACTGCATATTACGTTATATTTTAAGGTATTTTCAATGATACACTGTATATTACGTTATATTATAAGGTATTTTCAATGATAAACTGCATATTACGTTATATTATAAGGTATTTTCAATGATAAACTACTAAATATTATAAGGTATTTTCAATGATACACTGCATATTACGTTATATTATAAGGTATTTTCAATGATACACTGCATATCGTTATATTATACGGTATTTTCAATGATACACTGCATATTACGATATATTATATGGTGTTTTCAATGATACACTGCATATTACGAAATATTGTAAGGTATTTTCAATGATACACTGCATATAACGTTATATTATAAGGTATTTTCAATGATACACTGCATATTACGATATATTATATGGTGTTTTAATGATACACTCCATATTACGTAATATTATAAGGTATTTTCAATGATACACTGCATATTACGTTATATTATAAGCTTTTTCAATGGTAAACTACTATATATTATAAGGTATTTTCAATGATACACTGCATATAACGTTATATTATAAGGTATTTTCAATGATACACTGCATATTACGATATATTAAATGGTATTTTCAATGATACACTGCATATTATGATATATTATAAGGTATTTTCAATGATAAACTACTATATATTATAAGGTATTTTCAATGATAAGCTACTATATCTTATAAGGTATTTTCTATGATACACTGCATATTACGTTATATTATAAGCTTTTTCAATGGTAAACTACTATATATTATAAGGTATTTTCAAAGATACACTGCATATTACGTTATATTATAAGGTATTTTCAATGATACACTGCATATTACGTTATATTATAAGGTATTTTCAATGATAAACTACTAAATATTATAAGGTATTTTCAATGATACACTGCATATTACGTTATATTATAAGGTATTTTCAATGACACACTGCATATTACGTTATATTATAAGGTATTTGCAATGATACACTGCATATTACGATATATTATATGGTATTTTCAATGATACACTGCATATTATGATATATTATAAGGTATTTTCAATGATACACTGCATATAACGTTATATTATAAGGTACTTTCATTGATACACTACAAATTACCATATATTATAAGGTATTATCAAAGATACACTGCATATTACGTTATATTATAAGGTATTTTCAATGATTCACTGCATATTACGTTATATTATAAGGTATTTTCAATGATACACTGCATATTACGTTATATTATAAGGTATTTGCAATGATACACTGCATATTACGATATATTATAAGGTATTTTCAATGATACACTGCATAATATGATATATTATAAGGTATTTTCAATGATACACTGCATATTACGTTATATTATAAGGTACTTTCATTGATACACTACAAATTACCATATATTATAAGGTATTTTCAAAGATACACTGCATATTACGTTATATTATAAGGTATTTTCAATGATTCACTGCATATTACGTTATATTATAAGGTATTTTCAATGATACACTGCATATTACGTTATATTATAAGGTATTTGCAATGATACACTGCATATTACGATATATTATATGGTATTTTCAATGATACACTGCATAATATGATATATTATAAGGTATTTTCAATGATACACTGCATATTACGTTATATTATAAGGTACTTTCATTGATACACTACAAATTACCATATATTATAAGGTATTTTCAAAGATACACTGCATATTACGTTATATTATAAGGTATTTTCAATGATTCACTGCATATTACGTTATATTATAAGGTATTTTCAATGATACCCTGCATATTACGTTATATTATAAGGTATTTTCAATGATACACTGCATATTACGTTATATTATAAGGTATTTTCAATTGTAAACTACTATATATCATAAGGTATTTTCAATGATACACTGCATAATACGTTATATCATAAGGTATTTTCAATGAAACACTGCATATTACGTTATATTATAAGGTATTTTCAATGATAAACTACTATATATTATAAGGTATTTTCAATGGTAAGCTACTATATCTTATAAGGTATTTTCAATGATACACTGCATATTACGTTATATTATAAGGTATTTTCAATGATAAACTGCATATTACGTTATATTATAAGGTATTTTCAATGATAAACTACTAAATATTATAAGGTATTTTCAATGATACACTGCATATTACGTTATATTATAAGGTATTTTCAATGATACACTGCATATCGTTATATTATAAGGTATTTTCAATGATACACTGCATATTACGATATATTATATGGTGTTTTCAATGATACACTGCATATTACGAAATATTGTAAGGTATTTTCAATGATACACTGCATATAACGTTATATTATAAGGTATTTTCAATGATACACTGCATATTACGATATATTATATGGTGTTTTAATGATACACTCCATATTACGTAATATTATAAGGTATTTTCAATGATACACTGCATATTACGTTATATTATAAGGTATTTTCAATTGTAAACTACTATGTATCATAATGTATTTTCAATGATACACTGCATAATACGTTATATCATAAGGTATTTTCAATGATACACTGCATATTACGTTATATTATAAGGTATTTTCAATGATAAACTACTAAATATTATAAGGTATTTTCAATGATACACTGCATATTACGTTATATTATAAGGTATTTTCAATGACACACTGCATATTACGTTATATTATAAGGTATTTGCAATGATACACTGCATATTACGATATATTATATGGTATTTTCAATGATACACTGCATAATATGATATATTATAAGGTATTTTCAATGATACACTGCATATTACGTTATATTATAAGGTACTTTCATTGATACACTACAAATTACCATATATTATAAGGTATTTTCAAAGATACACTGCATATTACGTTATATTATAAGGTATTTTCAATGATTCACTGCATATTACGTTATATTATAAGGTATTTTCAATGATACCCTGCATATAACGTTATATTATAAGGTATTTTCAATGATACACTGCATATTACGTTATATTATAAGGTATTTTCAATTGTAAACTACTATATATCATAAGGTATTTTCAATGATACACTCCATAATACGTTATATCATAAGGTATTTTCAATGAAACACTGCATATTACGTTATATTATAAGGTATTTTCAATTGTAAACTACTATGTATCATAATGTATTTTCAATGATACACTGCATAATACGTTATATCATAAGGTATTTTCAATGATACACTGCATATTACGTTATATTATAAGGTATTTTCAATGATAAACTACTATATATTATAAGGTATTTTCAATGGTAAGCTACTATATCTTATAAGGTATTTTCAATGATACACTGCATATTACGTTATATTATAAGCTTTTTCAATGGTAAACTACTATATATTATAAGGTATTTTCAATGATACACTGCATATAACGTTATATTATAAGGTATTTTCAATGATACACTGCATATTACGATATATTAAATGGTATTTTCAATGATACACTGCATATTATGATATATTATAAGGTATTTTCAATGATAAACTACTATATATTATAAGGTATTTTCAATGATAAGCTACTATATCTTATAAGGTATTTTCAATGATACACTGCATATTACGTTATATTATAAGCTTTTTCAATGGTAAACTACTATATATTATAAGGTATTTTCAAAGATACACTGCATATTACGTTATATTATAAGGTATTTTCAATGATACACTGCATATTACGTTATATTATAAGGTATTTTCAATGATAAACTACTAAATATTATAAGGTATTTTCAATGATACACTGCATATTACGTTATATTATAAGGTATTTTCAATGACACACTGCATATTACGTTATATTATAAGGTATTTGCAATGATACACTGCATATTACGATATATTATATGGTATTTTCAATGATACACTGCATATTATGATATATTATAAGGTATTTTCAATGATACACTGCATATAACGTTATATTATAAGGTACTTTCATTGATACACTACAAATTACCATATATTATAAGGTATTATCAAAGATACACTGCATATTACGTTATATTATAAGGTATTTTCAATGATTCACTGCATATTACGTTATATTATAAGGTATTTTCAATGATACACTGCATATTACGTTATATTATAAGGTATTTTCAATGATACACTGCATATTACGATATATTATATGGTATTTTCAATGATACACTGCATAATATGATATATTATAAGGTATTTTCAATGATACACTGCATATTACGTTATATTATAAGGTACTTTCATTGATACACTACAAATTACCATATATTATAAGGTATTTTCAAAGATACACTGCATATTACGTTATATTATAAGGTATTTTCAATGATTCACTGCATATTACGTTATATTATAAGGTATTTTCAATGATACCCTGCATATAACGTTATATTATAAGGTATTTTCAATGATACACTGCATAATTACGTTATATTATAAGGTATTTTCAATTGTAAACTACTATATATCATAAGGTATTTTCAATGATACACTGCATAATACGTTATATCATAAGGTATTTTCAATGAAACACTGCATATTACGTTATATTATAAGGTATTTTCAATGATAAACTACTATATATTATAAGGTATTTTCAATGGTAAGCTACTATATCTTATAAGGTATTTTCAATGATACACTGCATATTACGTTATATTATAAGGTATTTTCAATGATACACTGTATATTACGTTATATTTTAAGGTATTTTCAATGATACACTGTATATTACGTTATATTATAAGGTATTTTCAATGATAAACTGCATATGACGTTATATTATAAGGTATTTTCAATGATAAACTACTAAATATTATAAGGTATTTTCAATGATACACTGCATATTACGTTATATTATAAGGTATTTTCAATGATACACTGCATATCGTTATATTATAAGGTATTTTCAATGATACACTGCATATTACGATATATTATATGGTGTTTTCAATGATACACTGCATATTACGAAATATTGTAAGGTATTTTCAATGATACACTGCATATAACGTTATATTATAAGGTATTTTCAATGATACACTGCATATTACGATATATTATATGGTGTTTTAATGATACACTCCATATTACGTAATATTATAAGGTATTTTCAATGATACACTGCATATTACGTTATATTATAAGGTATTTTCAATTGTAAACTACTATGTATCATAATGTATTTTCAATGATACACTGCATAATACGTTATATCATAAGGTATTTTCAATGATACACTGCATATTACGTTATATTATAAGGTATTTTCAATGATAAACTACTATATATTATAAGGTATTTTCAATGATAAGCTACTATATCTTATAAGGTATTTTCAATGATACACTGCATATTACGTTATATTATAAGGTATTTTCAATGATACACTGCATATTACGATATATTATATGGTGTTTTCAATGATACACTCCATATTACGTAATATTATAAGGTATTTTCAATGACACACTGCATATTACGTTATATTATAAGCTATTTGCAATGATACACTGCATATTACGTTATATTATAAGGTATTTTCAATTGTAAACTACTATGTATCATAATGTATTTTCAATGATACACTGCATAATACGTTATATCATAAGGTATTTTCAATGATACACTGCATATTACGTTATATTATAAGGTATTTTCAATGATAAACTACTATATATTATAAGGTATTTTCAATGGTAAGCTACTATATCTTATAAGGTATTTTCAATGATACACTGCATATTACGTTATATTATAAGCTTTTTCAATGGTAAACTACTATATATTATAAGGTATTTTCAATGATACACTGCATATAACGTTATATTATAAGGTATTTTCAATGATACACTGCATATTACGATATATTAAATGGTATTTTCAATGATACACTGCATATTATGATATATTATAAGGTATTTTCAATGATAAACTACTATATATTATAAGGTATTTTCAATGATAAGCTACTATATCTTATAAGGTATTTTCAATGATACACTGCATATTACGTTATATTATAAGCTTTTTCAATGGTAAACTACTATATATTATAAGGTATTTTCAAAGATACACTGCATATTACGTTATATTATAAGGTATTTTCAATGATACACTGCATATTACGTTATATTATAAGGTATTTTCAATGATAAACTACTAAATATTATAAGGTATTTTCAATGATACACTGCATATTACGTTATATTATAAGGTATTTTCAATGACACACTGCATATTACGTTATATTATAAGGTATTTGCAATGATACACTGCATATTACGATATATTATATGGTATTTGCAATGATACACTGCATATTACGATATATTATATGGTATTTTCAATGATACACTGCATAATATGATATATTATAAGGTATTTTCAATGATACACTGCATATTACGTTATATTATAAGGTACTTTCATTGATACACTACAAATTACCATATATTATAAGGTATTTTCAAAGATACACTGCATATTACGTTATATTATAAGGTATTTTCAATGATTCACTGCATATTACGTTATATTATAAGGTATTTTCAATGATACCCTGCATATAACGTTATATTATAAGGTATTTTCAATGATACACTGCATAATTACGTTATATTATAAGGTATTTTCAATTGTAAACTACTATATATCATAAGGTATTTTCAATGATACACTGCATAATACGTTATATCATAAGGTATTTTCAATGAAACACTGCATATTACGTTATATTATAAGGTATTTTCAATGATAAACTACTATATATTATAAGGTATTTTCAATGGTAAGCTACTATATCTTATAAGGTATTTTCAATGATACACTGCATATTACGTTATATTATAAGGTATTTTCAATGATACACTGTATATTACGTTATATTTTAAGGTATTTTCAATGATACACTGTATATTACGTTATATTATAAGGTATTTTCAATGATAAACTGCATATGACGTTATATTATAAGGTATTTTCAATGATAAACTACTAAATATTATAAGGTATTTTCAAGGATACACTGCATATTACGTTATATTATAAGGTATTTTCAATGATACACTGCATATCGTTATATTATAAGGTATTTTCAATGATACACTGCATATTACGATATATTATATGGTGTTTTCAATGATACACTGCATATTACGAAATATTGTAAGGTATTTTCAATGATACACTGCATATAACGTTATATTATAAGGTATTTTCAATGATACACTGCATATTACGATATATTATATGGTGTTTTAATGATACACTCCATATTACGTAATATTATAAGGTATTTTCAATGATACACTGCATATTACGTTATATTATAAGGTATTTTCAATTGTAAACTACTATGTATCATAATGTATTTTCAATGATACACTGCATAATACGTTATATCATAAGGTATTTTCAATGATACACTGCATATTACGTTATATTATAAGGTATTTTCAATGATAAACTACTATATATTATAAGGTATTTTCAATGATAAGCTACTATATCTTATAAGGTATTTTCAATGATACACTGCATATTACGTTATATTATAAGGTATTTTCAATGATACACTGCATATTACGATATATTATATGGTGTTTTCAATGATACACTCCATATTACGTAATATTATAAGGTATTTTCAATGACACACTGCATATTACGTTATATTATAAGCTATTTGCAATGATACACTGCATATTACGATATATTATATGGTATTTTCAAAGATACACTGCATATTACGTTATATTATAAGGTATTTTCAATGATTTACTGCATATTACGTTATATTATAATGTATTTTCAATATACACTGCATATTACGTTATATTATAAGGTATTTTCAATGATAAACTACTAAATATTATAAGGTATTTTCAATGATACACTGCATATTACGTTATATTATAAGGTATTTTCAATGATACCCTGCATATAACGTTATATTATAAGGTATTTTCAATGATACACTACATATTACGATATATTATATGGTGTTTTCAATGATACACTCCATATTACGTAATATTATAAGGTATTTTCAATGATACACTGCATATTACGTTATATTATAAGGTATTTTCAATTGTAAACTACTATATATCATAAGGTATTTTCAATGATACACTGCATAATTACGTTATATTATAAGGTATTTTCAATTGTAAACTACTATATATCATAAGGTATTTTCAATGATACACTGCATATTACGTTATATTATAAGGTATTTTCAATTGTAAACTACTATATATCATAAGGTATTTTCAATGATACACTCCATAATACGTTATATCATAAGGTATTTTCAATGAAACACTGCATATTACGTTATATTATAAGGTATTTTCAATTGTAAACTACTATGTATCATAATGTATTTTCAATGATACACTGCATAATACGTTATATCATAAGGTATTTTCAATGATACACTGCATATTACGTTATATTATAAGGTATTTTCAATGATAAACTACTATATATTATAAGGTATTTTCAATGGTAAGCTACTATATCTTATAAGGTATTTTCAATGATACACTGCATATTACGTTATATTATAAGGTATTTTCAATGATACCCTGCATATAACGTTATATTATAAGGTATTTTCAATGATACACTACATATTACGATATATTATATGGTGTTTTCAATGATACACTCCATATTACGTAATATTATAAGGTATTTTCAATGATACACTGCATATTACGTTATATTATAAGGTATTTTCAATTGTAAACTACTATATATCATAAGGTATTTTCAATGATACACTGCATAATACGTTATATCATAAGGTATTTTCAATGATACACTGCATATTACGTTATATTATAAGGTATTTTCAATGATAAACTACTATATATTATAAGGTATTTTCAATGATAAACTACTATATATTATAAGGTATTTTCAATGATAAGCTACTATATCTTATAAGGTATTTTCAATGATACACTGCATATAACATTATATTATAAGGTATTTTCAATGATACACTGCATATTACGTTATATTATAAGGTACTTTCATTGATACACTACAAATTACCATATATTATAAGGTATTTTCAAAGATACACTGCATATTACGTTATATTATAAGGTATTTTCAATGATACACTGCATATTACGATATATTATATGGTGTTTTCAATGATACCCTGCATATAACGTTATATTATAAGGTATTTTCAATGATACACTGCATATTACGTTATATTATAAGGTATTTTCAATTGTAAACTACTATATATCATAAGGTATTTTCAATGATACACTGCATAATACGTTATATCATAAGGTATTTTCAATGAAACACTGCATATTACGTTATATTATAAGGTATTTTCAATGATAAACTACTATATATTATAAGGTATTTTCAATGGTAAGCTACTATATCTTATAAGGTATTTTCAATGATACACTGCATATTACGATATATTATAAGGTATTTTCAATGATACACTGTATATTACGTTATATTTTAAGGTATTTTCAATGATAAGCTACTATATCTTATAAGGTATTTTCAATGATACACTGCATATTACGTTATATTATAAGGTATTTTCAATGATACACTGCATATTACGTTATATTATAAGGTATTTTCAATGATACACTGCATATTACGATATATTATATGGTGTTTTCAATGATACACTCCATATTACGTAATATTATAAGGTATTTTCAATGACACACTGCATATTACTCTATATTATAAGGTATTTGCAATGATACACTGCATATTACGATATATTATATGGTATTTTCAATGATACACTGCATATTATGATATATTATAAGGTATTTTCAATGATACACTGCATATTACGTTATATTATAAGGTACTTTCATTGATACACTACAAATTACCATATATTATAAGGTATTTTCAAAGATACACTGCATATTACGTTATATTATAAGGTATTTTCAATGATTCACTGCATATTACGTTATATTATAAGGTATTTTCAATGATACACTGCATATTACGTTATATTATAAGGTATTTTCAATGATAAACTACTAAATATTATAAGGTATTTTCAATGATACACTGCATATTACGTTATATTATAAGGTATTTTCAATGATACCCTGCATATAACGTTATATTATAAGGTATTTTCAATGATACACTGCATATTACGATATATTATATGGTGTTTTCAATGATACACTCCATATTACGTAATATTATAAGGTATTTTCAATGATACACTGCATATTACGTTATATTATAAGGTATTTTCAATTGTAAACTACTATATATCATAAGGTATTTTCAATGATACACTGCATAATACGTTATATCATAAGGTATTTTCAATGATACACTGCATATTACGTTATATTATAAGGTATTTTCAATGATAAACTACTATATATTATAAGGTATTTTCAATGATAAGCTACTATATCTTATAAGGTATTTTCAATGATACACTGCATATTACGTTATATTATAAGGTATTTTCAATGATACACTGTATATTACGTTATATTATAAGGTATTTTCAATGATACACTGTATATTACGTTATATTATAAGGTACTTTCAATGATAAACTGCATATTACGTTATATTATAAGGTATTTTCAATGATAAACTACTAAATATTATAAGGTATTTTCAATGATACACTGCATATTACGTTATATTATAAGGTATTTTCAATGACACACTGCATATTACGTTATATTATAAGGTATTTTCAATGATACACTGCATAATACGTTATATCATAAGGTATTTTCAATGATACACTGCATATTACGTTATATTATAAGGTATTTTCAATGATAAACTACTATATATTATAAGGTATTTTCAATGATAAGCTACTATATCTTATAAGGTATTTTCAATGATACACTGCATATAACGTTATATTATAAGGTATTTTCAATGATACACTGCATATTACGTTATATTATAAGGTATTTTCAATGATTCACTGCATATTACGTTATATTATAAGGTATTTTCAATGATACCCTGCATATAACGTTATATTATAAGGTATTTTCAATGATACACTGCATATTACGTTATATTATAAGGTATTTTCAATTGTAAACTACTATATATCATAAGGTATTTTCAATGATACAATGCATAATACGTTATATCATAAGGTATTTTCAATGAAACACTGCATATTACGTTATATTATAAGGTATTTTCAATGATAAACTACTATATATTATAAGCTTTTTCAATGGTAAACTACTATATATTATAAGGTATTTTCAAAGATACACTGCATATTACGTTATATTATAAGGTATTTTCAATGATAAACTACTATATATTATAAGGTATTTTCAATGATAAGCTACTATATCTTATAAGGTATTTTCAATGATACACTGCATATTACGTTATATTATAAGGTATTTTCAATGATACACTGCATATTACGTTATATTATAAGGTACTTTCATTGATACACTACAAATTACCATATATTATAAGGTATTTTCAAAGATACACTGCATATTACGTTATATTATAAGGTATTTTCAATGATACACTGCATATTACGATATATTATATGGTGTTTTCAATGATACCCTGCATATAACGTTATATTATAAGGTATTTTCAATGATACACTGCATATTACGTTATATTATAAGGTATTTTCAATTGTAAACTACTATATATCATAAGGTATTTTCAATGATACACTGCATAATACGTTATATCATAAGGTATTTTCAATGATACACTGCATATTACGTTATATTATAAGGTATTTTCAATGATAAACTACTATATATTATAAGGTATTTTCAATGGTAAGCTACTATATCTTATAAGGTATTTTCAATGATACACTGCATATTACGATATATTATATGGTGTTTTCAATGATACACTGCATATTACGTTATATTGTAAGGTATTTTCAATGATACACTGTATATTACGTTATATTATAAGGTATTTTCAATGATAAACTGCATATTACGTTATATTATAAGGTATTTTCAATGATACAGTGCATATAACGTTATATTATAAGGTATTTTCAATGATACACTGCATATTACGATATATTATATGGTGTTTTCAATGATACACTGCATATTACGAAATATTGTAAGGTATTTTCAATGATACACTGCATATAACGTTATATTATAAGGTATTTTCAATGTTACACTGCATATTACGATATATTATATGGTGTTTTAATGATACACTCCATATTACGTAATATTATAAGGCATTTTCAATGATACACTGCATATTACGTTATATTTTCAATTGTAAACTACTATGTATCATAATGTATTTTCAATGATACACTGCATAATACGTTATATCATAAGGTATTTTCAATGATACACTGCATATTACGTTATATTATAAGGTATTTTCAATGATAAACTACTATATATTATAAGGTATTTTCAATGATAAGCTACTATATCTTATAAGGCATTTTCAATGATACACTGCATATTACGTTATATTATAAGGTATTTTCAATGATACACTGTATATTACGTTATATTATAAGGTAATTTTCAATATTGCATATTACGTTATATTATAAGGTATTTTCAATGATAAACTACTAAATATTATAAGGTATTTTTCAATGATACACTGCATATTACGTTATATTATAAGGTATTTTCAATGACACACTGCATATTACGTTATATTATAAGGTATTTTCAATGATACACTGCATATTACGATGTATTATATGGTGTTTTCAATGATACACTCCATATTATGTAATATTATAAGGTATTTTCAATGATACAACTGCATATTACGTTATATTATAAGGTATTTTCATTGATACACTACAAATTACCATATATTATAAGGTATTTTCAATGATACACTGCATAATACGTTATATCATAAGGTATTTTCAATGATACACTGCATATTACGTTATATTATAAGGTATTTTCATTGATACACTACAAATTACCATATATTATAAGGTATTTTCAATGATACACTGCATAATACGTTATATCATAAGGTATTTTCAATGATACACTGCATATTACGTTATATTATAAGGTATTTTCAATGATAAACTACTATATATTATAAGGTATTTTCAATGATAAGCTACTATATCTTATAAGGTATTTTCAATGATACACTGCATATTACGTTATATTATAAGGTATTTTCAATGATACACTGTATATTACGTTATATTATAAGGTATTTCAATGATACACTGCATATTACGTTATATTATAAGGTATTTTCAATTGTAAACTACTATATATCATAAGGTATTTTTCAATGATACACTGCATAATACGTTATATCATAAGGTATTTTCAATGAAACACTGCATATTACGTTATATTATAAGGTATTTTCAATGATAAACTACTATATATTATAAGGTATTTTCAATGGTAAGCTACTATATCTTATAAGGTATTTTCAATGATACACTGCATATTACGTTATATTATAAGGTATTTTCAATGATAAACTGCATATTACGTTATATTATAAGGTATTTTCAATGATAAACTACTAAATATTATAAGGTATTTTCAATGATACACTGCATATTACGTTATATTATAAGGTATTTTCAATGATACACTGCATATCGTTATATTATAAGGTATTTTCAATGATACACTGCATATTACGATATATTATATGGTGTTTTCAATGATACACTGCATATTACGAAATATTGTAAGGTATTTTCAATGATACACTGCATATAACGTTATATTATAAGGTATTTTCAATGATACACTGCATATTACGATATATTATATGGTGTTTTAATGATACACTCCATATTACGTAATATTATAAGGTATTTTCAATGATACACTGCATATTACGTTATATTTATAAGGTATTTTCAATTGTAAAACTACTATGTATCATAATGTATTTTCAATGATACACTGCATAATACGTTATATCATAAGGTATTTTTCAATGATACACTGCATATTACGTTATATTATAAGGTATTTTCAATGATAAACTACTATATATTATAAGGTATTTTCGATGGTAAACTACTATATATTATAAGGTATTTTCAATGATACACTGCATATTACGTTATATTATAAGCTTTTTCAATGGTAAACTACTATATATTATAAGGTATTTTCAATGATACACTGCATATAACGTTATATTATAAGGTATTTTCAATGATACACTGCATATTACGATATATTAAATGGTATTTTCAATGGTACACTGCATATTATGATATATTATAAGGTATTTTCAATGATAAACTACTATATATTATAAGGTATTTTCAATGGTAAGCTACTATATCTTATAAGGTATTTTCAATGATACACTGCATATTACGATATATTATAAGGTATTTTCAATGATACACTGTATATTACGTTATATTTTAAGGTATTTTCAATGATACACTGTATATTACGTTATATTATAAGGTATTTTCAATGATAAACTGCATATTACGTTATATTATAAGGTATTTTCAATGATACACTGCATATAACGTTATATTATAAGGTATTTTCAATGATACACTGCATATTACGATATATTATATGGTGTTTTCAATGATACACTGCATATTACGAAATATTGTAAGGTATTTTCAATGATACACTGCATATAACGTTATATTATAAGGTATTTTCAATGATACACTGCATATTACGATATATTATATGGTGTTTTAATGATACACTCCATATTACGTAATATTATAAGGTATTTTCAATGATACACTGCATATTACGTTATATTATAAGGTATTTTCAATTGTAAACTACTATGTATCATAATGTATTTTCAATGATACACTGCATAATACGTTATATCATAAGGTATTTTCAATGATACACTGCATATTACGTTATATTATAAGGTATTTTCAATGATAAACTACTATATATTATAAGGTATTTTCAATGATAAGCTACTATATCTTATAAGGTATTTTCAATGATACACTGCATATTACGTTATATTATAAGCTTTTTCAATGGTAAACTACTATATATTATAAGGTATTTTCAAAGATACACTGCATATAACGTTATATTATAAGGTATTTTCAATGATACACTGCATATTACGTTATATTATAAGGTATTTTCAATTGTAAACTACTATATATCATAAGGTATTTTCAATGATACACTGCATAATACGTTATATCATAAGGTATTTTCAATGAAACACTGCATATTACGTTATATTATAAGGTATTTTCAATGATAAACTACTATATATTATAAGGTATTTTCAATGGTAAGCTACTATATCTTATAAGGTATTTTCAATGATACACTGCATATTACGTTATATTATAAGGTATTTTCAATGATACACTGTATATTACGTTATATTATAAGGTATTTTCAATGATAAACTGCATATTACGTTATATTATAAGGTATTTTCAATGATAAACTACTAAATATTATAAGGTATTTTCAATGATACACTGCATATTACGTTATATTATAAGGTATTTTCAATGACACACTGCATATTACGTTATATTATAAGGTATTTTCAATGATACACTGCATATTACGATGTATTATATGGTGTTTTCAATGATACACTCCATATTATGTAATATTATAAGGTATTTTCAATGATACACTGCATATTACGTTATATTATAAGGTATTTTCATTGATACACTACAAATTACCATATATTATAAGGTATTTTCAATGATACACTGCATAATACGTTATATCATAAGGTATTTTCAATGATACACTGCATATTACGTTATATTATAAGGTATTTTCATTGATACACTACAAATTACCATATATTATAAGGTATTTTCAATGATACACTGCATAATACGTTATATCATAAGGTATTTTCAATGATACACTGCATATTACGTTATATTATAAGGTATTTTCAATGATAAACTACTATATATTATAAGGTATTTTCAATGATAAGCTACTATATCTTATAAGGTATTTTCAATGATACACTGCATATTACGTTATATTATAAGGTATTTTCAATGATACACTGTATATTACGTTATATTATAAGGTATTTTCAATGATACACTGCATATTACGTTATATTATAAGGTATTTTCAATTGTAAACTACTATATATCATAAGGTATTTTCAATGATACACTGCATAATACGTTATATCATAAGGTATTTTCAATGATACACTGCATATTACGTTATATTATAAGGTATTTTCAATGATAAACTACTATATATTATAAGGTATTTTCAATGGTAAGCTACTATATCTTATAAGGTATTTTCAATGATACACTGCATATTACGTTATATTATAAGGTATTTTCAATGATAAACTGCATATTACGTTATATTATAAGGTATTTTCAATGATAAACTACTAAATATTATAAGGTATTTTCAATGATACACTGCATATTACGTTATATTATAAGGTATTTTCAATGATACACTGCATATCGTTATATTATAAGGTATTTTCAATGATACACTGCATATTACGATATATTATATGGTGTTTTCAATGATACACTGCATATTACGAAATATTGTAAGGTATTTTCAATGATACACTGCATATTACGTTATATTATAAGGTATTTTCAATGATACACTGCATATTACGATATATTATATGGTGTTTTAATGATACACTCCATATTACGTAATATTATAAGGTATTTTCAATGATACACTGCATATTACGTTATATTATAAGGTATTTTCAATTGTAAACTACTATGTATCATAATGTATTTTCAATGATACACTGCATAATACGTTATATCATAAGGTATTTTCAATGATACACTGCATATTACGTTATATTATAAGGTATTTTCAATGATAAACTACTATATATTATAAGGTATTTTCAATGGTAAGCTACTATATCTTATAAGGTATTTTCAATGATACACTGCATATTACGTTATATTATAAGCTTTTTCAATGGTAAACTACTATATATTATAAGGTATTTTCAATGATACACTGCATATTACGATATATTATAAGGTATTTTCAATGATACACTGCATATTACGATATATTAAATGGTATTTTCAATGGTACACTGCATATTATGATATATTATAAGGTATTTTCAATGATAAACTACTATATATTATAAGGTATTTTCAATGGTAAGCTACTATATCTTATAAGGTATTTTCAATGATACACTGCATATTACGATATATTATAAGGTATTTTCAATGATACACTGTATATTACGTTATATTTTAAGGTATTTTCAATGATACACTGTATATTACGTTATATTATAAGGTATTTTCAATGATAAACTGCATATTACGTTATATTATAAGGTATTTTCAATGATACAGTGCATATAACGTTATATTATAAGGTATTTTCAATGATACACTGCATATTACGATATATTATATGGTGTTTTCAATGATACACTGCATATTACGAAATATTGTAAGGTATTTTCAATGATACACTGCATATAACGTTATATTATAAGGTATTTTCAATGATACACTGCATATTACGATATATTATATGGTGTTTTAATGATACACTCCATATTACGTAATATTATAAGGTATTTTCAATGATACACTGCATATTACGTTATATTATAAGGTATTTTCAATTGTAAACTACTATGTATCATAATGTATTTTCAATGATACACTGCATAATACGTTATATCATAAGGTATTTTCAATGATACACTGCATATTACGTTATATTATAAGGTATTTTCAATGATAAACTACTATATATTATAAGGTATTTTCAATGATAAGCTACTATATCTTATAAGGTATTTTCAATGATACACTGCATATTACGTTATATTATAAGCTTTTTCAATGGTAAACTACTATATATTATAAGGTATTTTCAAAGATACACTGCATATAACGTTATATTATAAGGTATTTTCAATGATACACTGCATATTACGTTATATTATAAGGTATTTTCAATTGTAAACTACTATATATCATAAGGTATTTTCAATGATACACTGCATAATACGTTATATCATAAGGTATTTTCAATGAAACACTGCATATTACGTTATATTATAAGGTATTTTCAATGATAAACTACTATATATTATAAGGTATTTTCAATGGTAAGCTACTATATCTTATAAGGTATTTTCAATGATACACTGTATATTACGTTATATTTTAAGGTATTTTCAATGATACACTGTATATTACGTTATATTATAAGGTATTTTCAATGATACACTGCATATTACGTTATATTATAAGGTATTTTCAATGATACACTGCATATTACGTTATATTATAAGGTATTTTCAATGATACACTGCATATCGTTATATTATAAGGTATTTTCAATGATACACTGCATATTACGATATATTATATGGTGTTTTCAATGATACACTGCATATTACGAAATATTGTAAGGTATTTTCAATGATACACTGCATATAACGTTATATTATAAGGTATTTTCAATGATACACTGCATATTACGATATATTATATGGTGTTTTAATGATACACTCCATATTACGTAATATTATAAGGTATTTTCAATGATACACTGCATATTACGTTATATTATAAGGTATTTTCAATTGTAAACTACTATGTATCATAATGTATTTTCAATGATACACTGCATAATACGTTATATCATAAGGTATTTTCAATGATACACTGCATATTACGTTATATTATAAGGTATTTTCAATGATAAACTACTATATATTATAAGGTATTTTCAATGGTAACCTACTATATCTTATAAGGTATTTTCAATGATACACTGCATATAACGTTATATTATAAGGTATTTTCAATGATACACTGCATATTACGATATATTAAATGGTATTTTCAATGATACACTGCATATTATGATATATTATAAGGTATTTTCAATGATAAACTACTATATATTATAAGGTATTTTCAATGATAAGCTACTATATCTTATAAGGTATTTTCAATGATACACTGCATATTACGTTATATTATAAGCTTTTTCAATGGTAAACTACTATATATTATAAGGTATTTTCAAAGATACACTGCATATTACGTTATATTATAAGGTATTTTCAATGATACACTGCATATTACGTTATATTATAAGGTATTTTCAATGATAAACTACTAAATATTATAAGGTATTTTCAATGATACACTGCATATTACGTTATATTATAAGGTATTTTCAATGACACACTGCATATTACGTTATATTATAAGGTATTTGCAATGATACACTGCATATTACGATATATTATATGGTATTTTCAATGATACACTGCATATTATGATA
Source organism: Lasioglossum lativentre (assembly GCA_916610255.1). NCBI lineage: Eukaryota > Metazoa > Arthropoda > Insecta > Hymenoptera > Halictidae > Lasioglossum > Lasioglossum lativentre. The sequence continues at coordinate 130,229 of CAKAJI010001026.1, forward strand.
TATTATAAGGTATTTTCAATGATACACTGCATATAACGTTATATTATAAGGTACTTTCATTGATACACTACAAATTACCATATATTATAAGGTATTATCAACACTGCATATTACGTTATATTATAAGGTATTTTCAATGATTCACTGCATATTACGTTATATTATAAGGTATTTTCAATGATACACTGCATATTACGTTATATTATAAGGTATTTGCAATGATACACTGCATATTACGATATATTATATGGTATTTTCAATGATACACTGCATAATATGATATATTATAAGGTATTTTCAATGATACACTGCATATTACGTTATATTATAAGGTACTTTCATTGATACACTACAAATTACCATATATTATAAGGTATTTTCAAAGATACACTGCATATTACGTTATATTATAAGGTATTTTCAATGATTCACTGCATATTACGTTATATTATAAGGTATTTTCAATGATACCCTGCATATAACGTTATATTATAAGGTATTTTCAATGATACACTGCATATTACGTTATATTATAAGGTATTTTCAATGACACACTGCATATTACGTTATATTATAAGGTATTTGCAATGATACACTGCATATTACGATATATTATATGGTATTTTCAATGATACACTGCATATTATGATATATTATAAGGTATTTTCAATGATACACTGCATATAACGTTATATTATAAGGTACTTTCATTGATACACTACAAATTACCATATATTATAAGGTATTATCAAAGATACACTGCATATTACGTTATATTATAAGGTATTTTCAATGATTCACTGCATATTACGTTATATTATAAGGTATTTTCAATGATACACTGCATATTACGTTATATTATAAGGTATTTGCAATGATACACTGCATATTACGATATATTATATGGTATTTTCAATGATACACTGCATAATATGATATATTATAAGGTATTTTCAATGATACACTGCATATTACGTTATATTATAAGGTACTTTCATTGATACACTACAAATTACCATATATTATAAGGTATTTTCAAAGATACACTGCATATTACGTTATATTATAAGGCATTTTCAATGATTCACTGCATATTACGTTATATTATAAGGTATTTTCAATGATACCCTGCATATAACGTTATATTATAAGGTATTTTCAATGATACACTGCATATTACGTTATATTATAAGGTATTTTCAATTGTAAACTACTATATATCATAAGGTATTTTCAATGATACACTGCATAATACGTTATATCATAAGGTATTTTCAATGAAACACTGCATATTACGTTATATTATAAGGTATTTTCAATGATAAACTACTATATATTATAAGGTATTTTCAATGGTAAGCTACTATATCTTATAAGGTATTTTCAATGATACACTGCATATTACGTTATATTATAAGGTATTTTCAATGATACACTGTATATTACGTTATATTTTAAGGTATTTTCAATGATACACTGTATATTACGTTATATTATAAGGTATTTTCAATGATAAACTGCATATTACGTTATATTATAAGGTATTTTCAATGATAAACTACTAAATATTATAAGGTATTTTCAATGATACACTGCATATTACGTTATATTATAAGGTATTTTCAATGATACACTGCATATCGTTATATTATACGGTATTTTCAATGATACACTGCATATTACGATATATTATATGGTGTTTTCAATGATACACTGCATATTACGAAATATTGTAAGGTATTTTCAATGATACACTGCATATAACGTTATATTATAAGGTATTTTCAATGATACACTGCATATTACGATATATTATATGGTGTTTTAATGATACACTCCATATTACGTAATATTATAAGGTATTTTCAATGATACACTGCATATTACGTTATATTATAAGCTTTTTCAATGGTAAACTACTATATATTATAAGGTATTTTCAATGATACACTGCATATAACGTTATATTATAAGGTATTTTCAATGATACACTGCATATTACGATATATTAAATGGTATTTTCAATGATACACTGCATATTATGATATATTATAAGGTATTTTCAATGATAAACTACTATATATTATAAGGTATTTTCAATGATAAGCTACTATATCTTATAAGGTATTTTCAATGATACACTGCATATTACGTTATATTATAAGCTTTTTCAATGGTAAACTACTATATATTATAAGGTATTTGCAATGATACACTGCATATTACGATATATTATATGGTATTTTCAATGATACACTGCATATTATGATATATTATAAGGTATTTTCAATGATACACTGCATATAACGTTATATTATAAGGTACTTTCATTGATACACTACAAATTACCATATATTATAAGGTATTATCAAAGATACACTGCATATTACGTTATATTATAAGGTATTTTCAATGATACACTGCATATTACGATATATTATATGGTGTTTTAATGATACACTCCATATTACGTAATATTATAAGGTATTTTCAATGATACACTGCATATTACGTTATATTATAAGCTTTTTTCAATGGTAAACTACTATATATTATAAGGTATTTTCAATGATACACTGCATATAACGTTATATTATAAGGTATTTTCAATGATACACTGCATATTACGATATATTAAATGGTATTTTCAATGATACACTGCATATTATGATATATTATAAGGTATTTTCAATGATAAACTACTATATATTATAAGGTATTTTCAATGATAAGCTACTATATCTTATAAGGTATTTTCAATGATACACTGCATATTACGTTATATTATAAGCTTTTTCAATGGTAAACTACTATATATTATAAGGTATTTTCAAAGATACACTGCATATTACGTTATATTATAAGGTACTTTCAATGATACACTGCATATTACGTTATATTATAAGGTATTTTCAATGATAAACTACTAAATATTATAAGGTATTTTCAATGATACACTGCATATTACGTTATATTATAAGGTATTTTCAATGACACACTGCATATTACGTTATATTATAAGGTATTTGCAATGATATACTGCATATTACGATATATTATATGGTATTTTCAATGATACACTGCATATTATGATATATTATAAGGTATTTTCAATGATACACTGCATATAACGTTATATTATAAGGTACTTTCATTGATACACTACAAATTACCATATATTATAAGGTATTATCAAAGATACACTGCATATTACGTTATATTATAAGGTATTTTCAATGATTCACTGCATATTACGTTATATTATAAGGTATTTTCAATGATACACTGCATATTACGTTATATTATAAGGTATTTGCAATGATACACTGCATATTACGATATATTATATGGTATTTTCAATGATACACTGCATAATATGATATATTATAAGGTATTTTCAATGATACACTGCATATTACGTTATATTATAAGGTACTTTCATTGATACACTACAAATTACCATATATTATAAGGTATTTTCAAAGATACACTGCATATTACGTTATATTATAAGGTATTTTCAATGATTCACTGCATATTACGTTATATTATAAGGTATTTTCAATGATACACTGCATATAACGTTATATTATAAGGTATTTTCAATGATACACTGCATATTACGTTATATTATAAGGTATTTTCAATGTAAACTACTATATATTATAAGGTATTTTCAATGGTAAGCTACTATATCTTATAAGGTATTTTCAATGATACACTGCATATTACGTTATATTATAAGGTATTTTCAATGATACACTGCATATTACGTTATATTTTAAGGTATTTTCAATGATACACTGTATATTACGTTATATTATAAGGTATTTTCAATGATAAACTGCATATTACGTTATATTATAAGGTATTTTCAATGATAAACTACTAAATATTATAAGGTATTTTCAATGATACACTGCATATTACGTTATATTATAAGGTATTTTCAATGATACAGTGCATATCGTTATATTATACGGTATTTTCAATGATACACTGCATATTACGATATATTATATGGTGTTTTCAATGATACACTGCATATTACGAAATATTGTAAGGTATTATCAATGATACACCTGCATATAACGTTATATTATAAGGTATTTTCAATGATACACTGCATATTACGATATATTATATGGTGTTTTAATGATACACTCCATATTACGTAATATTATAAGGTATTTTCAATGATACACTGCATATTACGTTATATTAAAAGCTTTTTCAATGGTAAACTACTATATATTATAAGGTATTTTCAATGATACACTGCATATAACGTTATATTATAAGGTATTTTCAATGATACACTGCATATTACGATATATTAAATGGTATTTTCAATGATACACTGCATATTATGATATATTATAAGGTATTTTCAATGATAAACTACTATATATTATAAGGTATTTTCAATGATAAGCTACTATATCTTATAAGGTATTTTCAATGAGTACACTGCATATTACGTTATATTATACGCTTTTTCAATGGTAAACTACTATATATTTATAAGGTATTTTCAATGATACACTGCATATTACGTTATATTATAAGGTATTTTCAATGATACACTGCATATTACGTTATATTATAAGGTATTTTCAATGATAAACTACTAAATATATAAGGTATTTTCAATGATACACTGCATATTACGTTATATTATAAGGTATTTTCAATGACACACTGCATATTACGTTATATTATAAGGTATTTGCAATGATACACTGCATATTACGATATATTATATGGTATTTTCAATGATACACTGCATATTATGATATATTATAAGGTATTTTCAATGATACACTGCATATAACGTTATATTATAAGGTACTTTCATTGATACACTACAAATTACCATATATTATAAGGTATTATCAAAGATACACTGCATATTACGTTATATTATAAGGTATTTTCAATGATTCACTGCATATTACGTTATATTATAAGGTATTTTCAATGATACACTGCATATTACGTTATATTATAAGGTATTTGCAATGATACACTGCATATTACGATATATTAAATGGTATTTTCAATGATACACTGCATATTATGATATATTATAAGGTATTTTCAATGATAAACTACTAAATATTATAAGGTATTTTCAATGATACACTGCATATTACGTTATATTATAAGGTATTTTCAATGACACACTGCATATTACGTTATATTATAAGGTATTTGCAATGATATACTGCATATTACGATATATTATATGGTATTTTCAATGATACACTGCATATTATGATATATTATAAGGTATTTTCAATGATACACTGCATATAACGTTATATTATAAGGTACTTTCATTGATACACTACAAATTACCATATATTATAAGGTATTATCAAAGATACACTGCATATTACGTTATATTATAAGGTATTTTCAATGATTCACTGCATATTACGTTATATTATAAGGTATTTTCAATGATACACTGCATATTACGTTATATTATAAGGTATTTGCAATGATACACTGCATATTAACGATATATTATATGGTATTTTCAATGATACACTGCATAATATGATATATTATAAGGTATTTTCAATGATACACTGCATATTACGTTATATTATAAGGTACTTTCATTGATACACTACAAATTACCATATATTATAAGGTATTTTCAAAGATACACTGCCTATTACGTTATATTATAAGGTATTTTCAATGATTCACTGCATATTACGTTATATTATAAGGGTATTTTCAATGATAACTGCATATAACGTTATATTATAAGGTATTTTCAATGATACACTGCATATTACGTTATATTATAAGGTATTTTCAATTGTAAACTACTATATATTATAAGGTATTTTCAATGGTAAGCTACTATATCTTATAAGGTATTTTCAATGATACACTGCATATTACGTTATATTATAAGGTATTTTCAATGATACACTGTATATTACGTTATATTTTAAGGTATTTTCAATGATACACTGTATATTACGTTATATTATAAGGTATTTTCAATGATAAACTGCATATTACGTTATATTATAAGGTATTTTCAATGATAAACTACTAAATATTATAAGGTATTTTCAATGATACACTGCATATTACGTTATATTATAAGGTATTTTCAATGATACAGTGCATATCGTTATATTATACGGTATTTTCAATGATACACTGCATATTACGATATATTATATGGTGTTTTCAATGATACACTGCATATTACGAAATATTGTAAGGTATTTTCAATGATACACTGCATATAACGTTATATTATAAGGTATTTTCAATGATACACTGCATATTACGATATATTATATGGTGTTTTAATGATACACTCCATATTACGTAATATTATAAGGTATTTTCAATGATACACTGCATATTACGTTATATTAAAAGCTTTTTCAATGGTAAACTACTATATATTATAAGGTATTTTCAATGATACACTGCATATAACGTTATATTATAAGGTATTTTCAATGATACACTGCATATTACGATATATTAAATGGTATTTTCAATGATACACTGCATATTATGATATATTATAAGGTATTTTCAATGATAAACTACTATATATTATAAGGTATTTTCAATGATAAGCTACTATATCTTATAAGGTATTTTCAATGATACACTGCATATTACGTTATATTATAAGCTTTTTCAATGGTAAACTACTATATATTATAAGGTATTTTCAAAGATACACTGCATATTACGTTATATTATAAGGTATTTTCAATGATACACTGCATATTACGTTATATTATAAGGTATTTTCAATGATAAACTACTAAATATTATAAGGGTATTTTCAATGATACACTGCATATTACGTTATATTATAAGGTATTTTCAATGACACACTGCATATTACGTTATATTATAAGGTATTTGCAATGATACACTGCATATTACGATATATTATATGGTATTTTCAATGATACACTGCATATTATGATATATTATAAGGTATTTTCAATGATACACTGCATATAACGTTATATTATAAGGTACTTTCATTGATACACTACAAATTACCATATATTATAAGGTATTATCAAAGATACACTGCATATTACGTTATATTATAAGGTATTTTCAATGATTCACTGCATATTACGTTATATTATAAGGTATTTTCAATGATACACTGCATATTACGTTATATTGGTATTTTCAATGATACACTGCATATTACGATATATTATAAGGTATTTTCAATGATACACTGCATAATATGATATATTATAAGGTATTTTCAATGATACACTGCATATTACGTTATATTATAAGGTACTTTCATTGATACACTACAAATTACCATATATTATAAGGTATTTTCAAAGATACACTGCATATTACGTTTATATTATAAGGTATTTTCAATGATTCACTGCATATTACGTTATATTATAAGGTATTTTCAATGATACCCTGCATATAACGTTATATTATGAGGTATTTTCAATGATACACTGCATATTACGTTATATTATAAGGTATTTTCAATTGTAAACTACTATATATCATAAGGTATTTTCAATGATACACTGCATAATACGTTATATCATAAGGTATTTTCAATGAAACACTGCATATTACGTTATATTATAAGGTATTTTCAATGATAAACTACTATATATTATAAGGTATTTTCAATGATAAGCTACTATATCTTATAAGGTATTTTCAATGATACACTGCATATTACGTTATATTATAAGGTATTTTCAATGATAAACTGCATATTACGTTATATTATAAGGTATTTTCAATGATAAACTACTAAATATTATAAGGTATTTTCAATGATACACTGCATATTACGTTATATTATAAGGGTATTTTCAATGATACACTGCATATCGTTATATTATAAGGTATTTTCAATGATACACTGCATATTACGATATATTATATGGTGTTTTCAATGATACACTGCATATTACGAAATATTGTAAGGTATTTTCAATGATACACTGCATATAACGTTATATTATAAGGTATTTTCAATGATACACTGCATATTACGATATATTATATGGTGTTTTAATGATACACTCCATATTACGTAATATTATAAGGTATTTTCAATGATACACTGCATATTACGTTATATTATAAGGTATTTTCAATTGTAAACTACTATGTATCATAATGTATTTTCAATGATACACTGCATAATACGTTATATCATAAGGTATTTTCAATGATACACTGCATATTACGTTATATTATAAGGTATTTTCAATGATAAACTACTATATATTATAAGGTATTTTCAATGGTAAGCTACTATATCTTATAAGGTATTATCAATGATACACTGCATATTACGTTATATTATAAGCTTTTTCAATGGTAAACTACTATATATTATAAGGTATTGTCAATGATACACTGCATATAACGTTATATTATAAGGTATTTTCAATGATACACTGCATATTACGATATATTAAATGGTATTTTCAATGGTACACTGCATATTATGATATATTATAAGGTATTTTCAATGATAAACTACTATATATTATAAGGTATTTTCAATGATAAGCTACTATATCTTATAAGGTATTTTCAATGATACACTGCATATTACGTTATATTATAAGCTTTTTCAATGGTAAACTACTATATATTATAACGGTATTTTCAAAGATACACTGCATATTACGTTATATTATAAGGTATTTTCAATGATACCACTGCATATTACGTTATATTATAAGGTATTTTCAATGATAAACTACTAAATATTATAAGGTATTTTCAATGATACACTGCATATTACGTAATATTATAAGGTATTTTCAATGACACACTGCATATTACGTTATATTATAAGGTATTTGCAATGATACACTGCATATTACGATATATTATATGGTATTTTCAATGATACACTGCATAATATGATACATTATAAGGTATTTTCAATGATACACTGCATATTACGTTATATTATAAGGTACTTTCATTGATACACTACAAAATACCATATATTATAAGGTATTTTCAAAGATACACTGCATATTACGTTATATTATAAGGTATTTTCAATGATTCACTGCATATTACGTTATATTATAAGGTATTTTCAATGATACCCTGCATATAACGTTATATTATAAGGTATTTTCAATGATACACTGCATATTACGTTATATTATAAGGTATTTTCAATTGTAAACTACTATATATCATAAGGTATTTTCAATGATACACTCCATAATACGTTATATCATAAGGTATTTTCAATGAAACACTGCATATTACGTTATATTATAAGGTATTTTCAATTGTAAACTACTATGTATCATAATGTATTTTCAATGATACACTGCATAATACGTTATATCATAAGGTATTTTCAATGATACACTGCATATTACGTTATATTATAAGGTATTTTCAATGATAAACTACTATATATTATAAGGTATTTTCAATGGTAAGCTACTATATCTTATAAGGTATTTTCAATGATACACTGCATATTACGTTATATTATAAGCTTTTTCAATGGTAAACTACTATATATTATAAGGTATTTTCAATGATACACTGCATGTAACGTTATATTATAAGGTATTTTCAATGATACACTGCATATTACGATATATTAAATGGTATTTTCAATGATACACTGCATATTATGATATATTATAAGGTATTTTCAATGATAAACTACTATATATTATAAGGTATTTTCAATGATAAGCTACTATATCTTATAAGGTATTTTCAATGATACACTGCATATTACGTTATATTATAAGCTTTTTCAATGGTAAACTACTATATAATATAAGGTATTTTCAAAGATACACTGCATATTACGTTATATTATAAGGTATTTTCAATGATACACTGCATATTACGTTATATTATAAGGTATTTTCAATGATAAACTACTAAATATTATAAGGTATTTCAATGATACACTGCATATTACGTTATATTATAAGGTATTTTCAATGACACACTGCATATTACGTTATATTATAAGGTATTTGCAATGATACACTGCATATTACGATATATTATATGGTATTTTCATGATACACTGCATATTATGATATATTATAAGGTATTTTCAATGATACACTGCATATTACGTTATATTATAAGGTACTTTCATTGATACACTACAAATTACCATATATTATAAGGTATTATCAAAGATACACTGCATATTACGTTATATTATAAGGTATTTTCAATGATACACTGCATATTACGTTATATTATAAGGTATTTTCAATGATACACTGCATATTACGTTATATTATAAGGTATTTTCAATGATAAACTACTAAATATTATAAGGTATTTTCAATGATACACTGCATATTACGTTATATTATAAGGTATTTTCAATGATAAACTACTATATATTATAAGGTATTTTCAATGGTAAGCTACTATATCTTATAAGGTATTTTCAATGATACACTGCATATTACGTTATATTATAAGCTTTTTCAATGGTAAACTACTATATATTATAAGGTATTTTCAATGATACACTGCATATAACGTTATATTATAAGGTATTTTCAATGATACACTGCATATTACGATATATTAAATGGTATTTTCAATGATACACTGCATATTATGATATATTATAAGGTATTTTCAATGATAAACTACTATATATTATAAGGTATTTTCAATGATAAGCTACTATATCTTATAAGGTATTTTCAATGATACACTGCATATTACGTTATATTATAAGCTTTTTCAATGGTAAACTACTATATATTATAAGGTATTTTCAAAGATACACTGCATATTACGTTATATTATAAGGTATTTTCAATGATACACTGCATATTACGTTATATTATAAGGTATTTTCAATGATAAACTACTAAATATTATAAGGTATTTTCAATGATACACTGCATATTACGTTATATTATAAGGTATTTTCAATGATACACTGCATATTACGTTATATTATAAGGTATTTTCAATGATAAACTACTAAATATTATAAGGTATTTTCAATGATACACTGCATATTACGTAATATTATAAGGTATTTTCAATGACACACTGCATATTACGTTATATTATAAGGTATTTGCAATGATACACTGCATATTACGATATATTATATGGTATTTTCAATGATACACTGCATAATATGATATATTATAAGGTATTTTCAATGATACACTGCATATTACGTTATATTATAAGGTACTTTCATTGATACACTACAAAATACCATATATTATAAGGTATTTTCAAAGATACACTGCATATTACGTTATATTATAAGGTATTTTCAATGATTCACTGCATATTACGTTATATTATAAGGTATTTTCAATGATACCCTGCATATAACGTTATATTATAAGGTATTTTCAATGATACACTGCATATTACGTTATATTATAAGGTATATTCAATTGTAAACTACTATATATCATAAGGTATTTTCAATGATACACTCCATAATACGTTATATCATAAGGTATTTTCAATGAAACACTGCATATTACGTTATATTATAAGGTATTTTCAATTGTAAACTACTATGTATCATAATGTATTTTCAATGATACACTGCATAATACGTTATATCATAAGGTATTTTCAATGATACACTGCATATTACGTTATATTATAAGGTATTTTCAATGATAAACTACTATATATTATAAGGTATTTTCAATGGTAAGCTACTATATCTTATAAGGTATTTTCAATGATACACTGCATATTACGTTATATTATAAGCTTTTTCAATGGTAAACTACTATATATTATAAGGTATTTTCAATGATACACTGCATATAACGTTATATTATAAGGTATTTTCAATGATACACTGCATATTACGATATATTAAATGGTATTTTCAATGATACACTGCATATTATGATATATTATAAGGTATTTTCAATGATAAACTACTATATATTATAAGGTATTTTCAATGATAAGCTACTATATCTTATAAGGTATTTTCAATGATACACTGCATATTACGTTATATTATAAGCTTTTTCAATGGTAAACTACTAAATATTATAAGGTATTTTCAATGATACACTGCATATTACGTTATATTATAAGGTATTTTCAATGACACACTGCATATTACGTTATATTATAAGGTATTTGCAATGATACACTGCATATTACGATATATTATATGGTATTTTCAATGATACACTGCATATTATGATATATTATAAGGTATTTTCAATGATACACTGCATATAACGTTATATTATAAGGTACTTTCATTGATACACTACAAATTACCATATATTATAAGGTATTATCAAAGATACACTGCATATTACGTTATATTATAAGGTATTTTCAATGATACACTGCATATTACGTTATATTATAAGGTATTTTCAATGATACACTGCATATTACGTTATATTATAAGGTATTTTCAATGATAAACTACTAAATATTATAAGGTATTTTCAATGATACACTGCATATTACGTTATATTATAAGGTATTTTCAATGATACCCTGCATATAACGTTATATTATAAGGTATTTTCAATGATACACTGCATATTACGATATATTATATGGTGTTTTCAATGATACACTCCATATTACGTAATATTATAAGGTATTTTCAATGATACACTGCATATTACGTTATATTATAAGGTATTTTCAATTGTAAACTACTATATATCATAAGGTATTTTCAATGATACACTGCATAATACGTTATATCATAAGGTATTTTCAATGATACACTGCATATTACGTTATATTATAAGGTATTTTCAATGATAAACTACTATATATTATAAGGTATTTTCAATGATAAGCTACTATATCTTATAAGGTATTTTCAATGATACACTGCATATTACGTTATATTATAAGGTATTTTCAATGATACACTGTATATTACGTTATATTATAAGGTATTTTCAATGATACACTGTATATTACGTTATATTATAAGGTACTTTCAATGATAAACTGCATATTACGTTATATTATAAGGTATTTTCAATGATAAACTACTAAATATTATAAGGTATTTTCAATGATACACTGCATATTACGTTATATTATAAGGTATTTTCAATGATAAACTACTAAATATTATAAGGTATTTTCAATGATACACTGCATATTACGTTATATTATAAGGTATTTTCAATGATACCCTGCATATAACGTTATATTATAAGGTATTTTCAATGATACACTGCATATTACGATATATTATATGGTGTTTTCAATGATACACTCCATATTACGTAATATTATAAGGTATTTTCAATGATACACTGCATATTACGTTATATTATAAGGTATTTTCAATTGTAAACTACTATATATCATAAGGTATTTTCAATGATACACTGCATAATACGTTATATCATAAGGTATTTTCAATGATACACTGCATATTACGTTATATTATAAGGTATTTTCAATGATAAACTACTATATATTATAAGGTATTTTCAATGATAAGCTACTATATCTTATAAGGTATTTTCAATGATACACTGCATATTACGTTATATTATAAGGTATTTTCAATGATACACTGTATATTACGTTATATTATAAGGTATTTTCAATGATACACTGTATATTACGTTATATTATAAGGTACTTTCAATGATAAACTGCATATTACGTTATATTATAAGGTATTTTCAATGATAAACTACTAAATATTATAAGGTATTTTCAATGATACACTGCATATTACGTTATATTATAAGGTATTTTCAATGACACACTGCATATTACGTTATATTATAAGGTATTTTCAATGATACACTGCATAATACGTTATATCATAAGGTATTTTCAATGATACACTGCATATTACGTTATATTATAAGGTATTTTCAATGATAAACTACTATATATTATAAGGTATTTTCAATGATAAGCTACTATATATTATAAGGTATTTTCAATGATACACTGCATATTACGTTATATTATAAGGTATTTTCAATGATACACTGCATATTACGTTATATTATAAGGTACTTTCATTGATACACTACAAATTACCATATATTATAAGGTATTTTCAAAGATACACTGCATATTACGTTATATTATAAGGTATTTTCAATGATTCACTGCATATTACGTTATATTATAAGGTATTTTCAATGATACACTGCATATAACGTTATATTATAAGGTATTTTCAATGATACACTGCATATTACGTTATATTATAAGGTATTTTCAATTGTAAACTACTATATATCATAAGGTATTTTCAATGATACAATGCATAATACGTTATATCATAAGGTATTTTCAATGAAACACTGCATATTACGTTATATTATAAGGTATTTTCAATGATAAACTACTATATATTATAAGGTATTTTCAATGGTAAGCTACTATATCTTATAAGGTATTTTCAATGATACACTGCATATTACGTTATATTATAAGGTATTTTCAATGATAAACTACTATATATTATAAGGTATTTTCAATGATAAGCTACTATATCTTATAAGGTATTTTCAATGATACACTGCATATTACGTTATATTATAAGGTATTTTCAATGATACACTGCATATTACGTTATATTATAAGGTACTTTCATTGATACACTACAAATTACCTTATATTATAAGGTATTTTCAATGATACACTGCATATTACGTTATATTATAAGGTATTTTCAATGATACACTGCATATTACGATATATTATATGGTGTTTTCAATGATACCCTGCATATAACGTTATATTATAAGGTATTTTCAATGATACACTGCATATTACGTTATATTATAAGGTATTTTCAATTGTAAACTACTATATATCATAAGGTATTTTCAATGATACACTGCATAATACGTTATATCATAAGGTATTTTCAATGAAACACTGCATATTACGTTATATTATAAGGTATTTTCAATGATAAACTACTATATATTATAAGGTATTTTCAATGGTAAGCTACTATATCTTATAAGGTATTTTCAATGATACACTGCATATTACGATATATTATAAGGTATTTTCAATGATACACTGTATATTACGTTATATTTTAAGGTATTTTCAATGATACACTGTATATTACGTTAGATTATAAGGTATTTTCAATGATAAACTGCATATTACGTTATATTATAAGGTATTTTCAATGATACAGTGCATATAACGTTATATTATAAGGTATTTTCAATGATACACTGCATATTACGATATATTATATGGTGTTTTCAATGATACACTGCATATTACGAAATATTGTAAGATATTTTCAATGATACACTGCATATAACGTTATATTATAAGGTATTTTCAATGATACACTGCATATTACGATATATTATATGGTGTTTTAATGATACACTCCATATTACGTAATATTATAAGGTATTTTCAATGATACACTGCATATTACGTTATATTATAAGGTATTTTCAATTGTAAACTACTATGTATCATAATGTATTTTCAATGATACACTGCATAATACGTTATATCATAAGGTATTTTCAATGATACACTGCATATTACGTTATATTATAAGGTATTTTCAATGATAAACTACTATATATTATAAGGTATTTTCAATGATAAGCTACTATATCTTATAAGGTATTTTCAATGATACACTGCATATTACGTTATATTATAAGGTATTTTCAATGATACACTGTATATTACGTTATATTATAAGGTATTTTCAATGATACACTGCATATTACTTTATATTATAAGGTATTTTCAATGATACACTGTATATTACGGTATATTATAAGGTATTTTCAATGATACACTGTATATTACGTTATATTATAAGGTATTTTCAATGATAAACTGCATATTACGTTATATTATAAGGTATTTTCAATGATAAACTACTAAATATTATAAGGTATTTTCAATGATACACTGCATATTACGTTATATTATAAGGTATTTTCAATTGTAAACTACTATATATCATAAGGTATTTTCAATGATACACTGCATAATACGTTATATCATAAGGTATTTTCAATGATACACTGCATATTACGTTATATTATAAGGTATTTTCAATGATAAACTACTATATATTATAAGGTATTTTCAATGATAAGCTACTATATCTTATAAGGTATTTTCAATGATACACTGCATATTACGTTATATTATAAGGTATTTTCAATGATACACTGTATATTACGTTATATTATAAGGTATTTTCAATGATACACTGTATATTACGTTATATTATAAGGTACTTTCAATGATAAACTGCATATTACGTTATATTATAAGGTATTTTCAATGATAAACTACTAAATATTATAAGGTATTTTCAATGATACACTGCATATTACGTTATATTATAAGGTATTTTCAATGACACACTGCATATTACGTTATATTATAAGGTATTTTCAATGATACACTGCATAATACGTTATATCATAAGGTATTTTCAATGATACACTGCATATTACGTTATATTATAAGGTATTTTCAATGATAAACTACTATATATTATAAGGTATTTTCAATGATAAGCTACTATATCTTATAAGGTATTTTCAATGATACACTGCATATAACGTTATATTATAAGGTATTTTCAATGATACACTGCATATTACGTTATATTATAAGGTACTTTCATTGATACACTACAAATTACCATATATTATAAGGTATTTTCAAAGATACACTGCATATTACGTTATATTATAAGGTATTTTCAATGATACACTGTATATTACGTTATATTTTAAGGTATTTTCAATGATACACTGTATATTACGTTATATTATAAGGTATTTTCAATGATAAACTGCATATTACGTTATATTATAAGGTATTTTCAATGATACAGTGCATATAACGTTATATTATAAGGTATTTTCAATGATACACTGCATATTACGATATATTATATGGTGTTTTCAATGATACACTGCATATTACGAAATATTGTAAGGTATTTTCAATGATACACTGCATATAACGTTATATTATAAGGTATTTTCAATGATACACTGCATATTACGATATATTATATGGTGTTTTAATGATACACTCCATATTACGTAATATTATAAGGTATTTTCAATGATACACTGCATATTACGTTATATTATAAGGTATTTTCAATTGTAAACTACTATGTATCATAATGTATTTTCAATGATACACTGCATAATACGTTATATCATAAGGTATTTTCAATGATACACTGCATATTACGTTATATTATAAGGTATTTTCAATGATAAACTACTATATATTATAAGGTATTTTCAATGATAAGCTACTATATCTTATAAGGTATTTTCAATGATACACTGCATATTACGTTATATTATAAGGTATTTTCAATGATACACTGTATATTACGTTATATTATAAGGTATTTTCAATGATACACTGCATATTACTTTATATTATAAGGTATTTTCAATGATACACTGTATATTACGGTATATTATAAGGTATTTTCAATGATACACTGTATATTACGTTATATTATAAGGTATTTTCAATGATAAACTGCATATTACGTTATATTATAAGGTATTTTCAATGATAAACTACTAAATATTATAAGGTATTTTCAATGATACACTGCATATTACGTTATATTATAAGGTATTTTCAATGATACCCTGCATATAACGTTATATTATAAGGTATTTTCAATGATACACTGCATATTACGATATATTATATGGTGTTTTCAATGATACACTCCATATTACGTAATATTATAAGGTATTTTCAATGATACACTGCATATTACGTTATATTATAAGGTATTTTCAATTGTAAACTACTATATATCATAAGGTATTTTCAATGATACACTGCATAATACGTTATATCATAAGGTATTTTCAATGATACACTGCATATTACGTTATATTATAAGGTATTTTCAATGATAAACTACTATATATTATAAGGTATTTTCAATGATAAGCTACTATATCTTATAAGGTATTTTCAATGATACACTGCATATTACGTTATATTATAAGGTATTTTCAATGATACACTGTATATTACGTTATATTATAAGGTATTTTCAATGATACACTGTATATTACGTTATATTATAAGGTACTTTCAATGATAAACTGCATATTACGTTATATTATAAGGTATTTTCAATGATAAACTACTAAATATTATAAGGTATTTTCAATGATACACTGCATATTACGTTATATTATAAGGTATTTTCAATGACACACTGCATATTACGTTATATTATAAGGTATTTTCAATGATACACTGCATAATACGTTATATTATAAGGTATTTTCAATGATACACTGCATATTACGTTATATTATAAGGTATTTTCAATGATAAACTACTATATATTATAAGGTATTTTCAATGATAAGCTACTATATCTTATAAGGTATTTTCAATGATACACTGCATATTACGTTATATTATAAGGTATTTTCAATGATACACTGTATATTACGTTATATTATAAGGTACTTTCATTGATACACTACAAATTACCATATATTATAAGGTATTTTCAAAGATACACTGCATATTACGTTATATTATAAGGTATTTTCAATGATTCACTGCATATTACGTTATATTATAAGGTATTTTCAATGATACCCTGCATATAACGTTATATTATAAGGTATTTTCAATGATACACTGCATATTACGTTATATTATAAGGTATTTTCAATTGTAAACTACTATATATCATAAGGTATTTTCAATGATACAATGCATAATACGTTATATCATAAGGTATTTTCAATGAAACACTGCATATTACGTTATATTATAAGGTATTTTCAATGATAAACTACTATATATTATAAGGTATTTTCAATGGTAAGCTACTATATCTTATAAGGTATTTTCAATGATACACTGCATATTACGTTATATTATAAGGTATTTTCAATGATAAACTACTATATATTATAAGGTATTTTCAATGATAAGCTACTATATCTTATAAGGTATTTTCAATGATACACTGCATATAACGTTATATTATAAGGTATTTTCTATGATACACTGCATATTACGTTATATTATAAGGTACTTTCATTGATACACTACAAATTACCATATATTATAAGGTATTTTCAAAGATACACTGCATATTACGTTATATTATAAGGTATTTTCAATGATACACTGCATATTACGATATATTATATGGTGTTTTCAATGATACCCTGCATATAACGTTATATTATAAGGTATTTTCAATGATACACTGCATATTACGTTATATTATAAGGTATTTTCAATTGTAAACTACTATATATCATAAGGTATTTTCAATGATACACTGCATAATACGTTATATCATAAGGTATTTTCAATGAAACACTGCATATTACGTTATATTATAAGGTATTTTCAATGATAAACTACTATATATTATAAGGTATTTTCAATGGTAAGCTACTATATCTTATAAGGTATTTTCAATGATACACTGCATATTACGTTATATTATAAGGTATTTTCAATGATACACTGTATATTACGTTATATTATAAGGTATTTTCAATGATACACTGCATATTACGTTATATTATAAGGTATTTTCAATTGTAAACTACTATATATCATAAGGTATTTTCAATGATACACTGCATAATACGTTATATCATAAGGTATTTTCAATGAAACACTGCATATTACGTTATATTATAAGGTATTTTCAATGATAAACTACTATATATTATAAGGTATTTTCAATGGTAAGCTACTATATCTTATAAGGTATTTTCAATGATACACTGCATATTACGTTATATTATAAGGTATTTTCAATGATAAACTGCATATTACGTTATATTATAAGGTATTTTCAATGATAAACTACTAAATATTATAAGGTATTTTCAATGATACACTGCATATTACGTTATATTATAAGGTATTTTCAATGATACACTGCATATCGTTATATTATAAGGTATTTTCAATGATACACTGCATATTACGATATATTATATGGTGTTTTCAATGATACACTGCATATTACGAAATATTGTAAGGTATTTTCAATGATACACTGCATATAACGTTATATTATAAGGTATTTTCAATGATACACTGCATATTACGATATATTATATGGTGTTTTAATGATACACTCCATATTACGTAATATTATAAGGTATTTTCAATGATACACTGCATATTACGTTATATTATAAGGTATTTTCAATTGTAAACCACTATGTATCATAATGTATTTTCAATGATACACTGCATAATACGTTATATCATAAGGTATTTTCAATGATACACTGCATATTACGTTATATTATAAGGTATTTTCAATGATAAACTACTATATATTATAAGGTATTTTCAATGGTAAGCTACTATATCTTATAAGGTATTTTCAATGATACACTGCATATTACGTTATATTATAAGCTTTTTCAATGGTAAACTACTATATATTATAAGGTATTTTCAATGATACACTGCATATAACGTTATATTATAAGGTATTTTCAATGATACACTGCATATTACGATATATTAAATGGTATTTTCAATGGTACACTGCATATTATGATATATTATAAGGTATTTTCAATGATAAACTACTATATATTATAAGGTATTTTCAATGATAAGCTACTATATCTTATAAGGTATTTTCAATGATACACTGCATATTACGTTATATTATAAGCTTTTTCAATGGTAAACTACTATATATTATAAGGTATTTTCAAAGATACACTGCATATTACGTTATATTATAAGGTATTTTCAATGATACACTGCATATTACGTTATATTATAAGGTATTTTCAATGATAAACTACTAAATATTATAAGGTATTTTCAATGATACACTGCATATTACGTTATATTATAAGGTATTTTCAATGACACACTGCATATTACGTTATATTATAAGGTATTTGCAATGATACACTGCATATTACGATATATTATATGGTATTTTCAATGATACACTGCATAATATGATATATTATAAGGTATTTTCAATGATACACTGCATATTACGTTATATTATAAGGTACTTTCATTGATACACTACAAATTACCATATATTATAAGGTATTTTCAAAGATACACTGCATATTACGTTATATTATAAGGTATTTTCAATGATTCACTGCATATTACGTTATATTATAAGGTATTTTCAATGATACCCTGCATATAACGTTATATTATAAGGTATTTTCAATGATACACTGCATATTACGTTATATTATAAGGTATTTTCAATGATAAACTACTAAATATTATAAGGTATTTTCAATGATACACTGCATATTACGTTATATTATAAGGTATTTTCAATGACACACTGCATATTACGTTATATTATAAGGTATTTGCAATGATACACTGCATATTACGATATATTATATGGTATTTTCAATGATACACTGCATATTATGATATATTATAAGGTATTTTCAATGATACACTGCATATAACGTTATATTATAAGGTACTTTCATTGATACACTACAAATTACCATATATTATAAGGTATTATCAAAGATACACTGCATATTACGTTATATTATAAGGTATTTTCAATGATTCACTGCATATTACGTTATATTATAAGGTATTTTCAATGATACACTGCATATTACGTTATATTATAAGGTATTTGCAATGATACACTGCATATTACGATATATTATATGGTATTTTCAATGATACACTGCATAATATGATATATTATAAGGTATTTTCAATGATACACTGCATATTACGTTATATTATAAGGTACTTTCATTGATACACTACAAATTACCATATATTATAAGGTATTTTCAAAGATACACTGCATATTACGTTATATTATAAGGTATTTTCAATGATACACTGCATATTACGATATATTATATGGTGTTTTCAATGATACACTCCATATTACGTAATATTATAAGGTATTTTCAATGACACACTGCATATTACGTTATATTATAAGGTATTTGCAATGATACACTGCATATTACGATATATTATATGGTATTTTCAATGATACACTGCATATTATGATATATTATAAGGTATTTTCAATGATACACTGCATATTACGTTATATTATAAGGTACTTTCATTGATACACTACAAATTACCATATATTATAAGGTATTTTCAAAGATACACTGCATATTACGTTATATTATAAGGTATTTTCAATGATTTACTGCATATTACGTTATATTATAATGTATTTTCAATGATACACTGCATATTACGTTATATTATAAGGTATTTTCAATGATAAACTACTAAATATTATAAGGTATTTTCAATGATACACTGCATATTACGTTATATTATAAGGTATTTTCAATGATACCCTGCATATAACGTTATATTATAAGGTATTTTCAATGATACACTGCATATTACGATATATTATATGGTGTTTTCAATGATACACTCCATATTACGTAATATTATAAGGTATTTTCAATGATACACTGCATATTACGTTATATTATAAGGTATTTTCAATTGTAAACTACTATATATCATAAGGTATTTTCAATGATACACTGCATAATACGTTATATCATAAGGTATTTTCAATGATACACTGCATATTACGTTATATTATAAGGTATTTTCAATGATAAACTACTATATATTATAAGGTATTTTCAATGATAAGCTACTATATCTTATAAGGTATTTTCAATGATACACTGCATATAACGTTATATTATAAGGTATTTTCAATGATACACTGCATATTACGTTATATTATAAGGTACTTTCATTGATACACTACAAATTACCATATATTATAAGGTATTTTCAAAGATACACTGCATATTACGTTATATTATAAGGTATTTTCAATGATTCACTGCATATTACGTTATATTATAAGGTATTTTCAATGATACCCTGCATATAACGTTATATTATAAGGTATTTTCAATGATACACTGCATATTACGTTATATTATAAGGTATTTTCAATTGTAAACTACTATATATCATAAGGTATTTTCAATGATACACTGCATAATACGTTATATCATAAGGTATTTTCAATGAAACACTGCATATTACGTTATATTATAAGGTATTTTCAATGATAAACTACTATATATTATAAGGTATTTTCAATGGTAAGCTACTATATCTTATAAGGTATTTTCAATGATACACTGCATATTACGTTATATTATAAGGTATTTTCAATTGTAAACTACTATATATTATAAGGTATTTTCAATGATAAGCTACTATATCTTATAAGGTATTTTCAATGATACACTGCATATAACGTTATATTATAAGGTATTTTCAATGATACACTGCATATTACGTTATATTATAAGGTACTTTCATTGATACACTACAAATTACCATATATTATAAGGTATTTTCAAAGATACACTGCATATTACGTTATATTATAAGGTATTTTCAATGATACACTGCATATTACGATATATTATATGGTGTTTTAATGATACACTCCATATTACGTAATATTATAAGGTATTTTCAATGATACACTGCATATTACGTTATATTATAAGGTATTTTCAATTGTAAACTACTATGTATCATAATGTATTTTCAATGATACACTGCATAATACGTTATATCATAAGGTATTTTCAATGATACACTGCATATTACGTTATATTATAAGGTATTTTCAATGATAAACTACTATATATTATAAGGTATTTTCAATGATAAGCTACTATTTCTTATAAGGTATTTTCAATGATACACTGCATATTACGTTATATTATAAGGTATTTTCAATGATACACTGTATATTACGTTATATTATAAGGTATTTTCAATGATACACTGCATATTACTTTATATTATAAGGTATTTTCAATGATACACTGTATATTACGGTATATTATAAGGTATTTTCAATGATACACTGTATATTACGTTATATTATAAGGTATTTTCAATGATAAACTGCATATTACGTTATATTATAAGGTATTTTCAATGATAAACTACTAAATATTATAAGGTATTTTCAATGATACACTGCATATTACGTTATATTATAAGGTATTTTCAATGACACACTGCATATTACGTTATATTATAAGGTATTTTCAATGATACACTGCATAATACGTTATATCATAAGGTATTTTCAATGATACACTGCAAATTACGTTATATTATAAGGTATTTTCAATGATAAACTACTATATATTATAAGGTATTTTCAATGATAAGCTACTATATCTTATAAGGTATTTTCAATGATACACTGCATATAACGTTATATTATAAGGTATTTTCAATGATACACTGCATATTACGATGTATTATATGGTGTTTTCAATGATACACTCCATATTATGTAATATTATAAGGTATTTTCAATGATACACTGCATATTACGTTATATTATAAGGTATTTTCATTGATACACTACAAATTACCATATATTATAAGGTATTTTCAATGATACACTGCATAATACGTTATATCATAAGGTATTTTCAATGATACACTGCATATTACGTTATATTATAAGGTATTTTCAATGATAAACTACTATATATTATAAGGTATTTTCAATGATAAGCTACTATATCTTATAAGGTATTTTCAATGATACACTGCATATTACGTTATATTATAAGGTATTTTCAATGATACACTGTATATTACGTTATATTATAAGGTATTTTCAATGATACACTGCATATTACTTTATATTATAAGGTATTTTCAATGATACACTGTATATTACGGTATATTATAAGGTATTTTCAATGATACACTGTATATTACGTTATATTATAAGGTATTTTCAATGATAAACTGCATATTACGTTATATTATAAGGTATTTTCAATGATAAACTACTAAATATTATAAGGTATTTTCAATGATACACTGCATATTACGTTATATTATAAGGTATTTTCAATGACACACTGCATATTACGTTATATTATAAGTTATTTTCAATGATACACTGCATATTACGATGTTGTTCGATGCCGTCGTTGCCACAAGCGCGGTCGTCAAGTGGCACCGCTCGGCGAAAATGATAACCGCTGTTTACGCGAATTCGGGGTCGCAAATACACGTCGGACCCCCAGCGAAGATCCACTGTCTAGGTGACTTTTTTGGGCATCCCCACCCAACGAGAATCGATGCTCGATATTCCGCGCGACGTCGATCGCGCTCTCTTGCTCTCTGGATCGCGACCGAATAGCTTCTACCACGTTTTGCGACTCCGAACCATCCGTGTCCGTGTAGGCGTGTTTTTTACCGATCACGTTTCGATCAACTACGCGAATTGTACCCGCGATTGTGTAGACCAGTCCGCGAGTACCTTGTATTTTTTTATCAGGGCTCGCGAGAGCGTTTAATAAACCGTGTTTGTGACCATCAAACCCGTGAATTTTCTCTCTCACACGTGGCCACCATCTCGCTTTCTCCTCATCCGAATCCACCAGCTTCCAAACGAAACATTGTGGTCCTTCGAGCCGGATTAGTTGAGGAGAATCCGTCCACGTCGTGGGGAGCGGCAATTCAAGCCTTTAAAAAGACCTGGTCAAAGGCAACAGCACGTGGAGACTCCGCCGGGGCAGAGCACGCCATTTTTGTTACGTAATCAGAGCACGCAGTCGTTCTGTGACGCAATGGATCCCCTTGGAGCATTACTTGCTCAGCAAACGCAACTCATCGGTTCAATCCAACGAGCTCTTAGCAATTTTAAGAAGCTCGGCCAAGCGAAGATGACCGTAGCGGTCACCCGCCAGCGACTCAGCAACCTAAAGGAGAACTTCGCCAAGGCCCAAGAATTGGACGGAGCCATTACCGCTCAGGCAAGCGATTCCATCAAAGCAGCTCATCCGTACTTCACGAAGGACCAGTTCTGCGTGGGTGAAGACGCCTTCAACGAAGCTGCCGATTTCATGGCCGAGGTACTCGGAGCCAGCACCGGTGAGTCATCTGCCTCCAACAAATCTGTTGCCGATCTTCCTTACCGACCGGTGTCGCACCTTCCGAAATTGCAGTTGCCTACCTTCGACGGACGTATGTCCCAATGGGAACAATTCCGCGATAATTTCAAATCAATGGTATTTAACGACACCACTCTTAGCGATGTAGACAGAATGCAGTATTTGTTAACGTGCCTCAAAGGCGATGCAAATCGAGCGATCAGTCGTCTCGCGATTACGGAAAAGAACTTCCGCGTCGCGTGGGAAATACTCGTTAAAAGATGCGAGCATAAAAGTCGTCTCGTTTCAGTGCACCTTCAAACACTGTACGATCTACCGAAAGTTACAGTAGAAACTTCCAAAAACCTTTGTTGCCTTCGGGACACCGCGAATGTGGCAATCGAGTCTCTTCGAAACCTCGGTCGTCCAGTCGAACACTGGGACGACATTTTTGTATTTTTCGTCACCATTAAATTGTCGGAATCGTTGCGAAAGGAGTGGAGACTCACGCTCGGCGAGAGTCGGGAGTGCCCTTCATATGCCACGCTAGATACGTTTCTTTGTCAACAAATTGACGCGCTCGACGATTCGAAGTCCGGAACGGTCGAAGTAAATAAACAGGTGCCGCGACCGTCCGTTAACCGTTTAAACTCGAAATCGACTACATTGCACACGGCCACGCCAAATAACGTAACCTGTCCGGCATGTCGGTCGAATCACTTATTGTATCAATGCGACCAATTTCGGAATCAAACTCCTTCGGAGCGATACAAGCTCGTCCGAACAACCAACCGGTGCGTCAATTGTTTTAGCGCGAGTCACGCGGTGAAAGACTGTAAAAGCAAGCACGCGTGCAAACAATGCCACAAACGACATCATACCATGTTGCACTTTCCAACCGGCGACGCACCCGCGACGCCGTCGGTCTCTTTACACACAGCGTCCGACAATCAATTCGAACAAATCGAAATAGAGACATCGCCTCCCTGTCTGACAAATGCGGTGCCCCAAACCATGACTGTTCTTCTTGCCACCGCGTATGTCAGAGTCTACTCAAAATCGGGCAAGTTTGTGCAGGCTCGAGCGCTCCTGGATCAAGGCTCCGCCATATCAGTAATTTCAGAAAATCTCGTCCAGCTCTTACGCTTACCAAAATTACGAAGATCGATTCGCATTCAGGGCATCGGAAATGCCCATACATATTGTCGTCACGCTGTCTCGCTGACAATCACTCCCCACTCCAGCAGCGCTCCTGCCTTCCCCACTACCGCGCTCGTGCTCCCATCGTTGACGCAGTACAAGCCGAATCGAGCCAATTCGCCGTGTCATTATACACATATTTCGGGACTCGATTTAGCTGACAAAGACCCTATGAGTTCAACCCCGATTGAAATATTGATCGGCGCGGATCTATACGGATCAATTATCCTCGACGGTATCCGTAAAGGTGCCGACAACGAACCTGTTGCCCAAAACACGGCCTTGGGTTGGATCTTATCGGGTCCGACTGCACATCCTGCGTCCTCCACCCTCACCTCCATCCATATTTCCCACGGAACCGTGCATGAGACGTTCGAGTCCGAGCTGCGCAGATTCTGGGAAATCGAGGAGATTCCTCGCACCTCATTTCCAAGTCCCGAAGAAATCCAGTGCGAAAATCACTTCTTATCCACGCATTTTCGCACGCCGGAGGGCAGATATGTTGTCCGTCTTCCCTTCAAGGACAATTCGTCGACATCCCTCGGAACTTCTCGGCCTTCCGCGTTTTCGCATCTGCTGTGTTCTGAACGCCGCCTCAAACGGAACCCAAACCAGGCGGTGGAGTACACACGCTTTCTCCAAGAATATGAATCCCTTGGTCATATGGAGAAAGTAACACAACCCGACGAGCAATCGTCTCCAGCGTACTACATTCCGCATCACGGAGTGTCCAGAACGGACAGCGCCACAACCCGACTCCGTGTAGTATTCAATGCGTCATGTCGCACTTCCACGGGTATATCGCTAAACGATTTGTTGTTAGTCGGACCGAAACTGCAAACTGACTTAACATCAGTTATTTCATTGTGGCGGCAGAGTCGATTCGTCTTCACGGCCGATATCGAAAAGATGTATCGACAGATACTGACGGACCCGCGAGATCGCGACTACCAACGAATTCTGTGGCGCCCCAATCCATCTGACCAAGTACAAGAGTACCGCCTCAATACGGTTACCTACGGTACCGCCTCAGCACCATTCCAAGCCCAGCGAGTCATCCAACAGCTGGTTGAGGACGAAGGCTCTTCGTTCCCTCTAGCCGTTCCCGTGCTACGACACCAAATTTACGTTGATGACTGCATTTTCGGTGCCGACGATCTTCAGTTGGCCCGTCAAACGCGTGATCAGCTCATTGCCCTCGTAGGGAAAGGGGGGTTTCGCCTCCGCAAGTGGGCAAGCAACAGATCAACTCTGCTTTCCGATTTGAATCCGTCCGACCATGGACTCGCGTGCGCCAAAGAACTCCGGAGCGACGAATACTTAAAGATTTTGGGTATTACGTGGTGCCCCGAGAGCGACCAATTTCAATTTAGACTGTCCACTCCAAGCCACTCCAAACCAACCAAACGAGGACTCTTGTCGCTCATAGCGAAACTGTTCGACCCGCTCGGGTGGGCAGCACCAGTTGTCATCACCGCCAAGATAATACTACAACAGCTTTGGAAACTGAAATGCGACTGGGACGATCCCCTCCCAATGGAAGTCCAAACTCAGTGGGAACGATACCGCTCCCTCCTCCACCACTTAGAGTCAGCTCACATTCCGCGATGGACTGGACAAACAGCTGACACCGTGAACGTCCAACTTCATGGGTTCTCCGACGCGTCCTCGGTCGCTTATGCCGCCGTAGTCTACCTCCGCGTCATTTCCTTCGACGGCACTGTCATCGTCTCCCTGTTGATGGCAAAGTCAAAGGTCGCGCCGGTCAAAACGGTGAGCATTCCCCGTCTTGAATTGACAGCCGCCCACCTGCTTGCACGATTACTGGATTGTATTCAGCAATCCCTCCATAAGAGTAGACTTCCGTGTGTTTGCTGGACAGACTCGACTATCACGCGAGCGTGGCTCAGCAAACCGCCTGCGACGTGGAAGACATTCGTTGCCAATCGCG
Source organism: Lasioglossum lativentre (assembly GCA_916610255.1). Taxonomy (NCBI): domain Eukaryota; kingdom Metazoa; phylum Arthropoda; class Insecta; order Hymenoptera; family Halictidae; genus Lasioglossum; species Lasioglossum lativentre. The sequence goes on from CAKAJI010001026.1 coordinate 159,389, forward strand.
TGTCAGAAATCCACTCACTGGTTCCAACTGGCCAATGGCTCCATGTTCCGTCCGAAGACAACCCTGCAGATTGTGCCTCACGGGGAGTTTCAGCGCCGGAGTTGGTCGCCCATCCTTTGTGGTGGCACGGTCCGCAGTGGCTGCGACTTGCTCCGGACTGTTGGCCAAATCAACCTGCAATCAAAGAGGAACACATTCCCGAAGAACATCGGAATCCAGTTCCAATTCTCGCGTCCACCACGCTCGAGCCCTGGAGCCTCCAGACTCGATACTCGTCGTGGAAAAAACTCCTTCGGGTAACGGCCTATATCATCCGGTTCGCGGTGGCAATTCGCCGTAACCCATTGACATTGTCGCTCACGGCTAATCGCCCAGCGTCTCCACGACCAAAACTCTCGTTACACCCGGACGAGATTCAAACCGCCAAATACTACTGGTATAAGACAATTCAAAGGGCGTGCTTTCCCGACGAGTTGTCCAACCTATGCGCGAAAACGCCAGTACCGCGCTCCAGCCCGTTGTCGAAATTAAACCCTTATCTCGACTCGAGCGATTTGATTCGGATAAGAGGCAGGCTTCGACACTCCAACCTCCCAGAACCACGGAAACACCCAATAGTCCTCGGATCTCACCAACTCCTCAGTCTAATAATCTCGCACCATCACCGGGAGACACTGCATGGGGGCCCTTCACTCACACTTGCATCCCTCAGGGAAGAACTCTGGATACTGCGAGCCCGAACGACTGTAAGGTCGATCCTGCATCGGTGCGTCCCATGCACACGCGAAGCCGCCAAGGTTCCGACTGAACTCATGGGGGACTTGCCAAGCATGAGAGTAACCCCCCAATCGCGAGCGTTCACCCACACCGGCGTCGATTATGCCGGACCAATATTCGTGAGATTGTCGTCGGGTCGCGGTCACAAAGCGCATAAAGCGTATATTGCCGTCTTTATCTGTATGACCACGAAAGCTGTCCATCTGGAACTCGTTTCAGACTACAGCTCGCAAGCGTTTATCAGCGCCTTCCACCGTTTCGTCGCGCGTCGAGGTTTGCCGAATAGTATGTATTCCGACAATGGAACCACATTCCAAGGCGCGGATCGCGAATTAACCAAGGCACATCGCGATGCGATCCGACACCCAAACTTCCTGAACGAAGTAGCCGCCAACCGAGTAGCCTGGCATTTTTTACCCCCCGCAGCGCCACACTTCGGTGGCTTGTGGGAGGCCGCAGTGCGCAGCACAAAGCACCACCTAAAAAGGAGTATTGGCGCGCACACTCTTACGTCCGAGGAAATGGCCACGCTGCTCTGTAGGATCGAGGCCTGTTTAAACTCGAGACCATTAGGAGCAGTCTCCGATGTTCTCGACGATTATGCGGCGTTAACACCGGGCCATTTTTTAATCGGAGCTCCTATTATTAGCCATCCCGAACCGAGCGTACTCGAATTGCAAGAGAACAGACTTTCTCGTTGGCAACTTGTACAGCGCCTGTCCGAAGGTTTTTGGAAGTCCTGGTCGCGCGATTACTTGCATACGCTACAACAAAGGCCGAAATGGCGTGTCGTGCAGCAACTGGCTAAGCGCGGCCAAATAGTATTAATGCGTACCGAAAATGCGCCTCCGGCCCACTGGGCCCTTGGACGGATCACCGAATGTCATCCGGGCAAGGACGGACTTATCCGAGTCGTCACGGTGAAAACCCAGCGGTCCGAATTCAAGCGACCACTGGGAAAACTGTGTTTTCTCCCTATCGAGATTAACGCGGAATCCCAAGCCGTCATGGCGGGCGGGACGCCCAGTTGCTCGTCCGACCCCCTTTCGGTGCATCCCACCATTATATAATTGTAACCGTCTTGTTCCGTGCTGTTAGTTTGTACTGTAGAGTAGTTCTAAGCACCATCCGTCCATCGTCACGCACAACACGATTGCGTTCGATAAGCGCGCCTGTATGCTTGTCGAATGCACTCATTCGAGGCGGGCGGTATGTTCGATGCCGTCGTTGCCACAAGCGCGGTCGTCAAGTGGCACCGCTCGGCGAAAATGATAACCGCTGTTTACGCGAATTCGGGGTCGCAAATACACGTCGGACCCCCAGCGAAGATCCACTGTCTAGGTGACTTTTTTGGGCATCCCCACCCAACGAGAATCGATGCTCGATATTCCGCGCGACGTCGATCGCGCTCTCTTGCTCTCTGGATCGCGACCGAATAGCTTCTACCACGTTTTGCGACTCCGAACCATCCGTGTCCGTGTAGGCGTGTTTTTTACCGATCACGTTTCGATCAACTACGCGAATTGTACCCGCGATTGTGTAGACCAGTCCGCGAGTACCTTGTATTTTTTTATCAGGGCTCGCGAGAGCGTTTAATAAACCGTGTTTGTGACCATCAAACCCGTGAATTTTCTCTCTCACACGTGGCCACCATCTCGCTTTCTCCTCATCCGAATCCACCAGCTTCCAAACGAAACAGATGTATTATATGGTGTTTTCAATGATACACTCCATATTATGTAATATTATAAGGTATTTTCAATGATACACTGCATATTACGTTATATTATAAGGTATTTTCATTGATACACTACAAATTACCATATATTATAAGGTATTTTCAATGATACACTGCATAATACGTTATATCATAAGGTATTTTCAATGATACACTGCATATTACGTTATATTATAAGGTATTTTCATTGATACACTACAAATTACCATATATTATAAGGTATTTTCAATGATACACTGCATAATACGTTATATCATAAGGTATTTTCAATGATACACTGCATATTACGTTATATTATAAGGTATTTTCAATGATAAACTACTATATATTATAAGGTATTTTCAGTGATAAGCTACTATATCTTATAAGGTATTTTCAATGATACACTGCATATTACGTTATATTATAAGGTATTTTCAATGATACACTGTATATTACGTTATATTATAAGGTATTTTCAATGATACACTGCATATTACTTTATATTATAAGGTATTTTCAATAATACACTGTATATTACGGTATATTATAAGGTATTTTCAATGATACACTGTATATTACGTTATATTATAAGGTATTTTCAATGATAAACTGCATATTACGTTATATTATAAGGTATTTTCAATGATAAACTACTAAATATTATAAGGTATTTTCAATGATACACTGCATATTACGTTATATTATAAGGTATTTTCAATGACACACTGCATATTACGTTATATTATAAGGTATTTTCAATGATACACTGCATATTACGATGTATTATATGGTGTTTTCAATGATACACTCCATATTATGTAATATTATAAGGTATTTTCAATGATACACTGCATATTACGTTATATTATAAGGTATTTTCATTGATACACTACAAATTACCATATATTATAAGGTATTTTCAATGATACACTGCATAATACGTTATATCATAAGGTATTTTCAATGATACACTGCATATTACGTTATATTATAAGGTATTTTCAATGATAAACTACTATATATTATAAGGTATTTTCAATGATAAGCTACTATATCTTATAAGGTATTTTCAATGATACACTGCATATTACGTTATATTATAAGGTATTTTCAATGATACACTGTATATTACGTTATATTATAAGGTATTTTCAATGATACACTGCATATTACTTTATATTATAAGGTATTTTCAATGATACACTGTATATTACGTTATATTATAAGGTATTTTCAATGATACACTGTATATTACGTTATATTATAAGGTATTTTCAATGATAAACTACTATATATTATAAGGTATTTTCAATGATAAGCTACTATATCTTATAAGGTATTTTCAATGATACACTGCATATTACGTTATATTATAAGGTATTTTCAATGATACACTGTATATTACGTTATATTATAAGGTATTTTCAATGATACACTGCATATTACTTTATATTATAAGGTATTTTCAATGATACACTGTATATTACGGTATATTATAAGGTATTTTCAATGATACACTGTATATTACGTTATATTATAAGGTATTTTCAATGATAAACTGCATATTACGTTATATTATAAGGTATTTTCAATGATAAACTACTAAATATTATAAGGTATTTTCAATGATACACTGCATATTACGTTATATTATAAGGTATTTTCAATGACACACTGCATATTACGTTATATTATAAGGTATTTTCAATGATACACTGCATATTACGATGTATTATATGGTGTTTTCAATGATACACTCCATATTATGTAATATTATAAGGTATTTTCAATGATACACTGCATAATACGTTATATCATAAGGTATTTTCAATGATACACTGCATATTACGTTATATTATAAGGTATTTTCAATGATAAACTGTATATTACGTTATATTATAAGGTATTTTCAATGATAAACTGCATATTACGTTATATTATAAGGTATTTTCAATGATAAACTACTAAATATTATAAGGTATTTTCAATGATACACTGCATATTACGTTATATTATAAGGTATTTTCAATGACACACTGCATATTACGTTATATTATAAGGTATTTTCAATGATACACTGCATATTACGATGTATTATATGGTGTTTTCAATGATACACTCCATATTATGTAATATTATAATGTATTTTCAATGATACACTGCATATTACGTTATATTATAAGGTATTTTCATTGATACACTACAAATTACCATATATTATAAGGTATTTTCAATGATACACTGCATAATACGTTATATCATAAGGTATTTTCAATGATACACTGCATATTACGTTATATTATAAGGTATTTTCAATGATAAACTACTATATATTATAAGGTATTTTCAATGATAAGCTACTATATCTTATATGGTATTTTCAATGATACACTGCATATTACGTTATATTATAAGGTATTTTCAATGATACACTGTATATTACGTTATATTATAAGGTATTTTCAATGATAAATTGCATATTACGTTATATTATAAGGTATTTTCAATGATACACTGCATATTACGTTATATTATAAGGTATTTTCATTGATACACTACAAATTACCATATATTATAAGGGATTTTCAATGATACACTGCATAATACGTTATATCATAAGGTATTTTCAATGATACACTGCATATTACGTTATATTATAAGGTATTTTCAATGATAAACTACTATATATTATAAGGTATTTTCAATGATAAGCTACTATATCTTATAAGGTATTTTCAATGATACACTGCATATTACGTTATATTATAAGCTTTTTTAATGGTAAACTACTAAATATTATAAGGTATTTTCAAAGATACAGTGCATATTACGTTATATTATAAGGTATTTTCAATGATACACCGTATATTACGTTATATTATAAGGTATTTTCAATGATACACGGCATATAACGTTATATTATAAGGTATTTTCAATGATACACTGCATATTACGATATATTATAAGGAATTTTCAATGATACACTGCATAATACGTTATATCATAAGGTATTTTCAATGATACACTGCATATTACGTTATATTATAAGGTATTTTCAATGATAAACTACTATATATTATAAGGTATTTTCAATGATAAGCTACTATATCTTATAAGGTATTTTCAATGATACACTGCATATAACGTTATATTATAAGGTATTTTCAATGATACACTGCATATTACGTTATATTATAAGGTACTTTCATTGATACACTACAAATTACCATATATTATAAGGTATTTTCAAAGATACACTGCATATTACGTTATATTATAAGGTATTTTCAATGATTCACTGCATATTACGTTATATTATAAGGTATTTTCAATGATACCCTGCATATAACGTTATATTATAAGGTATTTTCAATGATACACTGCATATTACGTTATATTATAAGGTATTTTCAATTGTAAACTACTATATATCATAAGGTATTTTCAATGATACACTGCATAATACGTTATATCATAAGGTATTTTCAATGAAACACTGCATATTACGTTATATTATAAGGTATTTTCAATGATCAACTACTATATATTATAAGGTATTTTCAATGGTAAGCTACTATATCTTATAAGGTATTTTCAATGATACACTGCATATTACGATATATTATAAGGTATTTTCAATGATACACTGTATATTACGTTATATTTTAAGGTATTTTCAATGATACACTGTATATTACGTTATATTATAAGGTATTTTCAATGATAAACTGCATATTACGTTATATGATAAGGTATTTTCAATGATACAGTGCATATAACGTTATATTATAAGGTATTTTCAATGATACACTGCATATTACGATATATTATATGGTGTTTTCAATGGTACACTGCATATTACGAAATATTGTAAGGTATTTTCAATGATACACTGCATAATACGTTATATCATAAGGTATTTTCAATGATACACTGCATATTACGTTATATTATAAGGTATTTTCAATGATAAACTACTATATATTATAAGGTATTTTCAATGATAAGCTACTATATCTTATAAGGTATTTTCAATGATACACTGCATATTACGTTATATTATAAGGTATTTTCAATGATACACTGTATATTACGTTATATTATAAGGTATTTTCAATGATACACTGCATATTACTTTATATTATAAGGTATTTTCAATGATACACTGTATATTACGGTATATTATAAGGTATTTTCAATGATACACTGTATATTACGTTATATTATAAGGTATTTTCAATGATAAACTGCATATTACGTTATATTATAAGGTATTTTCAATGATAAACTACTAAATATTATAAGGTATTTTCAATGATACACTGCATATTACGTTATATTATAAGGTATTTTCAATGACACACTGCATATTACGTTATATTATAAGGTATTTTCAATGATACACTGCATAATACGTTATATCATAAGGTATTTTCAATGATACACTGCAAATTACGTTATATTATAAGGTATTTTCAATGATAAACTACTATATATTATAAGGTATTTTCAATGATAAGCTACTATATCTTATAAGGTATTTTCAATGATACACTGCATATAACGTTATATTATAAGGTATTTTCAATGATACACTGCATATTACGATGTATTATATGGTGTTTTCAATGATACACTCCATATTATGTAATATTATAAGGTATTTTCAATGATACACTGCATATTACGTTATATTATAAGGTATTTTCATTGATACACTACAAATTACCATATATTATAAGGTATTTTCAATGATACACTGCATAATACGTTATATCATAAGGTATTTTCAATGGTACACTGCATATTACGTTATATTATAAGGTATTTTCAATGATAAACTACTATATATTATAAGGTATTTTCAATGATAAGCTACTATATCTTATAAGGTATTTTCAATGATACACTGCATATTACGTTATATTATAAGGTATTTTCAATGATACACTGTATATTACGTTATATTATAAGGTATTTTCAATGATAAATTGCATATTACGTTATATTATAAGGTATTTTCAATGATACACTGCATATTACGTTATATTATAAGGTATTTTCATTGATACACTACAAATTACCATATATTATAAGGGATTTTCAATGATACACTGCATAATACGTTATATCATAAGGTATTTTCAATGATACACTGCATATTACGTTATATTATAAGGTATTTTCAATGATAAACTACTATATATTATAAGGTATTTTCAATGATAAGCTACTATATCTTATAAGGTATTTTCAATGATACACTGCATATTACGTTATATTATAAGCTTTTTTAATGGTAAACTACTAAATATTATAAGGTATTTTCAAAGATACAGTGCATATTACGTTATATTATAAGGTATTTTCAATGATACACCGTATATTACGTTATATTATAAGGTATTTTCAATGATACACGGCATATAACGTTATATTATAAGGTATTTTCAATGATACACTGCATATTACGATATATTATATGGTGTTTTCAATGATACACTGCATATTACGAAATATTATAAGGTGTTTTCAATGATACACTGCATATTACGAAATATTATAAGGTATTTTCAATGATACACTGCATATTACGTTATATTATAAGGTATTTTCAATGACACACTGCATATTACGTTATATTATAAGCTTTTTCAATGGTAAACTACTATATATTATAAGGTATTTTCAAAGATACACTGCATATTACGTTATATTATAAGGTATTTTCAATGATACACTGCATATTACGTTATATTATAAGGTATTTTCAATGATAAACTACTATATATTATAAGGTATTTTCAATGGTAAGCTACTATATCTTATAAGGCATTTTCAATGATACACTGCATATTACGTTATATTATAAGGTATTTTCAATTGTAAACTACTATATATCATAAGGTATTTTCAATGATACACTGCATAATACGTTATATCATAAGGTATTTTCAATGAAACACTGCATATTACGTTATATTATAAGGTATTTTCAATGATAAACTACTATATATTATAAGGTATTTTCAATGGTAAGCTACTATATCTTATAAGGTATTTTCAATGATACACTGCATATTACGTTATATTATAAGGTATTTTCAATGATACACTGTATATTACGTTATATTTTAAGGTATTTTCAATGATACACTGTATATTACGTTATATTATAAGGTATTTTCAATGATAAACTGCATATTACGTTATATTATAAGGTATTTTCAATGATAAACTACTAAATATTATAAGGTATTTTCAATGATACACTGCATATTACGTTATATTATAAGGTATTTTCAATGATACACTGCATATAACGTTATATTATAAGGTATTTTCAATGATACACTGCATATTACGATATATTATATGGTGTTTTCAATGATACACTGCATATTACGAAATATTGTAAGGTATTTTCAATGATACACTGCATATAACGTTATATTATAAGGTATTTTCAATGATACACTGCATATTACGATATATTATATGGTGTTTTAATGATACACTCCATATTACGTAATATTATAAGCTATTTTCAATGATACACTGCATATTACGTTATATTATAAGGTATTTTCAATTGTAAACTACTATGTATCATAATGTATTTTCAATGATACACTGCATAATACGTTACATCATAAGGTATTTTCAATGATACACTGCATATTACGTTATATTATAAGGTATTTTCAATGATACCCTGCATATAACGTTATATTATAAGGTATTTTCAATGATACACTGCATATTACGATATATTATATGGTGTTTTCAATGATACACTCCATATTACGTAATATTATAAGGTATTTTCGATGATACACTGCATATTACGTTATATTATAAGGTATTTTCAATTGTAAACTACTATATATCATAAGGTATTTTCAATGATACACTGCATAATACGTTATATCATAAGGTATTTTCAATGATACACTGCATATTACGTTATAATATAAGGTATTTTCAATGATAAACTACTATATATTATAAGGTATTTTCAATGATAAGCTACTATATCTTATAAGGTATTTTCAATGATACACTGCATATTACGTTATATTATAAGGTATTTTCAATGATACACTGTATATTACGTTATATTATAAGGTATTTTCAATGATACACTGCATATTACTTTATATTATAAGGTATTTTCAATGATACACTGTATATTACGTTATATTATAAGGTATTTTCAATGATACACTGCATAATACGTTATATCATAAGGTATTTTCAATGATACACTGCATATTACGTTATATTATAAGGTATTTTCAATGATAAACTACTATATATTATAAGGTATTTTCAATGATAAGCTACTATATCTTATAAGGTATTTTCAATGATACACTGCATATTACGTTATATTATAAGGTATTTTCAATGATACACTGTATATTACGTTATATTATAAGGTATTTTCAATGATACACTGCATATTACTTTATATTATATGGTATTTTCAATGATACACTGTATATTACGTTATATTATAAGGTATTTTCAATGATACACTGTATATTACGTTATATTATAAGGTATTTTCAATGATAAACTGCATATTACGTTATATTATAAGGTATTTTCAATGATAAACTACTAAATATTATAAGGTATTTTCAATGATACACTGCATATTACGTTATATTATAAGGTATTTTCAATGACACACTGCATATTACGTTATATTATAAGGTATTTTCAATGATACACTGCATAATACGTTATATCATAAGGTATTTTCAATGATACACTGCATATTACGTTATATTATAAGGTATTTTCAATGATAAACTACTATATATTATAAGGTATTTTCAATGATAAGCTACTATATCTTATAAGGTATTTTCAATGATACACTGCATATAACGTTATATTATAAGGTATTTTCAATGATACACTGCATATTACGATGTATTATATGGTGTTTTCAATGATACACTCCATATTATGTAATATTATAAGGTATTTTCAATGATACACTGCATATTACGTTATATTATAAGCTTTTTCAATGGTAAACTACTATATATTATAAGGTATTTTCAAAGATACACTGCATATTACGTTATATTATAAGGTATTTTCAATGATACACTGCATATTACGTTATATTATAAGGTATTTTCAATGATAAACTACTAAATATTATAAGGTATTTTCAATGATACACTGCATATTACGTTATATTATAAGGTATTTTCAATGACACACTGCATATTACGTTATATTATAAGGTATTTGCAATGATGCACTGCATATTACGATATATTATATGGTATTTTCAATGATACACTGCATATTATGATATATTATAAGGTATTTTCAATGATACACTGCATATTACGTTATATTATAAGGTACTTTCATTGATACACTACAAATTACCATATATTATAAGGTATTATCAAAGATACACTGCATATTACGTTATATTATAAGGTATTTTCAATGATACACTGCATAATACGTTATATCATAAGGTATTTTCAATGATACACTGCATATTACGTTATATTATAAGGTATTTTCAATGATAAACTACTATATATTATAAGGTATTTTCAATGATAAGCTACTATATCTTATAAGGTATTTTCAATGATACACTGCATATTACGTTATATTATAAGCTTTTTCAATGGTAAACTACTATATATTATAAGGTATTTTCAATGATACACTGCATATTACGTTATATTATAAGGTACTTTCATTGATACACTACAAATTACCATATATTATAAGGTATTTTCAAAGATACAGTGCATATTACGTTATATTACAAGGTATTTTCAATGATACACCGTATATTACGTTATATTATAAGGTATTTTCAATGATACACTGCATATAACGTTATATTATAAGGTATTTTCAATGATACACTGCATATTACGATACATTATATGGTGTTTTCAATGATACACTGCATATTACGAAATATTATAAGGTGTTTTCAATGATACACTGCATATTACGAAATATTATAAGGTATTTTCAATGATACACTGCATATTACGTTATATTATAAGGTATTTTCAATGACACAGTGCATATTACGTTATATTATAAGGTATTTGCAATGATACACTGCATATTACGATATATTATATGGTATTTTCAATGATACACTGCATATTATGATAAATTATAAGGTATTTTCAATGATACACTGCATATTACGTTATATTATAAGGTACTTTCATTGATACACTACAAATTACCATATATTATAAGGTATTATCAAAGATACACTGCATATTACGTTATATTATAAGGTATTTTCAATGATTCACTGCATATTACGTTATATTATAAGGTATTTTCAATGATACACTGCATATTACGTTATATTATAAGGTATTTTCAATGATAAACTACTAAATATTATAAGGTATTTTCAATGATACACTGCATATTACGTTATATTATAAGGTATTTTCATTGATACACTACAAATTACCATATATTATAAGGTATTATCAAAGATACACTGCATATTACGTTATATTATAAGGTATTTTCAATGATTCACTGCATATTACGTTATATTATAAGGTATTTTCAATGATACACTGCATATTACGTTATATTATAAGGTATTTTCATTGATACACTACAAATTACCATATATTATAAGGGATTTTCAATGATACACTGCATAATACGTTATATCATAAGGTATTTTCAATGATACACTGCATATTACGTTATATTATAAGGTATTTTCAATGATAAACTACTATATATTATAAGGTATTTTCAATGATAAGCTACTATATCTTATAAGGTATTTTCAATGATACACTGCATATTACGTTATATTATAAGCTTTTTCAATGGTAAACTACTATATATTATAAGGTATTTTCAAAGATACAGTGCATATTACGTTATATTATAAGGTATTTTCAATGATACACCGTATATTACGTTATATTATAAGGTATTTTCAATGATACACTGCATATAACGTTATATTATAAGGTATTTTCAATGATACACTGCATATTACGATATATTATATGGTGTTTTCAATGATACACTGCATATTACGAAATATTATAAGGTGTTTTCAATGATACACTGCATATTACGAAATATTATAAGGTATTTTCAATGATACACTGCATATTACGTTATATTATAAGGTATTTTCAATGACACACTGCATATTACGTTATATTATAAGGTATTTGCAATGATACACTGCATATTACGATATATTATATGGTATTTTCAATGATACACTGCATATTATGATATATTATAAGGTATTTTCAATGATAAACTACTATATATTATAAGGTATTTTCAATGATAAGCTACTATATCTTATAAGGTATTTTCAATGATACACTGCATATTACGTTATATTATAAGCTTTTTCAATGGTAAACTACTATATATTATAAGGTATTTTCAAAGATACACTGCATATTACGTTATATTATAAGGTATTTTCAATGATACACTGCATATTACGTTATATTATAAGGTATTTTCAATGATAAACTACTATATATTATAAGGTATTTTCAATGATAAGCTACTATATCTTATAAGGTATTTTCAATGATACACTGCATATTACGTTATATTATAAGCTTTTTCAATGGTAAACTACTATATATTATAAGGTATTTTCAAAGATACAGTGCATATTACGTTATATTATAAGGTATTTTCAATGATACACCGTATATTACGTTATATTATAAGGTATTTTCAATGATACACTGCATATAGCGTTATATTATAAGGTATTTTCAATGATACACTGCATATTACGATATATTATATGGTGTTTTCAATGATACACTGCATATTACGAAATATTATAAGGTGTTTTCAATGATACACTGCATATTACGAAATATTATAAGGTATTTTCAATGATACACTGCATATTACGTTATATTATAAGGTATTTTCAATGACACACTGCATATTACGTTATATTATAAGGTATTTGCAATGATACACTGCATATTACGATATATTATATGGTATTTTCAATGATACACTGCATATTATGATATATTATAAGGTATTTTCAAAGATACACTGCATATTACGTTATATTATAAGGTATTTTCAATGATACACTGCATATTACGTTATATTATAAGGTATTTTCAATGATACACTGCATATTACGTTATATTATAAGGTATTTTCAATGATAAACTACTAAATATTATAAGGTATTTTCAATGATACACTGCATATTACGTTATATTATAAGGTATTTTCAATGACACACTGCATATTACGTTATATTATAAGGTATTTGCAATGATACACTGCATATTACGTTATATTATAAGGTATTTTCAATGATTCACTGCATATTACGTTATATTATAAGGTATTTTCAATGATACACTGCATATTACGTTATATTATAAGGTATTTTCAATGATAAACTACTAAATATTATAAGGTATTTTCAATGATAAGCTACTATATCTTATAAGGTATTTTCAATGATACACTGCATATTACGTTATATTATAAGCTTTTTCACTGGTAAACTACTATATATTATAAGGTATTTTCAAAGATACACTGCATATTACGTTATATTATAAGGTATTTTCAATGATACACTGCATATTACGTTATATTATAAGGTATTTTCAATGATACACTGCATATTACGTTATATTATAAGGTATTTTCATTGATACACTCCATATTACGTAATATTATAAGGTATTTTCAATGATACACTGCATAATACGTTATATCATAAGGTATTTTCAATGATACACTGCATATTACGTTATATTATAAGGTATTTTCAATGATACACTGTATATTACGTTATATTATAAGGTATTTTCAATGATAAACTGCATATTACGTTATATTATAAGGTATTTTCAATGATACACTGCATAATACGTTATATCATAAGGTATTTTCAATGATACACTGCATATTACGTTATATTATAAGGTATTTTCAATGATTCACTGCATATTACGTTATATTATAAGGTATTTTCAATGATACACTGCATATTACGTTATATTATAAGGTATTTTCAATGATAAACTACTAAATATTATAAGGTATTTTCAATGATACACTGCATATTACGTTATATTATAAGGTATTTTCAATGACACACTGCATATTACGTTATATTATAAGGTATTTTCAATGATACACTGCATATTACGTTATATTATAAGGTATTTTCAATGATTCACTGCATATTACGTTATATTATAAGGTATTTTCCATGACACACTGCATATTACGTTATATTATAAGGTATTTGCAATGATACACTGCATATTACGATATATTATATGGTATTTTCAATGATACACTGCATATTATGATATATTATAAGGTATTTTCAATGATTCACTGCATATTACGTTATATTATAAGGTATTTTCAATGATACACTGCATCTTACGTTATATTATAAGGTATTTTCAATGATACACTGCATATTACGTTATATTATAAGGTATTTTCATTGATACACTCCATATTACGTAATATTATAAGGTATTTTCAATGATACACTGCATAATACGTTATATCATAAGGTATTTTCAATGATACACTGCATATTACGTTATATTATAAGGTATTTTCAATGATACACTGTATATTACGTTATATTATAAGGTATTTTCAATGATAAACTGCATATTACGTTATATTATAAGGTATTTTCAATGATACACTGCATATTCCGTTATATTATAAGGTATTTTCATTGATACACTACAAATTACCATATATTATAAGGTATTTTCAAAGATACACTGCATATTACGTTATATTATAAGGTATTTTCAATGATTCACTGCATATTACGTTATATTATAAGCTTTTTCAATGGTAAACTACTATATATTATAAGGTATTTTCAAAGATGCACTGCATATTACGTTATATTATAAGGTATTTTCAATGATACACTGCATATTACGTTATATTATAAGGTATTTTCAATGACACACTGCATATTACGTTATATTATAAGGTATTTGCAATGATACACTGCATATTACGTTATATTATAAGGTATTTTCAATGATACACTGCATATTACGTTATATTATAAGGTATTTGCAATGATACACTGCATATTACGATATATTATATGGTATTTTCAATGATACACTGCATATTATGATATATTATAAGGTATTTTCAATGATTCACTGCATATTACGTTATATTATAAGGTATTTTCAATGATACACTGCATATTACGTTATATTATAAGGTATTTTCAATGATACACTGCATATTACGTTATATTATAAGGTATTTTCATTGATACACTCCATATTACGTAATATTATAAGGTATTTTCAATGATACACTGCATAATACGTTATATCATAAGGTATTTTCAATGATACACTGCATATTACGTTATATTATAAGGTATTTTCAATGATACACTGTATATTACGTTATATTATAAGGTATTTTCAATGATAAACTGCATATTACGTTATATTATAAGGTATTTTCAATGATACACTGCATATTACGTTATATTATAAGGTATTTTCATTGATACACTACAAATTACCATATATTATAAGGTATTTTCAAAGATACACTGCACATTACGTTATATTATAAGGTATTTTCAATGATTCACTGCATATTACGTTATATTATAAGGTATTTTCAATGATACACTGCATATTACGTTATATTATAAGGTATTTTCAATGATAAACTACTAAATATTATAAGGTATTTTCAATGATACACTGCATATTACGTTATATTATAAGGTATTTTCAATGACACACTGCATATTACGTTATATTATAAGGTATTTGCAATGATACACTGCATATTACGTTATATTATAAGGTATTTTCAATGATTCACTGCATATTACGTTATATTATAAGGTATTTTCAATGACACACTGCATATTACGTTATATTATAAGGTATTTGCAATGATACACTGCATATTACGATATATTATATGGTATTTTCAATGATACACTGCATATTATGATATATTATAAGGTATTTTCAATGATTCACTGCATATTACGTTATATTATAAGGTATTTTCAATGATACACTGCATCTTACGTTATATTATAAGGTATTTTCAATGATACACTGCATATTACGTTATATTATAAGGTATTTTCATTGATACACTCCATATTACGTAATATTATAAGGTATTTTCAATGATACACTGCATAATACGTTATATTATAAGGTATTTTCATTGATACACTACAAATTACCATATATTATAAGGTATTTTCAAAGATACACTGCATATTACGTTATATTATAAGGTATTTTCAATGATTCACTGCATATTACGTTATATTATAAGGTATTTTCAATGATACACTGCATATTACGTTATATTATAAGGTATTTTCAATGATACACTGCATATTACGTTATATTATAAGGTATTTTCAATGATTCACTGCATATTACGTTATATTATAAGGTATTTTCAATGATACACTGCATATTACGTTATATTATAAGGTATTTTCAATGATAAACTACTAAATATTATAAGGTATTTTCAATGATACACTGCATATTACGTTATATTATAAGGTATTTTCAATGACACACTGCATATTACGTTATATTATAAGGTATTTGCAATGATACACTGCATATTACGTTATATTATAAGGTATTTTCAATGATTCACTGCATATTACGTTATATTATAAGGTATTTTCAATGATACACTGCATATTACGATATATTATATGGTATTTTCAATGATACACTGCATATTATGATATATTATAAGGTATTTTCAATGATTCACTGCATATTACGTTATATTATAAGGTATTTTCAATGATACACTGCATATTACGTTATATTATAAGGTATTTTCAATGATACACTGCATATTACGTTATATTATAAGGTATTTTCGATGATTCACTGCATATTACGTTATATTATAAGGTATTTTCACTGATACACTGCATATTACGTTATATTATAAGGTATTTTCAATGATAAACTACTAAATATTATAAGGTATTTTCAATGATACACTGCATATTACGTTATATTATAAGGTATTTTCAATGACACACTGCATATTACGTTATATTATAAGGTATTTGCAATGATACACTGCATATTACGTTATATTATAAGGTATTTTCAATGATTCACTGCATATTACGTTATATTATAAGGTATTTTCAATGATACACTGCATATTACGTTATATTATAAGGTATTTTCAATGATAAACTACTAAATATTATAAGGTATTTTCAATGATACACTGCATATTACGTTATATTATAAGGTATTTTCAATGATAAACTACTAAATATTATAAGGTATTTTCAATGATACACTGCATATTACGTTATATTATAAGGTATTTTCAATGACACACTGCATATTACGTTATATTATAAGGTATTTGCAATGATACACTGCATATTACGATATATTATATGGTATTTTCAATGATACACTGCATATTATGATATATTATAAGGTATTTTCAATGATACACTGCATATTACGTTATATTATAAGGTACTTTCATTGATACACTACAAATTACCATATATTATAAGGTATTATCAAAGATACACTGCATATTACGTTATATTATAAGGTATTTTCAATGATTCACTGCATATTACGTTATATTATAAGGTATTTTCAATGATACACTGTATATTACGTTATATTATAAGGTATTTTCAATGATAAACTGCATATTACGTTATATTATAAGGTATTTTCAATGATACACTGCATATTACGATATATTATATGGTATTTTCAATGATACACTGCATATTATGATATATTATAAGGTATTTTCAATGATACACTGCATATTACGTTATATTATAAGGTATTTTCAATGATTCACTGCATATTACGTTATATTATAAGGTATTTTCAATGATACACTGCATATTACGTTATATTATAAGGTATTTTCAATGATACACTGCATATTACGTTATATTATAAGGTATTTTCAATGATAAACTACTAAATATTATAAGGTATTTTCAATGATACACTGCATATTACGTTATATTATAAGGTATTTTCAATGACACACTGCATATTACGTTATATTATAAGGTATTTGCAATGATACACTGCATATTACGTTATATTATAAGGTATTTTCAATGATTCACTGCATATTACGTTATATTATAAGGTATTTTCAATGACACACTGCATATTACGTTATATTATAAGGTATTTGCAATGATACACTGCATATTACGATATATTATATGGTATTTTCAATGATACACTGCATATTATGATATATTATAAGGTATTTTCAATGATACACTGCATATTACGTTATATTATAAGGTATTTTCAATGATACACTGCATATTACGTTATATTATAAGGTATTTTCAATGATACACTGCATATTACGTTATATTATAAGGTATTTTCATTGATACACTCCATATTACGTAATATTATAAGGTATTTTCAATGATACACTGCATAATACGTTATATCATAAGGTATTTTCAATGATACACTGCATATTACGTTATATTATAAGGTATTTTCAATGATACACTGTATATTACGTTATATTATAAGGTATTTTCAATGATAAACTGCATATTACGTTATATTATAAGGTATTTTCAATGATACACTGCATATTACGTTATATTATAAGGTATTTTCATTGATACACTACAAATTACCATATATTATAAGGTATTTTCAAAGATACACTGCATATTACGTTATATTATAAGGTATTTTCAATGATTCACTGCATATTACGTTATATTATAAGGTATTTTCAATGATACACTGCATATTACGTTATATTATAAGGTATTTTCAATGATAAACTACTAAATATTATAAGGTATTTTCAATGATACACTGCATATTACGTTATATTATAAGGTATTTTCAATGACACACTGCATATTACGTTATATTATAAGGTATTTGCAATGATACACTGCATATTACGATATATTATATGGTATTTTCAATGATACACTGCATATTATGATATATTATAAGGTATTTTCAATGATTCACTGCATATTACGTTATATTATAAGGTATTTTCAATGATACACTGCATCTTACGTTATATTATAAGGTATTTTCAATGATACACTGCATATTACGTTATATTATAAGGTATTTTCATTGATACACTCCATATTACGTAATATTATAAGGTATTTTCAATGATACACTGCATAATACGTTATATCATAAGGTATTTTCAATGATACACTGCATATTACGTTATATCATAAGGTATTTTCAATGATACACTGCATATTATGATATATTATAAGGTATTTTCAATGATACACTGCATATTACGTTATATTATAAGGTATTTTCAATGATAAACTACTAAATATTATAAGGTATTTTCAATGATACACTGCATATTACGTTATATTATAAGGTATTTTCAATGACACACTGCATATTACGTTATATTATAAGGTATTTGCAATGATACACTGCATATTACGTTATATTATAAGGTATTTTCAATGATTCACTGCATATTACGTTATATTATAAGGTATTTTCAATGATACACTGCATATTACGTTATATTATAAGGTATTTTCAATGATAAACTACTAAATATTATAAGGTATTTTCAATGATAAGCTACTATATCTTATAAGGTATTTTCAATGATACACTGCATATAACGTTATATTATAAGGTATTTTCAATGATACACTGCATATTACGATATATTATATGGTATTTTCAATGATACACTGCATATTATGATATATTATAAGGTATTTTCAATGATAAACTACTATATATTATAAGGTATTTTCAATGATAAGCTACTATATATTTTAAGGTATTTTCAATGATACACTGCATATTACGTTATATTATAAGCTTTTTCAATGGTAAACTACTATATATTATAAGGTATTTTCAAAGATACACTGCATATTACGTTATATTATAAGGTATTTTCAATGATACACTGCATATTACGTTATATTATAAGGTATTTTCAATGATAAACTACTAAATATTATAAGGTATTTTCAATGATACACTGCATCTTACGTTATATTATAAGGTATTTTCAATGACACACTGCATATTACGTTATATTATAAGGTATTTGCAATGATACACTGCATATTACGATATATTATATGGTATTTTCAATGATACACTGCATATTATGATATATTATAAGGTATTTTCAATGATACACTGCATATTACGTTATATTATAAGGTATTTTCAATGATTCACTGCATATTACGTTATATTATAAGGTATTTTCAATGATACACTGCATATTACGTTATATTATAAGGTATTTTCAATGATAAACTACTAAATATTATAAGGTATTTTCAATGATACACTGCATATTACGTTATATTATAAGGTATTTTCAATGATAAACTACTAAATATTATAAGGTATTTTCAATGATACACTGCATATTACGTTATATTATAAGGTATTTTCAATGACACACTGCATATTACGTTATATTATAATGTATTTGCAATGATACACTGCATATTACGATATATTATATGGTATTTTCAATGATACACTGCATATTATGATATATTATAAGGTATTTTCAATGATACACTGCATATTACGTTATATTATAAGGTACTTTCATTGATACACTACAAATTACCATATATTATAAGGTATTATCAAAGATACACTGCATATTACGTTATATTATAAGGTATTTTCAATGATTCACTGCATATTACGTTATATTATAAGGTATTTTCAATGATACACTGCATATTACGTTATATTATAAGGTATTTTCAATGATAAACTACTAAATATTATAAGGTATTTTCAATGATACACTGCATATTACGTTATATTATAAGGTATTTTCAATGATAAACTACTATATATTATAAGGTATTTTCAATGATAAGCTACTAAATATTATAAGGTATTTTCAATGATACACTGCATATTACGTTATATTATAAGGTATTTTCAATGATACACTGTATATTACGTTATATTATAAGGTATTTTCAATGATAAACTGCATATTACGTTATATTATAAGGTATTTTCAATGATACCCTGCATATTACGTTATATTATAAGGTATTTTCATTGATACACTACAAATTACCATATAGTATAAGGTATTTTCAAAGATACACTGCATATTACGTTATATTATAATGTATTTTCAATGATTCACTGCATATTACGTTATATTATAAGGAATTTTCAATGATACACTGCATATTACGTTATATTATAAGGTATTTTCATTGATACACTACAAATTACCATATATTATAAGGTATTTTCAATGATACACTGCATAATACGTTATATCATAAGGTATTTTCAATGATACACTGCATATTACGTTATATTATAAGGTATTTTCAATGATAAACTACTATATATTATAAGGTATTTTCAATGATAAGCTACTATATCTTATAAGGTATTTTCAATGATACACTGCATATTACGTTATATTATAAGGTATTTTCAATGATACACTGTATATTACGTTATATTATAAGGTATTTTCAATGATAAATTGCATATTACGTTATATTATAAGGTATTTTCAATGATACACTTCATATTACTTTATATTATTAGGTATTTTGAATGATACACTGCATATTACGTTATATTATAAGGTATTTTCATTGATACACTACAAATTACCATATATTATAAGGGATTTTCAATGATACACTGCATAATACGTTATATCATAAGGTATTTTCAATGATACACTGCATATTACGTTATATTATAAGGTATTTTCAATGATAAACTACTATATATTATAAGGTATTTTCAATGATAAGCTACTATATCTTATAAGGTATTTTCAATGATACACTGCATATTACGTTATATTATAAACTTTTTCAATGGTAAACTACTATATATTATAAGGTATTATCAAAGATACACTGCATATTACGTTATATTATAAGGTATTTTCAATGATTCACTGCATATTACGTTATATTATAAGGTATTTTCAATGATACACTGCATATTACGTTATATTATAAGGTATTTTCAATGATAAACTACTAAATATTATAAGGTATTTTCAATGATACACTGCATATAACGTTATATTATAAGGTATTTTCAATGATACACTGCATATTACGATATATTATATGGTATTTTCAATGATACACTGCATATTATGATATAATATAAGGTATTTTCAATGATAAACTACTATATATTATAAGGTATTTTCAATGATAAGCTACTATATCTTTTAAGGTATTTTCAATGATACACTGCATATTACGTTATATTATAAGCTTTTTCAATGGTAAACTACTATATATTATAAGGTATTTTCAAAGATACACTGCATATTACGTTATATTATAAGGTATTTTCAATGATACACTGCATATTACGTTATATTATAAGGTATTTTCAATGATAAACTACTAAATATTATAAGGTATTTTCAATGATACACTGCATCTTACGTTATATTATAAGGTATTTTCAATGACACACTGCATATTACGTTATATTATAAGGTATTTGCAATGATACACTGCATATTACGATATATTATATAGTATTTTCAATGATACACTGCATATTATGATATATTATAAGGTATTTTCAATGATACACTGCATATTACGTTATATTATAAGGTATTTTCAATGATTCACTGCATATTACGTTATATTATAAGGTATTTTCAATGATACACTGCATATTACGTTATATTATAAGGTATTTTCAATGATAAACTACTAAATATTATAAGGTATTTTCAATGATACACTGCATATTACGTTATATTATAAGGTATTTTCAATGACACACTGCATATTACGTTATATTATAAGGTATTTGCAATGATACACTGCATATTACGATATATTATATGGTATTTTCAATGATACACTGCATATTATGATATATTATAAGGTATTTTCAATGATACACTGCATATTACGTTATATTATAAGGTATTTTCAATGATAAACTACTAAATATTATAAGGTATTTTCAATGATACACTGCATATTACGTTATATTATAAGGTATTTTCAATGATAAACTACTATATATTATAAGGTATTTTCAATGATAAGCTACTAAATATTATAAGGTATTTTCAATGATACACTGCATAATACGTTATATCATAAGGTATTTTCAATGATACACTGCATATTACGTTATATTATAAGGTATTTTCAATGATACACTGTATATTACGTTATATTATAAGGTATTTTCAATGATACACTGCATATTACGTTATATTATAAGGTATTTTCAATGATTCACTGCATATTACGTTATATTATAAGGTATTTTCAATGATACACTGCATATTACGTTATATTATAAGGTATTTTCAATGATAAACTACTAAATATTATAAGGTATTTTCAATGATACACTGCATATTACGTTATATTATAAGGTATTTTCAATGATAAACTACTAAATATTATAAGGTATTTTCAATGATACACTGCATATTACGTTATATTATAAGGTATTTTCAATGACACACTGCATATTACGTTATATTATAAGGTATTTGCAATGATACACTGCATATTACGATATATTATATGGTATTTTCAATGATACACTGCATATTATGATATATTATAAGGTATTTTCAATGATACACTGCATATTACGTTATATTATAAGGTACTTTCATTGATACACTACAAATTACCATATATTATAAGGTATTATCAAAGATACACTGCATATTACGTTATATTATAAGGTATTTTCAATGATTCACTGCATATTACGATATATTATATGGTATTTTCAATGATACACTGCATATTATGATATATTATAAGGTATTTTCAATGATACACTGCATATTACGTTATATTATAAGGTATTTTCAATGATAAACTACTAAATATTATAAGGTATTTTCAATGATACACTGCATATTACGTTATATTATAAGGTATTTTCAATGATAAACTACTATATATTATAAGGTATTTTCAATGATAAGCTACTAAATATTATAAGGTATTTTCAATGATACACTGCATAATACGTTATATCATAAGGTATTTTCAATGATACACTGCATATTACGTTATATTATAAGGTATTTTCAATGATACACTGTATATTACGTTATATTATAAGGTATTTTCAATGATACACTGCATATTACGTTATATTATAAGGTATTTTCAATGATTCACTGCATATTACGTTATATTATAAGGTATTTTCAATGATACACTGCATATTACGTTATATTATAAGGTATTTTCAATGATAAACTACTAAATATTATAAGGTATTTTCAATGATACACTGCATATTACGTTATATTATAAGGTATTTTCAATGATAAACTACTAAATATTATAAGGTATTTTCAATGATACACTGCATATTACGTTATATTATAAGGTATTTTCAATGATACACTGCATATTACGTTATATTATAAGGTATTTTCAATGATAAACTACTAAATATTATAAGGTATTTTCAATGATACACTGCATATTACGTTATATTATAAGGTATTTTCAATGATAAACTACTATATATTATAAGGTATTTTCAATGATAAGCTACTAAATATTATAAGGTATTTTCAATGATACACTGCATATTACGTTATATTATAAGGTATTTTCAATGATAAACTACTATATATTATAAGGTATTTTCAATGATAAGCTACTAAATATTATAAGGTATTTTCAATGATACACTGCATATTACGTTATATTATAAGGTACTTTCATTGATACACTACAAATTACCATATATTATAAGGTATTATCAAAGATACACTGCATATTACGTTATATTATAAGGTATTTTCAATGATTCACTGCATATTACGTTATATTATAAGGTATTTTCAATGATACACTGCATATTACGTTATATTATAAGGTATTTTCAATGATAAACTACTAAATATTATAAGGTATTTTCAATGATACACTGCATATTACGTTATATTATAAGGTATTTTCAATGATAAACTACTATATATTATAAGGTATTTTCAATGATAAGCTACTAAATATTATAAGGTATTTTCAATGATACACTGCATAATACGTAATATCATAAGGTATTTTCAATGATACACTGCATATTACGTTATATTATAAGGTATTTTCAATGATACACTGTATATTACGTTATATTATAAGGTATTTTCAATGATAAACTGCATATTACGTTATATTATAAGGTATTTTCAATGATACCCTGCATATTACGTTATATTATAAGGTATTTTCATTGATACACTACAAATTACCATATAGTCTAAGGTATTTTCAAAGATACACTGCATATTACGTTATATTATAATGTATTTTCAATGATTCACTGCATATTACGTTATATTATAAGGAATTTTCAATGATACACTGCATATTACGTTATATTATAAGGTATTTTCATTGATACACTACAAATTACCATATATTATAAGGTATTTTCAATGATACACTGCATAATACGTTATATCATAAGGTATTTTCAATGATACACTGCATATTACGTTATATTATAAGGTATTTTCAATGATAAACTACTATATATTATAAGGTATTTTCAATGATAAGCTACTATATCTTATAAGGTATTTTCAATGATACACTGCATATTACGTTATATTATAAGGTATTTTCAATGATACACTGTATATTACGTTATATTATAAGGTATTTTCAATGATAAATTGCATATTACGTTATATTATAAGGTATTTTCAATGATACACTTCATATTACTTTATATTATTAGGTATTTTGAATGATACACTGCATATTACGTTATATTATAAGGTATTTTCATTGATACACTACAAATTACCATATATTATAAGGGATTTTCAATGATACACTGCATAATACGTTATATCATAAGGTATTTTCAATGATACACTGCATATTACGTTATATTATAAGGTATTTTCAATGATAAACTACTATATATTATAAGGTATTTTCAATGATAAGCTACTATATCTTATAAGGTATTTTCAATGATACACTGCATATTACGTTATATTATAAACTTTTTCAATGGTAAACTACTATATATTATAAGGTATTATCAAAGATACACTGCATATTACGTTATATTATAAGGTATTTTCAATGATTCACTGCATATTACGTTATATTATAAGGTATTTTCAATGATACACTGCATATTACGTTATATTATAAGGTATTTTCAATGATAAACTACTAAATATTATAAGGTATTTTCAATGATACACTGCATATTACGTTATATTATAAGGTATTTTCAATGATAAACTACCATATATTATAAGGTATTTTCAATGATAAGCTACTAAATATTATAAGGTATTTTCAATGATACACTGCATATTACGTTATATTATAAGGTATTTTCAATGATTCACTGCATATTACGTTATATTATAAGGTATTTTCAATGATACACTGCATATTACGTTATATTATAAGGTATTTTCAATGATAAACTACTAAATATTATAAGGTATTTTCAATGATAAGCTACTATATCTTATAAGGTATTTTCAATGATACACTGCATATAACGTTATATTATAAGGTATTTTCAATGATACACTGCATATTACGATATATTATATGGTATTTTCAATGATACACTGCATATTATGATATATTATAAGGTATTTTCAATGATAAACTACTATATATTATAAGGTATTTTCAATGATAAGCTACTATATCTTTTAAGGTATTTTCAATGATACACTGCATATTACGTTATATTATAAGCTTTTTCAATGGTAAACTACTATATATTATAAGGTATTTTCAAAGATACACTGCATATTACGTTATATTATAAGGTATTTTCAATGATACACTGCATATTACGTTATATTATAAGGTATTTTCAATGATACACTGCATATTACGTTATATTATAAGGTATTTTCAATGATAAACTACTAAATATTATAAGGTATTTTCAATGATACACTGCATCTTACGTTATATTATAAGGTATTTTCAATGACACACTGCATATTACGTTATATTATAAGGTATTTGCAATGATACACTGCATATTACGATATATTATATGGTATTTTCAATGATACACTGCATATTATGATATATTATAAGGTATTTTCAATGATACACTGCATATTACGTTATATTATAAGGTATTTTCAATGATACACTGCATATTACGTTATATTATAAGGTATTTTCAATGATACACTGCATATTACGTTATATTATAAGGTATTTTCAATGATAAACTACTAAATATTATAAGGTATTTTCAATGATACACTGCATATTACGTTATATTATAAGGTATTTTCAATGATAAACTACTAAATATTATAAGGTATTTTCAATGATACACTGCATATTACGTTATATTATAAGGTATTTTCAATGACACACTGCATATTACGTTATATTATAAGGTATTTGCAATGATACACTGCATATTACGATATATTATATGGTATTTTCAATGATACACTGCATATTATGATATATTATAAGGTATTTTCAATGATACACTGCATATTACGTTATATTATAAGGTACTTTCATTGATACACTACAAATTACCATATATTATAAGGTATTATCAAAGATACACTGCATATTACGTTATATTATAAGGTATTTTCAATGATTCACTGCATATTACGTTATATTATAAGGTATTTTCAATGATACACTGCATATTACGTTATATTATAAGGTATTTTCAATGATAAACTACTAAATATTATAAGGTATTTTCAATGATACACTGCATATTACGTTATATTATAAGGTATTTTCAATGATAAACTACTATATATTATAAGGTATTTTCAATGATAAGCTACTAAATATTATAAGGTATTTTCAATGATACACTGCATAATACGTTATATCATAAGGTATTTTCAATGATACACTGCATATTACGTTATATTATAAGGTATTTTCAATGATACACTGTATATTACGTTATATTATAAGGTATTTTCAATGATAAACTGCATATTACGTTATATTATAAGGTATTTTCAATGATACCCTGCATATTACGTTATATTATAAGGTATTTTCATTGATACACTACAAATTACCATATAGTATAAGGTATTTTCAAAGATACACTGCATATTACGTTATATTATAATGTATTTTCAATGATTCACTGCATATTACGTTATATTATAAGGAATTTTCAATGATACACTGCATATTACGTTATATTATAAGGTATTTTCATTGATACACTACAAATTACCATATATTATAAGGTATTTTCAATGATACACTGCATAATACGTTATATCATAAGGTATTTTCAATGATACACTGCATATTACGTTATATTATAAGGTATTTTCAATGATAAACTACTATATATTATAAGGTATTTTCAATGATAAGCTACTATATCTTATAAGGTATTTTCAATGATACACTGCATATTACGTTATATTATAAGGTATTTTCAATGATACACTGTATATTACGTTATATTATAAGGTATTTTCAATGATAAATTGCATATTACGTTATATTATAAGGTATTTTCAATGATACACTTCATATTACTTTATATTATTAGGTATTTTGAATGATACACTGCATATTACGTTATATTATAAGGTATTTTCATTGATACACTACAAATTACCATATATTATAAGGGATTTTCAATGATACACTGCATAATACGTTATATCATAAGGTATTTTCAATGATACACTGCATATTACGTTATATTATAAGGTATTTTCAATGATAAACTACTATATATTATAAGGTATTTTCAATGATAAGCTACTATATCTTATAAGGTATTTTCAATGATACACTGCATATTACGTTATATTATAAACTTTTTCAATGGTAAACTACTATATATTATAAGGTATTATCAAAGATACACTGCATATTACGTTATATTATAAGGTATTTTCAATGATACACCGTATATTACGTTATATTATAAGGTATTTTCAATGATACACTGCATATAACGTTATATTATAAGGTATTTTCAATGATACACTGCATATTACGATATATTATATGGTGTTTTCAATGATACACTGCATATTACGAAATATTATAAGGTGTTTTCAATGATACACTGCATATTACGAAATATTATAAGGTATTTTCAATGATACACTGCATATTACGTTATATTATAAGGTATTTTCAATGATACACTGCATATTACGATATATTATATGGTGTTTTCAATGATACACTGCATATTACGAAATATTATAAGGTATTTTCAATGATACACTGCATATTACGTTATATTATAAGGTATTTTCAATGACACACTGCATATTACGTAATATTATAAGGTATTTGCAATGATACACTGCATATTACGATATATTATATGGTATTTTCAATGATACACTGCATATTATGATATATTATAAGGTATTTTCAATGATACACTGCATATTACGTTATATTATAAGGTACTTTCATTGATACACTACAAATTACCATATATTATAAGGTATTATCAAAGATACACTGCATATTACGTTATATTATAAGGTATTTTCAATGATTCACTGCATATTACGTTATATTATAAGGTATTTTCAATGATACACTGCATATTACGTTATATTATAACGTATTTTCAATGATAAACTACTAAATATTATAAGGTATTTTCAATGATACACTGCATATTACGTTATATTATAAGGTATTTTCAATGATAAACTACTATATATTATAAGGTATTTTCAATGATAAGCTACTAAATATTATAAGGTATTTTCAATGATACACTGCATAATACGTTATATCATAAGGTATTTTCAATGATACACTGCATATTACGTTATATTATAAGGTATTTTCAATGATACACTGTATATTACGTTATATTATAAGGTATTTTCAATGATAAACTGCATATTACGTTATATTATAAGGTATTTTCAATGATACACTGCATATTACGATATATTATATGGTATTTTCAATGATACACTGCATATTATGATATATTATAAGGTATTTTCAATGATACACTGCATATTACGTTATATTATAAGGTATTTTCAATGATTCACTGCATATTACGTTATATTATAAGGTATTTTCAATGATACACTGCATATTACGTTATATTATAAGGTATTTTCAATGATACACTGCATATTACGTTATATTATAAGGTATTTTCAATGATAAACTACTAAATATTATAAGGTATTTTCAATGATACACTGCATATTACGTTATATTATAAGGTATTTTCAATGACACACTGCATATTACGTTATATTATAAGGTATTTGCAATGATACACTGCATATTACGATATATTATATGGTATTTTCAATGATACACTGCATATTATGATATATTATAAGGTATTTTCAATGATACACTGCATATTACGTTATATTATAAGGTACGTTCATTGATACACTACAAATTACCATATATTATAAGGTATTATCAAAGATACACTGCATATTACGTTATATTATAAGGTATTTTCAATGATTCACTGCATATTACGTTATATTATAAGGTATTTTCAATGATACACTGCATATTACGTTATATTATAAGGTATTTTCAATGATAAACTACTAAATATTATAAGGTATTTTCAATGATACACTGCATATTACGTTATATTATAAGGTATTTTCAATGATAAACTACTATATATTATAAGGTATTTTCAATGATAAACTACTAAATATTATAAGGTATTTTCAATGATACACTGCATATAACGTTATATTATAAGGTATTTTCAATGATACACTGCATATTACGATATATTATATGGTGTTTTCAATGATACACTGCATATTACGTAATATTATAAGGTGTTTTCAATGATACACTGCATATTACGAAATATTATAAGGTATTTTCAATGATACACTGCATATTACGTTATATTATAAGGTATTTTCAATGATACACTGCATATTACGATATATTATATGGTGTTTTCAATGATACACTGCATATTACGAAATATTATAAGGTATTTTCAATGATACACTGCATATTACGTTATATTATAAGGTATTTTCAATGACACACTGCATATTACGTAATATTATAAGGTATTTGCAATGATACACTGCATATTACGATATATTATATGGTATTTTCAATGATACACTGCATATTATGATATATTATAAGGTATTTTCAATGATACACTGCATATTACGTTATATTATAAGGTACTTTCATTGATACACTACAAATTACCATATATTATAAGGTATTATCAAAGATACACTGCATATTACGTTATATTATAAGGTATTTTCAATGATTCACTGCATATTACGTTATATTATAAGGTATTTTCAATGATACACTGCATATTACGTTATATTATAAGGTATTTTCAATGATAAACTACTAAATATTATAAGGTATTTTCAATGATACACTGCATATTACGTTATATTATAAGGTATTTTCAATGATAAACTACTATATATTATAAGGTATTTTCAATGATAAGCTACTAAATATTATAAGGTATTTTCAATGATACACTGCATAATACGTTATATCATAAGGTATTTTCAATGATACACTGCATATTACGTTATATTATAAGGTATTTTCAATGATACACTGTATATTACGTTATATTATAAGGTATTTTCAATGATAAACTGCATATTACGTTATATTATAAGGTATTTTCAATGATACACTGCATATTACGATATATTATATGGTATTTTCAATGATACACTGCATATTATGATATATTATAAGGTATTTTCAATGATACACTGCATATTACGTTATATTATAAGGTATTTTCAATGATTCACTGCATATTACGTTATATTATAAGGTATTTTCAATGATACACTGCATATTACGTTATATTATAAGGTATTTTCAATGATACACTGCATATTACGTTATATTATAAGGTATTTTCAATGATAAACTACTAAATATTATAAGGTATTTTCAATGATACACTGCATATTACGTTATATTATAAGGTATTTTCAATGACACACTGCATATTACGTTATATTATAAGGTATTTGCAATGATACACTGCATATTACGATATATTATATGGTATTTTCAATGATACACTGCATATTATGATATATTATAAGGTATTTTCAATGATACACTGCATATTACGTTATATTATAAGGTATTTTCAATGATAAACTACTATATATTATAAGGTATTTTCAATGATACACTGCATATTACGTTATATTATAAGGTATTTTCATTGATACACTACAAATTACCATATAGTATAAGGTATTTTCAAAGATACACTGCATATTACGTTATATTATAATGTATTTTCAATGATTCACTGCATATTACGTTATATTATAAGGAATTTTCAATGATACACTGCATATTACGTTATATTATAAGGTATTTTCATTGATACACTACAAATTACCATATATTATAAGGTATTTTCAATGATACACTGCATAATACGTTATATCATAAGGTATTTTCAATGATACACTGCATATTACGTTATATTATAAGGTATTTTCAATGATAAACTACTATATATTATAAGGTATTTTCAATGATAAGCTACTATATCTTATAAGGTATTTTCAATGATACACTGCATATTACGTTATATTATAAGGTATTTTCAATGATAAACTACTATATATTATAAGGTATTTTCAATGATAAGCTACTATATCTTATAAGGTATTTTCAATGATACACTGCATATTACGTTATATTATAAGGTATTTTCAATGATACACCGTATATTACGTTATATTATAAGGTATTTTCAATGATACACTGCATATAACGTTATATTATAAGGTATTTTCAATGATACACTGCATATTACGATATATTATATGGTGTTTTCAATGATACACTGCATATTACGAAATATTATAAGGTGTTTTCAATGATACACTGCATATTACGAAATATTATAAGGTATTTTCAATGATACACTGCATATTACGTTATATTATAAGGTATTTTCAATGATACACTGCATATTACGATATATTATATGGTGTTTTCAATGATACACTGCATATTACGAAATATTATAAGGTATTTTCAATGATACACTGCATATTACGTTATATTATAAGGTATTTTCAATGACACACTGCATATTACGTAATATTATAAGGTATTTGCAATGATACACTGCATATTACGATATATTATATGGTATTTTCAATGATACACTGCATATTATGATATATTATAAGGTATTTTCAATGATACACTGCATATTACGTTATATTATAAGGTACTTTCATTGATACACTACAAATTACCATATATTATAGGGTATTATCAAAGATACACTGCATATTACGTTATATTATAAGGTATTTTCAATGATTCACTGCATATTACGTTATATTATAAGGTATTTTCAATGATACACTGCATATTACGTTATATTATAAGGTATTTTCAATGATAAACTACTAAATATTATAAGGTATTTTCAATGATACACTGCATATTACGTTATATTATAAGGTATTTTCAATGATAAACTACTATATATTATAAGGTATTTTCAATGATAAGCTACTAAATATTATAAGGTATTTTCAATGATACACTGCATAATACGTTATATCATAAGGTATTTTCAATGATACACTGCATATTACGCTATATTATAAGGTATTTTCAATGATACACTGTATATTACGTTATATTATAAGGTATTTTCAATGATAAACTGCATATTACGTTATATTATAAGGTATTTTCAATGATACACTGCATATTACGTTATATTATAAGGTATTTTCATTGATACACTACAAATTACCATATAGTATAAGGTATTTTCAAAGATACACTGCATATTACGTTATATTATAATGTATTTTCAATGATTCACTGCATATTACGTTATATTATAAGGAATTTTCAATGATACACTGCATATTACGTTATATTATAAGGTATTTTCATTGATACACTACAAATTACCATATATTATAAGGTATTTTCAATGATACACTGCATAATACGTTATATCATAAGGTATTTTCAATGATACACTGCATATTACGTTATATTATAAGGTATTTTCAATGATAAACTACTATATATTATAAGGTATTTTCAATGATAAGCTACTATATCTTATAAGGTATTTTCAATGATACACTGCATATTACGTTATATTATAAGGTATTTTCAATGATACACTGTATATTACGTTATATTATAAGGTATTTTCAATTATAAATTGCATATTACGTTATATTATAAGGTATTTTCAATGATACACTTCATATTACTTTATATTATTAGGTATTTTGAATGATACACTGCATATTACGTTATATTATAAGGTATTTTCATTGATACACTACAAATTACCATATATTATAAGGGATTTTCAATGATACACTGCATAATACGTTATATCATAAGGTATTTTCAATGATACACTGCATATTACGTTATATTATAAGGTATTTTCAATGATAAACTACTATATATTATAAGGTATTTTCAATGATAAGCTACTATATCTTATAAGGTATTTTCAATGATACACTGCATATTACGTTATATTATAAACTTTTTCAATGGTAAACTACTATATATTATAAGGTATTTTCAAAGATACACTGCATATTACGTTATATTATAAGGTATTTTCAATGATACACCGTATATTACGTTATATTATAAGGTATTTTCAATGATACACTGCATATAACGTTATATTATAAGGTATTTTCAATGCTACACTGCATATTACGATATATTATATGGTGTTTTCAATGATACACTGCATATTACGAAATATTATAAGGTGTTTTCAATGATACACTGCATATTACGAAATATTATAAGGTATTTTCAATGATACACTGCATATTACGTTATATTATAAGGTATTTTCAATGATACACTGCATATTACGATATATTATATGGTGTTTTCAATGATACACTGCATATTACGAAATATTATAAGGTATTTTCAATGATACACTGCATATTACGTTATATTATAAGGTATTTTCAATGACACACTGCATATTACGTAATATTATAAGGTATTTGCAATGATACACTGCATATTACGATATATTATATGGTATTTTCAATGATACACTGCATATTATGATATATTATAAGGTATTTTCAATGATACACTGCATATTACGTTATATTAAAAGGTACTTTCATTGATACACTACAAATTACCAGATATTATAAGGTATTATCAAAGATACACTGCATATTACGTTATATTATAAGGTATTTTCAATGATTCACTGCATATTACGTTATATTATAAGGTATTTTCAATGATACACTGCATATTACGTTATATTATAATGTATTTTCAATGATAAACTACTAAATATTATAAGGTATTTTCAATGATACACTGCATATTACGTTATATTATAAGGTATTTTCAGTGATACACTGCATATTACGTTATATTATAAGGTATTTTCATTGATACACTACAAATTACCATATATTATAAGGTATTTTCAATGATAAACTACTATATATTATAAGGTATTTTCAATGATAAGCTACTATATCTTATAAGGTATTTTCAATGATACACTGCATATTACGTTATATTATAAGCTTTTTCAATGACACACTGCATATTACGTTATATTATAAGGTATTTGCAATGATACACTGCATATTACGATATATTATATGGTATTTTCAATGATACACTGCATATTATGATATATTATAAGGTATTTTCAATGATAAACTACTATATATTATAAGGTATTTTCAATGATAAGCTACTATATCTTATAAGGTATTTTCAATGATACACTGCATATTACGTTATATTATAAGCTTTTTCAATGATAAACTACTAAATATTATAAGGTATTTTCAATGATACACTGCATATTACGTTATATTATAAGGTATTTTCAATGACACACTGCATATTACGTTATATTATAAGGTATTTGCAATGATACACTGCATATTACGATATATTATATGGTATTTTCAATGATACACTGCATATTATGATATATTATAAGGTATTTTCAATGATACACTGCATATTACGTTATATTATAAGGTACTTTCATTGATACACTACAAATTACCATATGTTATAAGGTATTTTCTATGATACACTGCATATTACGTTATATTATAAGGTATTTTCAATGATAGACTGCATATTACGTTATATTATAAGGTATTTTCAATGATACACTGCATATTACGTTATATTATAAGGTATTTTCAATGATAAACTACTAAATATTATAAGGTATTTTCAATGATACACTGCATATTACGTTATATTATAAGGTATATTCAATGATACACTGCATATAACGTTATATTATAAGGTATTTTCAATGATACACTGCATATTACGATATATTATATGGTGTTTTCAATGATACACTGCATATTACGAAATATTATAAGGTGTTTTCAATGATACACTGCATATTACGAAATATTATAAGGTATTTTCAATGATACACTGCATATTACGTTATATTATAAGGTATTTTCAATGATACACTGCATATTACGATATATTATATGGTGTTTTCAATGATACACTGCATATTACGAAATATTATAAGGTATTTTCAATGATACACTGCATATTACGTTATATTATAAGGTATTTTCAATGACACACTGCATATTACGTAATATTATAAGGTATTTGCAATGATACACTGCATATTACGATATATTATATGGTATTTTCAATGATACACTGCATATTATGATATATTATAAGGTATTTTCAATGATACACTGCATATTACGTTATATTAAAAGGTACTTTCATTGATACACTACAAATTACCATATATTATAAGGTATTATCAAAGATACACTGCATATTACGTTATATTATAAGGTATTTTCAATGATTCACTGCATATTACGTTATATTATAAGGTATTTTCAATGATACACTGCATATTACGTTATATTATAATGTATTTTCAATGATAAACTACTAAATATTATAAGGTATTTTCAATGATACACTGCATATTACGTTATATTATAAGGTATTTTCAGTGATACACTGCATATTACGTTATATTATAAGGTATTTTCATTGATACACTACAAATTACCATATATTATAAGGTATTTTCAATGATACACTGCATAATACGTTATATCATAAGGTATTTTCAATGATACACTGCATATTACGTTATATTATAAGGTATTTTCAATGATAAACTACTATATATTATAAGGTATTTTCAATGATAAGCTACTATATCTTATAAGGTATTTTCAATGATACACTGCATATTACGTTATATTATAAGCTTTTTCAATGATAAACTACTAAATATTATAAGGTATTTTCAATGATACACTGCATATTACGTTATATTATAAGGTATTTTCAATGACACACTGCATATTACGTTATATTATAAGGTATTTGCAATGATACACTGCATATTACGATATATTATATGGTATTTTCAATGATACACTGCATATTATGATATATTATAAGGTATTTTCAATGATACACTGCATATTACGTTATATTATAAGGTACTTTCATTGATACACTACAAATTACCATATGTTATAAGGTATTTTCTATGATACGCTGCATATTACGTTATATTATAAGGTATTTTCAATGATAGACTGCATATTACGTTATATTATAAGGTATTTTCAATGATACACTGCATATTACGTTATATTATAAGGTATTTTCAATGATAAACTACTAAATATTATAAGGTATTTTCAATGATACACTGCATATTACGTTATATTATAAGGTATATTCAATGATACACTGCATATAACGTTATATTATAAGGTATTTTCAATGATACACTGCATATTACGATATATTATATGGTGTTTTCAATGATACACTGCATATTACGAAATATTATAAGGTGTTTTCAATGATACACTGCATATTACGAAATATTATAAGGTATTTTCAATGATACACTGCATATTACGTTATATTATAAGGTATTTTCAATGATACACTGCATATTACGATATATTATATGGTGTTTTCAATGATACACTGCATATTACGAAATATTATAAGGTATTTTCAATGATACACTGCATATTACGTTATATTATAAGGTATTTTCAATGACACACTGCATATTACGTAATATTATAAGGTATTTGCAATGATACACTGCATATTACGATATATTATATGGTATTTTCAATGATACACTGCATATTATGATATATTATAAGGTATTTTCAATGATACACTGCATATTACGTTATATTAAAAGGTATTTTCAATGATACACTGCATATTACGTTATATTATAAGGTATTTTCATTGATACATTACAAATTACCATATATTATAAGGTATTTTCAATGATACACTGCATAATACGTTATATCATAAGGTATTTTCAATGATAAGCTACTATATCTTATAAGGTATTTTCAATGATACACTGCATATAACGTTATATTATAAGGTATTTTCAATGATACACTGCATATTACGATATATTATATGGTATTTTCAATGATACACTGCATATTATGATATATTATAAGGTATTTTCAATGATAAACTACTATATATTATAAGGTATTTTCAATGATAAGCTACTATATCTTTTAAGGTATTTTCAATGATACACTGCATATTACGTTATATTATAAGCTTTTTCAATGGTAAACTACTATATATTATAAGGTATTTTCAAAGATACACTGCATATTACGTTATATTATAAGGTATTTTCAATGATACACTGCATATTACGTTATATTATAAGGTATTTTCAATGATAAACTACTAAATATTATAAGGTATTTTCAATGATACACTGCATCTTACGTTATATTATAAGGTATTTTCAATGACACACTGCATATTACGTTATATTATAAGGTATTTGCAATGATACACTGCATATTACGATATATTATATGGTATTTTCAATGATACACTGCATATTATGATATATTATAAGGTATTTTCAATGATACACTGCATATTACGTTATATTATAAGGTATTTTCAATGATTCACTGCATATTACGTTATATTATAAGGTATTTTCAATGATACACTGCATATTACGTTATATTATAAGGTATTTTCAATGATAAACTACTAAATATTATAAGGTATTTTCAATGATACACTGCATAATACGTTATATCATAAGGTATTTTCAATGATAAACTACTAAATATTATAAGGTATTTTCAATGATACACTGCATATTACGTTATATTATAAGGTATTTTCAATGACACACTGCATATTACGTTATATTATAAGGTATTTGCAATGATACACTGCATATTACGATATATTATATGGTATTTTCAATGATACACTGCATATTATGATATATTATAAGGTATTTTCAATGATACACTGCATATTACGTTATATTATAAGGTACTTTCATTGATACACTACAAATTACCATATATTATAAGGTATTATCAAAGATACACTGCATATTACGTTATATTATAAGGTATTTTCAATGATTCACTGCATATTACGTTATATTATAAGGTATTTTCAATGATACACTGCATATTACGTTATATTATAAGGTATTTTCAATGATAAACTACTAAATATTATAAGGTATTTTCAATGATACACTGCATATTACGTTATATTATAAGGTATTTTCAATGATAAACTACTATATATTATAAGGTATTTTCAATGATAAGCTACTAAATATTATAAGGTATTTTCAATGATACACTGCATAATACGTTATATCATAAGGTATTTTCAATGATACACTGCATATTACGTTATATTATAAGGTATTTTCAATGATACACTGTATATTACGTTATATTATAAGGTATTTTCAATGATAAACTGCATATTACGTTATATTATAAGGTATTTTCAATGATACCCTGCATATTACGTTATATTATAAGGTATTTTCATTGATACACTACAAATTACCATATAGTATAAGGTATTTTCAAAGATACACTGCATATTACGTTATATTATAATGTATTTTCAATGATTCACTGCATATTACGTTATATTATAAGGAATTTTCAATGATACACTGCATATTACGTTATATTATAAGGTATTTTCATTGATACACTACAAATTACCATATATTATAAGGTATTTTCAATGATACACTGCATAATACGTTATATCATAAGGTATTTTCAATGATACACTGCATATTACGTTATATTATAAGGTATTTTCAATGATAAACTACTAAATATTATAAGGTATTTTCAATGATACACTGCATATTACGTTATATTATAAGGTATTTTCAATGATAAACTACTAAATATTATAAGGTATTTTCAATGATACACTGCATATTACGTTATATTATAAGGTATTTTCAATGACACACTGCATATTACGTTATATTATAAGGTATTTGCAATGATACACTGCATATTACGATATATTATATGGTATTTTCAATGATACACTGCATATTATGATATATTATAAGGTATTTTCAATGATACACTGCATATTACGTTATATTATAAGGTACTTTCATTGATACACTACAAATTACCATATGTTATAAGGTATTTTCTATGATACACTGCATATTACGTTATATTATAAGGTATTTTCAATGATAGACTGCATATTACGTTATATTATAAGGTATTTTCAATGATACACTGCATATTACGTTATATTATAAGGTATTTTCAATGATAAACTACTAAATATTATAAGGTATTTTCAATGATACACTGCATATTACGTTATATTATAAGGTATTTTCAATGATACACTGCATATAACGTTATATTATAAGGTATTTTCAATGATACACTGCATATTACGATATATTATATGGTGTTTTCAATGATACACTGCATATTACGAAATATTATAAGGTGTTTTCAATGATACACTGCATATTACGAAATATTATAAGGTATTTTCAATGATACACTGCATATTACGTTATATTATAAGGTATTTTCAATGATACACTGCATATTACGATATATTATATGGTGTTTTCAATGATACACTGCATATTACGAAATATTATAAGGTATTTTCAATGATACACTGCATATTACGTTATATTATAAGGTATTTTCAATGACACACTGCATATTACGTAATATTATAAGGTATTTGCAATGATACACTGCATATTACGATATATTATATGGTATTTTCAATGATACACTGCATATTATGATATATTATAAGGTATTTTCAATGATACACTGCATATTACGTTATATTAAAAGGTACTTTCATTGATACACTACAAATTACCATATATTATAAGGTATTATCAAAGATACACTGCATATTACGTTATATTATAAGGTATTTTCAATGATTCACTGCATATTACGTTATATTATAAGGTATTTTCAATGATACACTGCATATTACGTTATATTATAAGGTATTTTCATTGATACACTACAAATTACCATATATTATAAGGTATTTTCAATGATACACTGCATAATACGTTATATCATAAGGTATTTTCAATGATACACTGCATATTACGTTATATTATAAGGTATTTTCAATGATAAACTACTATATATTATAAGGTATTTTCAATGATAAGCTACTATATCTTATAAGGTATTTTCAATGATACACTGCATATTACGTTATATTATAAGGTATTTTCAATGATACACTGTATATTACGTTATATTATAAGGTATTTTCAATGATAAATTGCATATTACGTTATATTATAAGGTATTTTCAATGATACACTGCATATAACGTTATATTATAAGGTATTTTCAATGATACACTGCATATTACGTTATATTATAAGGTATTTTCAATGACACACTGCATATTACGTTATATTATAAGGTATTTGCAATGATACACTGCATATTACGATATATTATATGGTATTTTCAATGATACACTGCATATTATGATATATTATAAGGTATTTTCAATGATACACTGCATATTACGTTATATTATAAGGTACTTTCATTGATACACTACAAATTACCATATGTTATAAGGTATTTTCAAAGATACACTGCATATTACGTTATATTATAAGGTATTTTCAATGATAGACTGCATATTACGTTATATTATAAGGTATTTTCAATGATACACTGCATATTACGTTATATTATAAGGTATTTTCAATGATAAACTACTATATATTATAAGGTATTTTCAATGATACACTGCATATTACGTTATATTATAAGGTATATTCAATGATACACTGCATATTACGTTATATTATAAGGTATTTTCAATGATACACTGCATATTACGATATATTATAAGGTATTTTCAATGATACACTGCATATTACGAAATATTATAAGGTGTTTTCAATGATACACTGCATATTACGAAATATTATAAGGTATTTTCAATGATACACTGCATATTACGTTATATTATAAGGTATTTTCAATGATACACTGCATATTACGATATATTATATGGTGTTTTCAATGATACACTGCATATTACGAAATATTATAAGGTATTTTCAATGATACACTGCATATTACGTTATATTATAAGGTATTTTCAATGACACACTGCATATTACGTAATATTATAAGGTATTTGCAATGATACACTGCATATTACGATATATTATATGGTATTTTCAATGATACACTGCATATTATGATATATTATAAGGTATTTTCAATGATACACTGCATATTACGTTATATTAAAAGGTACTTTCATTGATACACTACAAATTACCATATATTATAAGGTATTATCAAAGATACACTGCATATTACGTTATATTATAAGGTATTTTCAATGATACACTGCATATTACGATATATTATATGGTGTTTTCAATGATACACTGCATATTACGAAATATTATAAGGTATTTTCAATGATACACTGCATATTACGTTATATTATAAGGTATTTTCAATGACACACTGCATATTACGTAATATTATAAGGTATTTGCAATGATACACTGCATATTACGATATATTATATGGTATTTTCAATGATACACTGCATATTATGATATATTATAAGGTATTTTCAATGATACACTGCATATTACGTTATATTAAAAGGTACTTTCATTGATACACTACAAATTACCATATATTATAAGGTATTATCAAAGATACACTGCATATTACGTTATATTATAAGGTATTTTCAATGATTCACTGCATATTACGTTATATTATAAGGTATTTTCAATGATACACTGCATATTACGTTATATTATAAGGTATTTTCATTGATACACTACAAATTACCATATATTATAAGGTATTTTCAATGATACACTGCATAATACGTTATATCATAAGGTATTTTCAATGATAAGCTACTATATCTTATAAGGTATTTTCAATGATACACTGCATATAACGTTATATTATAAGGTATTTTCAATGATACACTGCATATTACGATATATTATATGGTATTTTCAATGATACACTGCATATTATGATATATTATAAGGTATTTTCAATGATAAACTACTATATATTATAAGGTATTTTCAATGATAAGCTACTATATCTTTTAAGGTATTTTCAATGATACACTGCATATTACGTTATATTATAAGCTTTTTCAATGGTAAACTACTATATATTATAAGGTATTTTCAAAGATACACTGCATATTACGTTATATTATAAGGTATTTTCAATGATACACTGCATATTACGTTATATTATAAGGTATTTTCAATGATAAACTACTAAATATTATAAGGTATTTTCAATGATACACTGCATCTTACGTTATATTATAAGGTATTTTCAATGACACACTGCATATTACGTTATATTATAAGGTATTTGCAATGATACACTGCATATTACGATATATTATATGGTATTTTCAATGATACACTGCATATTACGATATATTATAAGGTATTTTCAATGATACACTGCATATTACGTTATATTATAAGGTATTTTCAATGATTCACTGCATATTACGTTATATTATAAGGTATTTTCAATGATACACTGCATATTACGTTATATTATAAGGTATTTTCAATGATAAACTACTAAATATTATAAGGTATTTTCAATGATACACTGCATATTACGTTATATTATAAGGTATTTTCAATGATAAACTACTAAATATTATAAGGTATTTTCAATGATACACTGCATATTACGTTATATTATAAGGTATTTTCAATGACACACTGCATATTACGTTATATTA
Source organism: Lasioglossum lativentre (assembly GCA_916610255.1). Lineage (NCBI taxonomy): Eukaryota > Metazoa > Arthropoda > Insecta > Hymenoptera > Halictidae > Lasioglossum > Lasioglossum lativentre. The sequence goes on from CAKAJI010001026.1 coordinate 204,259, forward strand.
TAAGGTATTTGCAATGATACACTGCATATTACGATATATTATATGGTATTTTCAATGATACACTGCATATTATGATATATTATAAGGTATTTTCAATGATACACTGCATATTACGTTATATTATAAGGTACTTTCATTGATACACTACAAATTACCATATATTATAAGGTATTATCAAAGATACACTGCATATTACGTTATATTATAAGGTATTTTCAATGATTCACTGCATATTACGTTATATTATAAGGTATTTTCAATGATACACTGCATATTACGTTATATTATAAGGTATTTTCAATGATAAACTACTAAATATTATAAGGTATTTTCAATGATACACTGCATATTACGTTATATTATAAGGTATTTTCAATGATAAACTACTATATATTATAAGGTATTTTCAATGATAAGCTACTAAATATTATAAGGTATTTTCAATGATACACTGCATAATACGTTATATCATAAGGTATTTTCAATGATACACTGCATATTACGTTATATTATAAGGTATTTTCAATGATACACTGTATATTACGTTATATTATAAGGTATTTTCAATGATAAACTGCATATTACGTTATATTATAAGGTATTTTCAATGATACCCTGCATATTACGTTATATTATAAGGTATTTTCATTGATACACTACAAATTACCATATAGTATAAGGTATTTTCAAAGATACACTGCATATTACGTTATATTATAATGTATTTTCAATGATTCACTGCATATTACGTTATATTATAAGGAATTTTCAATGATACACTGCATATTACGTTATATTATAAGGTATTTTCATTGATACACTACAAATTACCATATATTATAAGGTATTTTCAATGATACACTGCATAATACGTTATATCATAAGGTATTTTCAATGATACACTGCATATTACGTTATATTATAAGGTATTTTCAATGATAAACTACTAAATATTATAAGGTATTTTCAATGATACACTGCATATTACGTTATATTATAAGGTATTTTCAATGATAAACTACTAAATATTATAAGGTATTTTCAATGATACACTGCATATTACGTTATATTATAAGGTATTTTCAATGACACACTGCATATTACGTTATATTATAAGGTATTTGCAATGATACACTGCATATTACGATATATTATATGGTATTTTCAATGATACACTGCATATTATGATATATTATAAGGTATTTTCAATGATACACTGCATATTACGTTATATTATAAGGTACTTTCATTGATACACTACAAATTACCATATGTTATAAGGTATTTTCAAAGATACACTGCATATTACGTTATATTATAAGGTATTTTCAATGATTCACTGCATATTACGTTATATTATAAGGTATTTTCAATGATACACTGCATATTACGTTATATTATAAGGTATTTTCAATGATAAACTACTAAATATTATAAGGTATTTTCAATGATACACTGCATATTACGTTATATTATAAGGTATATTCAATGATACACTGCATATAACGTTATATTATAAGGTATTTTCAATGATACACTGCATATTACGATATATTATATGGTGTTTTCAATGATACACTGCATATTACGAAATATTATAAGGTGTTTTCAATGATACACTGCATATTACGAAATATTATAAGGTATTTTCAATGATACACTGCATATTACGTTATATTATAAGGTATTTTCAATGATACACTGCATATTACGATATATTATATGGTGTTTTCAATGATACACTGCATATTACGAAATATTATAAGGTATTTTCAATGATACACTGCATATTACGTTATATTATAAGGTATTTTCAATGACACACTGCATATTACGTTATATTATAAGGTATTTGCAATGATACACTGCATATTACGATATATTATATGGTATTTTCAATGATACACTGCATATTATGATATATTATAAGGTATTTTCAATGATACACTGCATATTACGTTATATTAAAAGGTACTTTCATTGATACACTACAAATTACCATATATTATAAGGTATTATCAAAGATACACTGCATATTACGTTATATTATAAGGTATTTTCAATGATTCACTGCATATTACGTTATATTATAAGGTATTTTCAATGATACACTGCATATTACGTTATATTATAAGGTATTTTCATTGATACACTACAAATTACCATATATTATAAGGTATTTTCAATGATACACTGCATAATACGTTATATCATAAGGTATTTTCAATGATACACTGCATATTACGTTATATTATAAGGTATTTTCAATGATAAACTACTATATATTATAAGGTATTTTCAATGATAAGCTACTATATCTTATAAGGTATTTTCAATGATACACTGCATATTACGTTATATTATAAGGTATTTTCAATGATACACTGTATATTACGTTATATTATAAGGTATTTTCAATGATAAATTGCATATTACGTTATATTATAAGGTATTTTCAATGATACACTGCATATAACGTTATATTATAAGGTATTTTCAATGATACACTGCATATTACGTTATATTATAAGGTATTTTCAATGACACACTGCATATTACGTTATATTATAAGGTATTTGCAATGATACACTGCATATTACGATATATTATATGGTATTTTCAATGATACACTGCATATTATGATATATTATAAGGTATTTTCAATGATACACTGCATATTACGTTATATTATAAGGTACTTTCATTGATACACTACAAATTACCATATGTTATAAGGTATTTTCAAAGATACACTGCATATTACGTTATATTATAAGGTATTTTCAATGATTCACTGCATATTACGTTATATTATAAGGTATTTTCAATGATACACTGCATATTACGTTATATTATAAGGTATTTTCAATGATAAACTACTAAATATTATAAGGTATTTTCAATGATACACTGCATATTACGTTATATTATAAGGTATATTCAATGATACACTGCATATAACGTTATATTATAAGGTATTTTCAATGATACACTGCATATTACGATATATTATATGGTGTTTTCAATGATACACTGCATATTACGAAATATTATAAGGTGTTTTCAATGATACACTGCATATTACGAAATATTATAAGGTATTTTCAATGATACACTGCATATTACGTTATATTATAAGGTATTTTCAATGATACACTGCATATTACGATATATTATATGGTGTTTTCAATGATACACTGCATATTACGAAATATTATAAGGTATTTTCAATGATACACTGCATATTACGTTATATTATAAGGTATTTTCAATGACACACTGCATATTACGTAATATTATAAGGTATTTGCAATGATACACTGCATATTACGATATATTATATGGTATTTTCAATGATACACTGCATATTATGATATATTATAAGGTATTTTCAATGATACACTGCATATTACGTTATATTAAAAGGTACTTTCATTGATACACTACAAATTACCATATATTATAAGGTATTATCAAAGATACACTGCATATTACGTTATATTATAAGGTATTTTCAATGATTCACTGCATATTACGTTATATTATAAGGTATTTTCAATGATACACTGCATATTACGTTATATTATAAGGTATTTTCATTGATACACTACAAATTACCATATATTATAAGGTATTTTCAATGATACACTGCATAATACGTTATATCATAAGGTATTTTCAATGATACACTGTATATTACGTTATATTATAAGGTATTTTCAATGATAAACTACTATATATTATAAGGTATTTTCAATGATAAGCTACTATATCTTATAAGGTATTTTCAATGATACACTGCATATTACGTTATATTATAAGGTATTTTCAATGATACACTGTATATTACGTTATATTATAAGGTATTTTCAATGATAAATTGCATATTACGTTATATTATAAGGTATTTTCAATGATACACTGCATATAACGTTATATTATATGATGTTTTCAATGATACACTCCATATTACGTAATATTATAAGGTATTTTCAATGATACACTGCATATTACGGTATATGATAAGGTATTTTCATTGATACACTACAAATTACCATATATTATAAGGTATTTTCAATGATACACTGCATAATACGTTATATCATAAGTTATTTTCAATGATACACTGCATATTACGTTATATTATAAGGTATTTTCAATGATAAACTACTATATATTATAAGGTATTTTCAATGATAAGCTACTATATCTTATAAGGTATTTTCAATGATACACTGCATATTACGTTATATTATAAGGTATTTTCAATGATACACTGCATATAACGTTATATTATAAGGTATTTTCAATGATACACTGCATATTACGATATATTATATGATGTTTTCAATGATACACTCCATATTACGTAATATTATAAGGTATTTTCAATGATACACTGCATATTACGTTACATTATAAGGTTTTTTCATTGATACACTACAAATTACCATATATTATAAGGTATTTTCAATGATACACTGCATAATACGTTATATCATAAGGTATTTTCAATGATACACTGCATATTACGTTATATTATAAGGTATTTTCAATGATAAACTACTATATATTATAAGGTATTTTCAATGATAAGCTACTATATCTTATAAGGTATTTTCAATGATACACTGCATATTACGTTATATTATAAGGTATTTTCAATGATAAACTGCATATTACGTTATATTATAAGGTATTTTCAATGATACACTGCATATTACGTTATATTATAAGGTATTTTCATTGATACACTACAAATTACCATATATTATAAGGTATTTTCAATGATAAACTACTATATATTATAAGGTATTTTCAATGATAAGCTACTATATCTTATAAGGTATTTTCAATGATACACTGCATATTACGTTATATTATAAGGTATTTTCAATTATACACTGCATATTACGTTATATTATAAGGTATTTTCATTGATACACTACAAATTACCATATATTATAAGGTATTTTCAATAATACACTGCATAATACGTTATATCATAAGGTATTTTCAATGATACACTGCATATTACGTTATATTATAAGGTATTTTCAATGATAAACTACTATATATTATAAGGTATTTTCAATGATAAGCTACTATATCTTATAAGGTATTTTCAATGATACACTGCATATTACGTTATATTATAAGGTATTTTCAATGATACACTTTATATTACGTTATATTATAAGGTATTTTCAATGATAAACTGCATATTACGTTATATTATAAGGTATTTTCAATGATACACTGCATATTACGTTATATTATATGATGTTTTCAATGATACACTCCATATTACGTAATATTATAAGGTATTTTCAATGATACACTGCATATTACGTTATATTATAAGGTATTTTCATTGATACACTACAAATTACCATATATTATAAGGTATTTTCAATGATACACTGCATAATACGTTATATCATAAGTTATTTTCAATGATACACTGCATATTACGTTATATTATAAGGTATTTTCAATGATAAACTACTATATATTATAAGGTATTTTCAATGATAAGCTACTATATCTTATAAGGTATTTTCAATGATACACTGCATATTACGTTATATTATAAGGTATTTTCAATGATACACTGCATATAACGTTATATTATAAGGTATTTTCAATGATACACTGCATATTACGATATATTATATGATGTTTTCAATGATACACTCCATATTACGTAATATTATAAGGTATTTTCAAAGATACACTGCATATTACGTTATATTATAAGGTATTTTCAATGATTCACTGCATATTACGTTATATTATAAGGTATTTTCAATGATACACTGCATATTACGTTATATTATTAGGTATTTTCAATGATACACTGCATATAACGTTATATTATAAGGTATTTTCAATGATACACTGCATATTACGATATATTATATGATGTTTTCAATGATACACTCCATATTACGTAATATTATAAGGTATTTTCAATGATACACTGCATATTACGTTATATTATAAGGTATTTTCATTGATACACTACAAATTACCATATATTATAAGGTATTTTCAATGATACACTGCATAATACGTTATATCATAAGGTATTTTCAATGATACACTGCATATTACGTTATATTATAAGGTATTTTCAATGATACACTGCATATTACGTTATATTATAAGGTATTTTCATTGATACACTACAAATTACCATATATTATAAGGTATTTTCAAAGATACACTGTATATTACGTTATATTATAAGGTATTTTCAATGATTCACTGCATATTACGTTATATTATTAGGTATTTTCAATGATACACTGCATATAACGTTATATTATAAGGTATTTTCAATGATACACTGCATATTACGATATATTATATGATGTTTTCAATGATACACTCCATATTACGTAATATTATAAGGTATTTTCAATGATACACTGCATATTACGTTATATTATAAGGTATTTTCATTGATACACTACAAATTACCATATATTATAAGGTATTTTCAATGATACACTGCATAATACGTTATATCATAAGGTATTTTCAATGATACACTGCATATTACGTTATATTATAAGGTATTTTCAATGATACACTGCATATTACGTTATATTATAAGGTATTTTCATTGATACACTACAAATTACCATATATTATAAGGTATTTTCAAAGATACACTGTATATTACGTTATATTATAAGGTATTTTCAATGATTCACTGCATATTACGTTATATTATAAGGTATTTTCAATGATACACTGCATATTACGTTATATTATAAGGTATTTTCAATGATAAACTACGATATATTAGAAGGTATTTTCAATGATACACTGCATATTACGTTATATTATAAGGTATTTTCAATGATACACTGCATATAACGTTATATTATAAGGTATTTTCAATGATACACTGCATATTACGATATATTATATGATGTTTTCAATGATACACTCCATATTACGTAATATTATAAGGTATTTTCAATGATACACTGCATATTACGTTATATTATAAGGTATTTTCAATTGTAAACTACTATATATCATAAGGTATTTTCAATGATACACTGCATATTACGTTATATTATAAGGTATTTTCAATGATACACTGCATATAACGTTATATTATAAGGTTTTTTTCAATGATTCACTGCATATTACGTTATATTATAAGGTATTTTCAATGATACACTGCATATTACGTTATATTATAAGGTATTTTCAATGATAAACTACTAAATATTATAAGGTATTTTCAATGATACACTGCATATTACGTTATATTATAAGGTATTTTCAATGATACACTGCATATAACGTTATATTATAAGGTATTTTCAATGATACACTGCATATTACGATATATTATATGGTGTTTTCAATGATACACTCCATATTACGTAATATTATAAGGTATTTTCAATGATACACTGCATATTACGTTATATTATAAGGTATTTTCAATTGTAAACTACTATATATCATAAGGTATTTTCAATGATACACTGCAGATTACGTTATATTATAAGGTGTTTTCAATGATACACTGCATATTACGTTATATTATAAGGTATTTTCAATGATACACTGCATATTACGTTATATTATAAGGTATTTTCATTGATACACTACAAATTACCATATATTATAAGGTATTTTCAAAGATACACTGCATATTACGTTATATTATAAGGTATTTTCAATGATTCACTGCATATTACGTTATATTATAAGGTATTTTCAATGATACACTGCATATTACGTTATATTATTAGGTATTTTCAATGATACACTGCATATAACGTTATATTATAAGGTATTTTCAATGATACACTGCATATAACGTTATATTATAAGGTATTTTCAATGATAAACTGCATATTACGTTATATTATAAGGTATTTTCAATGATACACTGCATATTACGTTATATTATAAGGTATTTTCATTGATATACTACAAATTACCATATATTATAAGGTATTTTCAATGATAAACTACTATATATTATAAGGTATTTTCAATGATAAGCTACTATATCTTATAAGGTATTTTCAATGATACACTGCATATTACGTTATATTATAAGGTATTTTCAATGATACACTGCATATTACGTTATATTATAAGGTATTTTCAATGATAAACTACTATATATTATAAGGTATTTTCAATGATAAGCTACTATATCTTATAAGGTATTTTCAATGATACACTGCATATTACGTTATATTATAAGGTATTTTCAATGATACACTTTATATTACGTTATATTATAAGGTATTTTCAATGATAAACTGCATATTACGTTATATTATAAGGTATTTTCAATGATACACTGCATATTACGTTATATTATATGATGTTTTCAATGATACACTCCATATTACGTAATATTATAAGGTATTTTCAATGATACACTGCATATTACGGTATATGATAAGGTATTTTCATTGATACACTACAAATTACCATATATTATAAGGTATTTTCAATGATACACTGCATAATACGTTATATCATAAGTTATTTTCAATGATACACTGCATATTACGTTATATTATAAGGTATTTTCAATGATAAACTACTATATATTATAAGGTATTTTCAATGATAAGCTACTATATCTTATAAGGTATTTTCAATGATACACTGCATATTACGTTATATTATAAGGTATTTTCAATGATACACTGCATATAACGTTATATTATAAGGTATTTTCAATGATACACTGCATATTACGATATATTATATGATGTTTTCAATGATACACTCCATATTACGTAATATTATAAGGTATTTTCAATGATACACTGCATATTACGTTATATTATAAGGTATTTTCAATGATACACTGTATATTACGTTATATTATAAGGTATTTTCAATGATACACTGCATATTATGTTATATTATAAGGTATTTTCAATGATAAACTACTATATATTATAAGGTATTTTCAATGATAAGCTACTATATCTTATAAGGTATTTTCAATGATACACTGCATATTACGTTATATTATAAGCTTTTTCAATGGTAAACTACTATATATTATAAGGTATTTTCAAAGATACACTGCATATTACGTTATATTATAAGGTATTTTCAAAGATACACTGCACAATACGTTATATTATAAGGTATTTTCAATGATACACTGCATATTACGATATATTATATGGTGTTTTCAATGATACACTCCATATTACGTAATATTATAAGGTATTTTCAATGATACACTGCATATTACGTTATATTATAAGATATTTTCATTGATACACTACAAATTACCATATATTATAAGGTATTTTCAATGATAAACTGCATATTATGTTATATTATAAGGTATTTTCAATGATACACTACAAATTACCATATATTATAAGGTATTTTCAATGATAAACTGCATATTATGTTATATTATAAGGTATTTTCAATGATACACTGCATATTACGTTATATTATAAGGTATTTGCAATGGTAAACTACTATATATTATAAGGTATTTTCAATGATACACTGCATATTACGTTATATTATAACGTATTTTCAATGATACACTACAAATTACGATATATTATAAGGTATTTTCAATGATAAACTGCATATTACGTTATATTATAAGGTATTTTCATTGATACACTACAAATTACCATATATTATAAGGTATTTTCAATGATAAACTACTATATACAATAAGGTATTTTCAATGATATACTGCATATTACGTTATATAATAAGGTATTTTCAATGATAAACTGCATATTATGATATATTATAAGGTATTTTCAATGATACACTGCATATTATGTTATATTATAAGGTATTTTCAATGATAAACTACTATATATTATAAGGTATTTTCAATGATAAGCTACTATATCTTATAAGGTATTTTCAATGATACACTGCATATTACGTTATATTATAAGCTTTTTCAATGGTAAACTACTATATATTATAAGGTATTTTCAAAGATACACTGCATATTACGTTATATTATAAGGTATTTTCAAAGATACACTGCATATTACGTTATATTATAAGGTATTTTCAATGATACACTGCATATTACGATATATTATATGGTGTTTTCAATGATACACTCCATATTACGTAATATTATAAGGTATTTTCAATGATACACTGCATATTACGTTATATTATAAGATATTTTCATTGATACACTACAAATTACCATATATTATAAGGTATTTTCAATGATAAACTGCATATTATGTTATATTATAAGGTATTTTCAATGATACACTACAAATTACCATATATTATAAGGTATTTTCAATGATAAACTGCATATTATGTTATATTATAAGGTATTTTCAATGATACACTGCATATTACGTTATATTATAAGGTATTTGCAATGGTAAACTACTATATATTATAAGGTATTTTCAATGATACACTGCATATTACGTTATATTATAACGTATTTTCAATGATACACTACAAATTACGATATATTATAAGGTATTTTCAATGATAAACTGCATATTACGTTATATTATAAGGTATTTTCATTGATACACTACAAATTACCATATATTATAAGGTATTTTCAATGATAAGCTACTATATACAATAAGGTATTTTCAATGATATACTGCATATTACGTTATATAATAAGGTATTTTCAATGATAAACTGCATATTATGATATATTATAAGGTATTTTCAATGATACACTGCATATTATGTTATATTATAAGGTATTTTCAATGATACACTGTATATTACGTTATATTATAAGGTATTTTCAATGATACACTGCATATTATGTTATATTATAAGGTATTTTCAATGATAAACTACTATATATTATAAGGTATTTTCAATGATAAGCTACTATATCTTATAAGGTATTTTCAATGATACACTGCATATTACGTTATATTATAAGCTTTTTCAATGGTAAACTACTATATATTATAAGGTATTTTCAATGATACACTACAAATTACGATATATTATAAGGTATTTTCAATGATAAACTGCATATTACGTTATATTATAAGGTATTTTCATTGATACACTACAAATTACCATATATTATAAGGTATTTTCAATGATAAACTACTATATACAATAAGGTATTTTCAATGATATACTGCATATTACGTTATATAATAAGGTATTTTCAATGATAAACTGCATATTATGATATATTATAAGGTATTTTCAATGATACACTGCATATTATGTTATATTATAAGGTATTTTCAATGATACACTGTATATTACGTTATATTATAAGGTATTTTCAATGATACACTGCATATTATGTTATATTATAAGGTATTTTCAATGATAAACTACTATATATTATAAGGTATTTTCAATGATAAGCTACTATATCTTATAAGGTATTTTCAATGATACACTGCATATTACGTTATATTATAAGCTTTTTCAATGGTAAACTACTATATATTATAAGGTATTTTCAAAGATACACTGCATATTACGTTATATTATAAGGTATTTTCAAAGATACACTGCATAATACGTTATATTATAAGGTATTTTCAATGATACACTGTATATTACGGTATATTATAAGGTATTTTCAATGATACACTGTATATTACGTTATATTATAAGGTATTTTCAATGATAAACTGCATATTACGTTATATTATAAGGTATTTTCAATGATAAACTACTAAATATTATAAGGTATTTTCAATGATACACTGCATATTACGATGTATTATATGGTGTTTTCAATGATACACTCCATATTATGTAATATTATAAGGTATTTTCAATGATACACTGCATATTACGTTATATTATAAGGTATTTTCATTGATACACTACAAATTACCATATATTATAAGGTATTTTCAATGATACACTGCATAATACGTTATATCATAAGGTATTTTCAATGATACACTGCATATTACGTTATATTATAAGGTATTTTCAATGATAAACTACTATATATTATAAGGTATTTTCAATGATAAGCTACTATATCTTATAAGGTATTTTCAATGATACACTGCATATTACGTTATATTATAAGGTATTTTCAATGATACACTACAAATTACGATATATTATAAGGTATTTTCAATGATAAACTGCATATTACGTTATATTATAAGGTATTTTCATTGATACACTACAAATTACCATATATTATAAGGTATTTTCAATGATAAACTACTATATACAATAAGGTATTTTCAATGATATACTGCATATTACGTTATATAATAAGGTATTTTCAATGATAAACTGCATATTATGATATATTATAAGGTATTTTCAATGATACACTGCATATTACGTTATATTATAAGGTATTTTCAATGATACACTGTATATTACGTTATATTATAAGGTATTTTCAATGATACACTGCATATTATGTTATATTATAAGGTATTTTCAATGATAAACTACTATATATTATAAGGTATTTTCAATGATAAGCTACTATATCTTATAAGGTATTTTCAATGATACACTGCATATTACGTTATATTATAAGCTTTTTCAATGGTAAACTACTATATATTATAAGGTATTTTCAATGATACACTACAAATTACGATATATTATAAGGTATTTTCAATGATAAACTGCATATTACGTTATATTATAAGGTATTTTCATTGATACACTACAAATTACCATATATTATAAGGTATTTTCAATGATAAACTACTATATACAATAAGGTATTTTCAATGATATACTGCATATTACGTTATATAATAAGGTATTTTCAATGATAAACTGCATATTATGATATATTATAAGGTATTTTCAATGATACACTGCATATTATGTTATATTATAAGGTATTTTCAATGATACACTGTATATTACGTTATATTATAAGGTATTTTCAATGATACACTGCATATTATGTTATATTATAAGGTATTTTCAATGATAAACTACTATATATTATAAGGTATTTTCAATGATAAGCTACTATATCTTATAAGGTATTTTCAATGATACACTGCATATTACGTTATATTATAAGCTTTTTCAATGGTAAACTACTATATATTATAAGGTATTTTCAAAGATACACTGCATATTACGTTATATTATAAGGTATTTTCAAAGATACACTGCATAATACGTTATATTATAAGGTATTTTCAATGATACACTGTATATTACGGTATATTATAAGGTATTTTCAATGATACACTGTATATTACGTTATATTATAAGGTATTTTCAATGATAAACTGCATATTACGTTATATTATAAGGTATTTTCAATGATAAACTACTAAATATTATAAGGTATTTTCAATGATACACTGCATATTACGATGTATTATATGGTGTTTTCAATGATACACTCCATATTATGTAATATTATAAGGTATTTTCAATGATACACTGCATATTACGTTATATTATAAGGTATTTTCATTGATACACTACAAATTACCATATATTATAAGGTATTTTCAATGATACACTGCATAATACGTTATATCATAAGGTATTTTCAATGATACACTGCATATTACGTTATATTATAAGGTATTTTCAATGATAAACTACTATATATTATAAGGTATTTTCAATGATAAGCTACTATATCTTATAAGGTATTTTCAATGATACACTGCATATTACGTTATATTATAAGGTATTTTCAATGATACACTGTATATTACGTTATATTATAAGGTATTTTCAATGATACACTGCATATTACTTTATATTATAAGGTATTTTCAATGATACACTGTATATTACGGTATATTATAAGGTATTTTCAATGATACACTGCATATTACGATATATTATATGGTGTTTTCAATGATACACTCCATATTACGTAATATTATAAGGTATTTTCAATGATACACTGCATATTACGTTATATTATAAGGTATTTTCAATTGTAAACTACTATATATCATAAGGTATTTTCAATGATACACTGCAGATTACGTTATATTATAAGGTGTTTTCAATGATACACTGCATATTACGTTATATTATAAGGTATTTTCAATGATACACTGCATATTACGTTATATTATAAGGTATTTTCATTGATACACTACAAATTACCATATATTATAAGGTATTTTCAAAGATACACTGCATATTACGTTATATTATAAGGTATTTTCAATGATTCACTGCATATTACGTTATATTATAAGGTATTTTCAATGATACACTGCATATTACGTTATATTATTAGGTATTTTCAATGATACACTGCATATAACGTTATATTATAAGGTATTTTCAATGATACACTGCATATTACGATATATTATATGATGTTTTCAATGATACACTCCATATTACGTAATATTATAAGGTATTTTCAATGATACACTGCATATTACGTTATATTATAAGGTATTTTCATTGATACACTACAAATTACCATATATTATAAGGTATTTTCAATGATACATTGCATAATACGTTATATCATAAGTTATTTTCAATGATACACTGCATATTACGTTATATTATAAGGTATTTTCAATGATACACTGCATATTACGATATATTATATGGTGTTTTCAATGATACCCTGCATATAACGTTATATTATAAGGTATTTTCAATGATACACTGCATATTACGTTATATTATAAGGTATTTTCAATTGTAAACTATTATATATCATAAGGTATTTTCAATGATACACTGCATAATACGTTATATCATAAGGTATTTTCAATGAAACACTGCATATTACGTTATATTATAAGGTATTTTCAATGATAAACTACTATATATTATAAGGTATTTTCAATGGTAAGCTACTATATCTTATAAGGTATTTTCAATGATACACTGCATATTACGATATATTATAAGGTATTTTCAATGATACACTGTATATTACGTTATATTTTAAGGTATTTTCAATGATACACTGTATATTAAGTTATATTATAAGGTATTTTCAATGATACACTGCATATTACGTTATATTATAAGGTATTTTCAATGATACAGTGCATATAACGTTATATTATAAGGTATTTTCAATGATACACTGCATATTACGATATATTATATGGTGTTTTCAATGATACACTGCATATTACGAAATATTGTAAGGTATTTTCAATGATACACTGCATATAACGTTATATTATAAGGTATTTTCAATGATACACTGCATATTACGATATATTATATGGTGTTTTAATGATACACTGCATATTACGTTATATTATAAGGTATTTTCAATGATACACTGCATATTACGTTATATTATAAGGTATTTTCAATTGTAAACTACTATGTATCATAATGTATTTTCAATGATACACTGCATAATACGTTATATCATAAGGTATTTTCAATGATACACTGCATATTACGTTATATTATAAGGTATTTTCAATGATAAACTACTATATATTATAAGGTATTTTCAATGATAAGCTACTATATCTTATAAGGTATTTTCAATGATACACTGCATATTACGTTATATTATAAGGTATTTTCAATGATACACTGTATATTACGTTATATTATAAGGTATTTTCAATGATACACTGCATATTACTTTATATTATAAGGTATTTTCAATGATACACTGTATATTACGGTATATTATAAGGTATTTTCAATGATACACTGTATATTACGTTATATTATAAGGTATTTTCAATGATAAACTGCATATTACGTTATATTATAAGGTATTTTCAATGATAAACTACTAAATATTATAAGGTATTTTCAATGATACACTGCATATTACGTTATATTATAAGGTATTTTCAATGACACACTGCATATTACGTTATATTATAAGGTATTTTCAATGATACACTGCATAATACGTTATATCATAAGGTATTTTCAATGATACACTGCAAATTACGTTATATTATAAGGTATTTTCAATGATAAACTACTATATATTATAAGGTATTTTCAATGATAAGCTACTACTCTTATAAGCTACTACTACTCTTATAAGGTATTTTCAATGATACACTGCATATAACGTTATATTATAAGGTATTTTCAATGATACACTGCATATTACGATGTATTATATGGTGTTTTCAATGATACACTCCATATTATGTAATATTATAAGGTATTTTCAATGATACACTGCATATTACGTTATATTATAAGGTATTTTCATTGATACACTACAAATTACCATATATTATAAGGTATTTTCAATGATACACTGCATAATACGTTATATCATAAGGTATTTTCAATGATACACTGCATATTACGTTATATTATAAGGTATTTTCAATGATAAACTACTATATATTATAAGGTATTTTCAATGATAAGCTACTATATCTTATAAGGTATTTTCAATGATACACTGCATATTACGTTATATTATAAGGTATTTTCAATGATACACTGTATATTACGTTATATTATAAGGTATTTTCAATGATACACTGCATATTACTTTATATTATAAGGTATTTTCAATGATACACTGTATATTACGGTATATTATAAGGTATTTTCAATGATACACTGTATATTACGTTATATTATAAGGTATTTTCAATGATAAACTGCATATTACGTTATATTATAAGGTATTTTCAATGATAAACTACTAAATATTATAAGGTATTTTCAATGATACACTGCATATTACGTTATATTATAAGGTATTTTCAATGATAAACTGCATATTACGTTATATTATAAGGTATTTTCAATGATAAACTACTAAATATTATAAGGTATTTTCAATGATACACTGCATATTACGTTATATTATAAGGTATTTTCAATGATACACTGCATATCGTTATATTATAAGGTATTTTCAATGATACACTGCATATTACGATATATTATATGGTGTTTTCAATGATACACTGCATATTACGAAATATTGTAAGGTATTTTCAATGATACACTGCATATAACGTTATATTATAAGGTATTTTCAATGATACACTGCATATTACGATATATTATATGGTGTTTTAATGATACACTCCATATTACGTAATATTATAAGGTATTTTCAATGATACACTGCATATTACGTTATATTATAAGGTATTTTCAATTGTAAACTACTATGTATCATAATGTATTTTCAATGATACACTGCATAATACGTTATATCATAAGGTATTTTCAATGATACACTGCATATTACGTTATATTATAAGGTATTTTCAATGATAAACTACTATATATTATAAGGTATTTTCAATGGTAAGCTACTATATCTTATAAGGTATTTTCAATGATACACTGCATATTACGTTATATTATAAGCTTTTTCAATGGTAAACTACTATATATTATAAGGTATTTTCAATGATACACTGCATATAACGTTATATTATAAGGTATTTTCAATGATACACTGCATATTACGATATATTAAATGGTATTTTCAATGGTACACTGCATATTATGATATATTATAAGGTATTTTCAATGATAAACTACTATATATTATAAGGTATTTTCAATGATAAGCTACTATATCTTATAAGGTATTTTCAATGATACACTGCATATTACGTTATATTATAAGCTTTTTCAATGGTAAACTACTATATATTATAAGGTATTTTCAAAGATACACTGCATATTACGTTATATTATAAGGTATTTTCAATGATACACTGCATATTACGTTATATTATAAGGTATTTTCAATGATAAACTACTAAATATTATAAGGTATTTTCAATGATACACTGCATATTACGTTATATTATAAGGTATTTTCAATGACACACTGTATATTACGTTATATTATAAGGTATTTGCAATGATACACTGCATATTACGATATATTATATGGTATTTTCAATGATACACTGCATAATATGATATATTATAAGGTATTTTCAATGATACACTGCATATTACGTTATATCATAAGGTATTTTCAATGAAACACTGCATATTACGTTATATTATAAGGTATTTTCAATGATAAACTACTATATATTATAAGGTATTTTCAATGGTAAGCTACTATATCTTATAAGGTATTTTCAATGATACACTGCATATTACGATATATTATAAGGTATTTTCAATGATACACTGTATATTACGTTATATTTTAAGGTATTTTCAATGATACACTGTATATTACGTTATATTATAAGGTATTTTCAATGATAAACTGCATATTACGTTATATTATAAGGTATTTTCAATGATACAGTGCATATAACGTTATATTATAAGGTATTTTCAATGATACACTGCATATTACGATATATTATATGGTGTTTTCAATGATACACTGCATATTACGAAATATTGTAAGGTATTTTCAATGATACACTGCATATAACGTTATATTATAAGGTATTTTCAATGATACACTGCATATTACGACATATTATATGGTGTTTTAATGATACACTCCATATTACGTAATATTATAAGGTATTTTCAATGATACACTGCATATTACGTTATATTATAAGGTATTTTCAATGATAAACTACTATATATTATAAGGTATTTTCAATGATAAGCTACTATATCTTATAAGGTATTTTCAATGATACACTGCATATTACGTTATATTATAAGGTATTTTCAATGATACACTGTATATTACGTTATATTATAAGGTATTTTCAATGATACACTGCATATTACTTTATATTATAAGGTATTTTCAATGATACACTGTATATTACGGTATATTATAAGGTATTTTCAATGATACACTGTATATTACGTTATATTATAAGGTATTTTCAATGATAAACTGCATATAACGTTATATTATAAGGTATTTTCAATGATACACTGCATATTACGATGTATTATATGGTGTTTTCAATGATACACTCCATATTATGTAATATTATAAGGTATTTTCAATGATACACTGCATAATACGTTATATCATAAGGTATTTTCAATGAAACACTGCATATTACGTTATATTATAAGGTATTTTCAATGATAAACTACTATATATTATAAGGTATTTTCAATGGTAAGCTACTATATCTTATAAGGTATTTTCAATGATACACTGTATATTACGTTATATTTTAAGGTATTTTCAATGATACACTGTATATTACGTTATATTATAAGGTATTTTCAATGATAAACTGCATATTACGTTATATTATAAGGTATTTTCAATGATACACTGCATATTACGTTATATTATAAGGTATTTTCAATGATACACTGCATATCGTTATATTATAAGGTATTTTCAATGATACACTGCATATTACGATATATTATATGGTGTTTTCAATGATACACTGCATATTACGAAATATTGTAAGGTATTTTCAATGATACACTGCATATAACGTTATATTATAAGGTATTTTCAATGATACACTGCATATTACGATATATTATATGGTGTTTTAATGATACACTCCATATTACGTAATATTATAAGGTATTTTCAATGATACACTGCATATTACGTTATATTATAAGGTATTTTCAATTGTAAACTACTATGTATCATAATGTATTTTCAATGATACACTGCATAATACGTTATATCATAAGGTATTTTCAATGATACACTGCATATTACGTTATATTATAAGGTATTTTCAATGATAAACTACTATATATTATAAGGTATTTTCAATGGTAAGCTACTATATCTTATAAGGTATTTTCAATGATACACTGCATATAACGTTATATTATAAGGTATTTTCAATGATACACTGCATATTACGATATATTAAATGGTATTTTCAATGATACACTGCATATTATGATATATTATAAGGTATTTTCAATGATAAACTACTATATATTATAAGGTATTTTCAATGATAAGCTACTATATCTTATAAGGTATTTTCAATGATACACTGCATATTACGTTATATTATAAGGTACTTTCATTGATACACTACAAATTACCATATATTATAAGGTATTTTCAAAGATACACTGCATATTACGTTATATTATAAGGTATTTTCAATGATTCACTGCATATTACGTTATATTATAAGGTATTTTCCATGATACCCTGCATATAACGTTATATTATAAGGTATTTTCAATGATACACTGCATATTACGTTATATTATAAGGTATTTTCAATTGTAAACTACTATATATCATAAGGTATTTTCAATGATACACTGCATAATACGTTATATCATAAGGTATTTTCAATGAAACACTGCATATTACGTTATATTATAAGGTATTTTCAATGATAAACTACTATATATTATAAGGTATTTTCAATGGTAAGCTACTATATCTTATAAGGTATTTTCAATGATACACTGTATATTACGTTATATTTTAAGGTATTTTCAATGATACACTGTATATTACGTTATATTATAAGGTATTTTCAATGATACACTGCATATTACGTTATATTATAAGGTATTTTCAATGATACACTGCATATTACGTTATATTATAAGGTATTTTCAATGATACACTGCATATCGTTATATTATAAGGTATTTTCAATGATACACTGCATATTACGATATATTATATGGTGTTTTCAATGATACACTGCATATTACGAAATATTGTAAGGTATTTTCAATGATACACTGCATATAACGTTATATTATAAGGTATTTTCAATGATACACTGCATATTACGATATATTATATGGTGTTTTAATGATACACTCCATATTACGTAATATTATAAGGTATTTTCAATGATACACTGCATATTACGTTATATTATAAGGTATTTTCAATTGTAAACTACTATGTATCATAATGTATTTTCAATGATACACTGCATAATACGTTATATCATAAGGTATTTTCAATGATACACTGCATATTACGTTATATTATAAGGTATTTTCAATGATAAACTACTATATATTATAAGGTATTTTCAATGGTAAGCTACTATATCTTATAAGGTATTTTCAATGATACACTGCATATAACGTTATATTATAAGGTATTTTCAATGATACACTGCATATTACGATATATTAAATGGTATTTTCAATGATACACTGCATATTATGATATATTATAAGGTATTTTCAATGATAAACTACTATATATTATAAGGTATTTTCAATGATAAGCTACTATATCTTATAAGGTATTTTCAATGATACACTGCATATTACGTTATATTATAAGCTTTTTCAATGGTAAACTACTATATATTATAAGGTATTTTCAAAGATACACTGCATATTACGTTATATTATAAGGTATTTTCAATGATACACTGCATATTACGTTATATTATAAGGTATTTTCAATGATAAACTACTAAATATTATAAGGTATTTTCAATGATACACTGCATATTACGTTATATTATAAGGTATTTTCAATGACACACTGCATATTACGTTATATTATAAGGTATTTGCAATGATACACTGCATATTACGATATATTATATGGTATTTTCAATGATACACTGCATATTATGATATATTATAAGGTATTTTCAATGATACACTGCATATAACGTTATATTATAAGGTACTTTCATTGATACACTACAAATTACCATATATTATAAGGTATTATCAAAGATACACTGCATATTACGTTATATTATAAGGTATTTTCAATGATTCACTGCATATTACGTTATATTATAAGGTATTTTCAATGATACACTGCATATTACGTTATATTATAAGGTATTTGCAATGATACACTGCATATTACGTTATATTATAAGCTTTTTCAATGGTAAACTACTATATATTATAAGGTATTTTCAATGATACACTGCATATAACGTTATATTATAAGGTATTTTCAATGATACACTGCATATTACGATATATTAAATGGTATTTTCAATGATACACTGCATATTATGATATATTATAAGGTATTTTCAATGATAAACTACTATATATTATAAGGTATTTTCAATGATAAGCTACTATATCTTATAAGGTATTTTCAATGATACACTGCATATTACGTTATATTATAAGCTTTTTCAATGGTAAACTACTATATATTATAAGGTATTTTCAAAGATACACTGCATATTACGTTATATTATAAGGTATTTTCAATGATACACTGCATATTACGTTATATTATAAGGTATTTTCAATGATAAACTACTAAATATTATAAGGTATTTTCAATGATACACTGCATATTACGTTATATTATAAGGTATTTTCAATGACACACTGCATATTACGTTATATTATAAGGTATTTGCAATGATACACTGCATATTACGATATATTATATGGTATTTTCAATGATACACTGCATATTATGATATATTATAAGGTATTTTCAATGATACACTGCATATAACGTTATATTATAAGGTACTTTCATTGATACACTACAAATTACCATATATTATAAGGTATTATCAAAGATACACTGCATATTACGTTATATTATAAGGTATTTTCAATGATACACAGCATATTACGATATATTATATGGTGTTTTAATGATACACTCCATATTACGTAATATTATAAGGTATTTTCAATGATACACTGCATATTACGTTATATTATAAGCTTTTTCAATGGTAAACTACTATATATTATAAGGTATTTTCAATGATACACTGCATATAACGTTATATTATAAGGTATTTTCAATGATACACTGCATATTACGATATATTAAATGGTATTTTCAATGATAAACTACTATATATTATAAGGTATTTTCAATGATAAGCTACTATATCTTATAAGGTATTTTCAATGATACACTGCATATTACGTTATATTATAAGCTTTTTCAATGGTAAACTACTATATATTATAAGGTATTTTCAAAGATACACTGCATATTACGTTATATTATAAGGTATTTTCAATGATACACTGCATATTACGTTATATTATAAGGTATTTTCAATGATAAACTACTAAATATTATAAGGTATTTTCAATGATACACTGCATATTACGTTATATTATAAGGTATTTTCAATGACACACTGCATATTACGTTATATTATAAGGTATTTGCAATGATACACTGCATATTACGATATATTATATGGTATTTTCAATGATACACTGCATATTATGATATATTATAAGGTATTTTCAATGATACACTGCATATAACGTTATATTATAAGGTACTTTCATTGATACACTACAAATTACCATATATTATAAGGTATTATCAAAGATACACTGCATATTACGTTATATTATAAGGTATTTTCAATGATTCACTGCATATTACGTTATATTATAAGGTATTTTCAATGATACACTGCATATTACGTTATATTATAAGGTATTTGCAATGATACACTGCATATTACGATATATTATATGGTATTTTCAATGATACACTGCATAATATGATATATTATAAGGTATTTTCAATGATACACTGCATATTACGTTATATTATAAGGTACTTTCATTGATACACTACAAATTACCATATATTATAAGGTATTTTCAAAGATACACTGCATATTACGTTATATTATAAGGTATTTTCAATGATTCACTGCATATTACGTTATATTATAAGGTATTTTCAATGATACCCTGCATATAACGTTATATTATAAGGTATTTTCAATGATACACTGCATATTACGTTATATTATAAGGTATTTTCAATTGTAAACTACTATATATTATAAGGTATTTTCAATGGTAAGCTACTATATCTTATAAGGTATTTTCAATGATACACTGAATATTACGTTATATTATAAGGTATTTTCAATGATACACTGTATATTACGTTATATTTTAAGGTATTTTCAATGATACACTGTATATTACGTTATATTATAAGGTATTTTCAATGATAAACTGCATATTACGTTATATTATAAGGTATTTTCAATGATAAACTACTAAATATTATAAGGTATTTTCAATGATACACTGCATATTACGTTATATTATAAGGTATTTTCAATGATACAGTGCATATCGTTATATTATACGGTATTTTCAATGATACACTGCATATTACGATATATTATATGGTGTTTTCAATGATACACTGCATATTACGAAATATTGTAAGGTATTTTCAATGATACACTGCATATAACGTTATATTATAAGGTATTTTCAATGATACACTGCATATTACGATATATTATATGGTGTTTTAATGATACACTCCATATTACGTAATATTATAAGGTATTTTCAATGATACACTGCATATTACGTTATATTATAAGCTTTTTCAATGGTAAACTACTATATATTATAAGGTATTTTCAATGATACACTGCATATAACGTTATATTATAAGGTATTTTCAATGATACACTGCATATTACGATATATTAAATGGTATTTTCAATGATACACTGCATATTATGATATATTATAAGGTATTTTCAATGATAAGCTACTATATCTTATAAGGTATTTTCAATGATACACTGCATATTACGTTATATTATAAGCTTTTTCAATGGTAAACTACTATATATTATAAGGTATTTTCAAAGATACACTGCATATTACGTTATATTATAAGGTATTTTCAATGATACACTGCATATTACGTTATATTATAAGGTATTTTCAATGATAAACTACTAAATATTATAAGGTATTTTCAATGATACACTGCATATTACGTTATATTATAAGGTATTTTCAATGACACAGTGCATATTACGTTATATTATAAGGTATTTGCAATGATACACTGCATATTACGATATATTATATGGTATTTTCAATGATACACTGCATATTATGATATATTATAAGGTATTTTCAATGATACACTGCATATAACGTTATATTATAAGGTACTTTCATTGATACACTACAAATTACCATATATTATAAGGTATTATCAAAGATACACTGCATATTACGTTATATTATAAGGTATTTTCAATGATTCACTGCATATTACGTTATATTATAAGGTATTTTCAATGATACACTGCATATTACGTTATATTATAAGGTATTTGCAATGATACACTGCATATTACGATATATTATATGGTATTTTCAATGATACACTGCATAATATGATATATTATAAGGTATTTTCAATGATACACTGCATATTACGTTATATTATAAGGTACTTTCATTGATACACTACAAATTACCATATATTATAAGGTATTTTCAAAGATACACTGCATATTACGTTATATTATAAGGTATTTTCAATGATTCACTGCATATTACGTTATATTATAAGGTATTTTCAATGATACCCTGCATATAACGTTATATTATGAGGTATTTTCAATGATACACTGCATATTACGTTACATTATAAGGTATTTTCAATTGTAAACTACTATATATCATAAGGTATTTTCAATGATACACTGCATAATACGTTATATCATAAGGTATTTTCAATGAAACACTGCATATTACGTTATATTATAAGGTATTTTCAATGATAAACTACTATATATTATAAGGTATTTTCAATGGTAAGCTACTATATCTTATAAGGTATTTTCAATGATACACTGCATATTACGTTATATTATAAGGTATTTTCAATGATAAACTAATAAATATTATAAGGTATTTTCAATGATACACTGCATATTACGTTATATTATAAGGTATTTTCAATGATACACTGCATATCGTTATATTATAAGGTATTTTCAATGATACACTGCATATTACGATATATTATATGGTGTTTTCAATGATACACTGCATATTACGAAATATTGTAAGGTATTTTCAATGATACACTGCATATAACGTTATATTATAAGGTATTTTCAATGATACACTGCATATTACGTTATATTATAAGGTATTTTCAATTGTAAACTACTATGTATCATAATGTATTTTCAATGATACACTGCATAATACGTTATATCATAAGGTATTTTCAATGATACACTGCATATTACGTTATATTATAAGGTATTTTCAATGATAAACTACTATATATTATAAGGTATTTTCAATGATAAGCTACTATATCTTATAAGGTATTTTCAATGATACACTGCATATTACGTTATATTATAAGCTTTTTCAATGGTAAACTACTATATATTATAAGGTATTTTCAATGATACACTGCATATAACGTTATATTATAAGGTATTTTCAATGATACACTGCATATTACGATATATTAAATGGTATTTTCAATGATACACTGCATATTATGATATATTATAAGGTATTTTCAATGGTAAACTACTATATATTATAAGGTATTTTCAATGATACACTGCATATAACGTTATATTATAAGGTATTTTCAATGATACACTGCATATTACGATATATTAAATGGTATTTTCAATGATACACTGCATATTATGATATATTATAAGGTATTTTCAATGATAAGCTACTATATCTTATAAGGTATTTTCAATGATACACTGCATATTACGTTATATTATAAGCTTTTTCAATGGTAAACTACTATATATTATAAGGTATTTTCAAAGATACACTGCATATTACGTTATATTATAAGGTATTTTCAATGATACACTGCATATTACGTTATATTATAAGGTATTTTCAATGATAAACTACTAAATATTATAAGGTATTTTCAATGATACACTGCATATTACGTTATATTATAAGGTATTTTCAATGACACACTGCATATTACGTTATATTATAAGGTATTTGCAATGATACACTGCATATTACGATATATTATATGGTATTTTCAATGATACACTGCATATTATGATATATTATAAGGTATTTTCAATGATACACTGCATATAACGTTATATTATAAGGTACTTTCATTGATACACTACAAATTACCATATATTATAAGGTATTATCAAAGATACACTGCATATTACGTTATATTATAAGGTATTTTCAATGATTCACTGCATATTACGTTATATTATAAGGTATTTTCAATGATACACTGCATATTACGTTATATTATAAGGTATTTGCAATGATACACTGCATATTACGATATATTATATGGTATTTTCAATGATACACTGCATAATATGATATATTATAAGGTATTTTCAATGATACACTGCATATTACGTTATATTATAAGGTACTTTCATTGATACACTACAAATTACCATATATTATAAGGTATTTTCAAAGATACACTGCATATTACGTTATATTATAAGGTATTTTCAATGATTCACTGCATATTACGTTATATTATAAGGTATTTTCAATGATACCCTGCATATAACGTTATATTATGAGGTATTTTCAATGATACACTGCATATTACGTTATATTATAAGGTATTTTCAATTGTAAACTACTATATATCATAAGGTATTTTCAATGATACACTGCATAATACGTTATATCATAAGGTATTTTCAATGAAACACTGCATATTACGTTATATTATAAGGTATTTTCAATGATAAACTACTATATATTATAAGGTTTTTCAATGGTAAGCTACTATATCTTATAAGGTATTTTCAATGATACACTGCATATTACGTTATATTATAAGGTATTTTCAATGATAAACTACTAAATATTATAAGGTATTTTCAATGATACACTGCATATTACGTTATATTATAAGGTATTTTCAATGATACACTGCATATCGTTATATTATAAGGTATTTTCAATGATACACTGCATATTACGATATATTATATGGTGTTTTCAATGATACACTGCATATTACGAAATATTGTAAGGTATTTTCAATGATACACTGCATATAACGTTATATTATAAGGTATTTTCAATGATACACTGCATATTACGTTATATTATAAGGTATTTTCAATTGTAAACTACTATGTATCATAATGTATTTTCAATGATACACTGCATAATACGTTATATCATAAGGTATTTTCAATGATACACTGCATATTACGTTATATTATAAGGTATTTTCAATGATAAACTACTATATATTATAAGGTATTTTCAATGGTAAGCTACTATATCTTATAAGGTATTTTCAATGATACACTGCATATTACGTTATATTATAAGCTTTTTCAATGGTAAACTACTATATATTATAAGGTATTTTCAATGATACACTGCATATAACGTTATATTATAAGGTATTTTCAATGATACACTGCATATTACGATATATTAAATGGTATTTTCAATGATACACTGCATATTATGATATATTATAAGGTATTTTCAATGGTAAACTACTATATATTATAAGGTATTTTCAATGATACACTGCATATAACGTTATATTATAAGGTATTTTCAATGATACACTGCATATTACGATATATTAAATGGTATTTTCAATGATACACTGCATATTATGATATATTATAAGGTATTTTCAATGATAAGCTACTATATCTTATAAGGTATTTTCAATGATACACTGCATATTACGTTATATTATAAGCTTTTTCAATGGTAAACTACTATATATTATAAGGTATTTTCAAAGATACACTGCATATTACGTTATATTATAAGGTATTTTCAATGATACACTGCATATTACGTTATATTATAAGGTATTTTCAATGATAAACTACTAAATATTATAAGGTATTTTCAATGATACACTGCATATTACGTTATATTATAAGGTATTTTCAATGACACACTGCATATTACGTTATATTATAAGGTATTTTCAATGATACACTGCATATTACGATATATTATATGGTATTTTCAATGATACACTGCATATTATGATATATTATAAGGTATTTTCAATGATACACTGCATATAACGTTATATTATAAGGTACTTTCATTGATACACTACAAATTACCATATATTATAAGGTATTATCAAAGATACACTGCATATTACGTTATATTATAAGGTATTTTCAATGATTCACTGCATATTACGTTATATTATAAGGTATTTTCAATGATACACTGCATATTACGTTATATTATAAGGTATTTGCAATGATACACTGCATATTACGATATATTATATGGTATTTTCAATGATACACTGCATAATATGATATATTATAAGGTATTTTCAATGATACACTGCATATTACGTTATATTATAAGGTACTTTCATTGATACACTACAAATTACCATATATTATAAGGTATTTTCAAAGATACACTGCATATTACGTTATATTATAAGGTATTTTCAATGATTCACTGCATATTACGTTATATTATAAGGTATTTTCAATGATACCCTGCATATAACGTTATATTATGAGGTATTTTCAATGATACACTGCATATTACGTTATATTATAAGGTATTTTCAATTGTAAACTACTATATATCATAAGGTATTTTCAATGATACACTGCATAATACGTTATATCATAAGGTATTTTCAATGAAACACTGCATATTACGTTATATTATAAGGTATTTTCAATGATAAACTACTATATATTATAAGGTATTTTCAATGGTAAGCTACTATATCTTATAAGGTATTTTCAATGATACACTGCATATTACGTTATATTATAAGGTATTTTCAATGATAAACTACTAAATATTATAAGGTATTTTCAATGATACACTGCATATTACGTTATATTATAAGGTATTTTCAATGATACACTGCATATCGTTATATTATAAGGTATTTTCAATGATACACTGCATATTACGATATATTATATGGTGTTTTCAATGATACACTGCATATTACGAAATATTGTAAGGTATTTTCAATGATACACTGCATATAACGTTATATTATAAGGTATTTTCAATGATACACTGCATATTACGTTATATTATAAGGTATTTTCAATTGTAAACTACTATGTATCATAATGTATTTTCAATGATACACTGCATAATACGTTATATCATAAGGTATTTTCAATGATACACTGCATATTACGTTATATTATAAGGTATTTTCAATGATAAACTACTATATATTATAAGGTATTTTCAATGATAAGCTACTATATCTTATAAGGTATTTTCAATGATACACTGCATATTACGTTATATTATAAGCTTTTTCAATGGTAAACTACTATATATTATAAGGTATTTTCAATGATACACTGCATATAACGTTATATTATAAGGTATTTTCAATGATACACTGCATATTACGATATATTAAATGGTATTTTCAATGGTACACTGCATATTATGATATATTATAAGGTATTTTCAATGATAAACTACTATATATTATAAGGTATTTTCAATGATAAGCTACTATATCTTATAAGGTATTTTCAATGATACACTGCATATTACGTTATATTATAAGCTTTTTCAATGGTAAACTACTATATATTATAAGGTATTTTCAAAGATACACTGCATATTACGTTATATTATAAGGTATTTTCAATGATACACTGCATATTACGTTATATTATAAGGTATTTTCAATGATAAACTACTAAATATTATAAGGTATTTTCAATGATACACTGCATATTACGTAATATTATAAGGTATTTTCAATGACACACTGCATATTACGTTATATTATAAGGTATTTGCAATGATACACTGCATATTACGATATATTATATGGTATTTTCAATGATACACTGCATAATATGATATATTATAAGGTATTTTCAATGATACACTGCATATTACGTTATATTATAAGGTACTTTCATTGATACACTACAAATTACCATATATTATAAGGTATTTTCAAAGATACACTGCATATTACGTTATATTATAAGGTATTTTCAATGATTCACTGCATATTACTTTATATTATAAGGTATTTTCAATGATACCCTGCATATAACGTTATATTATAAGGTATTTTCAATGATACACTGCATATTACGTTATATTATAAGGTATTTTCAATTGTAAACTACTATATATCATAAGGTATTTTCAATGATACACTCCATAATACGTTATATCATAAGGTATTTTCAATGAAACACTGCATATTACGTTATATTATAAGGTATTTTCAATTGTAAACTACTATGTATCATAATGTATTTTCAATGATACACTGCATAATACGTTATATCATAAGGTATTTTCAATGATACACTGCATATTACGTTATATTATAAGGTATTTTCAATGATAAACTACTATATATTATAAGGTATTTTCAATGGTAAGCTACTATATCTTATAAGGTATTTTCAATGATACACTGCATATTACGTTATATTATAAGCTTTTTCAATGGTAAACTACTATATATTATAAGGTATTTTCAATGATACACTGCATATTACGATATATTAAATGGTATTTTCAATGATACACTGCATATTACGTTATATTATAAGCTTTTTCAATGGTAAACTACTATATATTA
This sequence comes from Lasioglossum lativentre, assembly GCA_916610255.1. Lineage (NCBI taxonomy): Eukaryota > Metazoa > Arthropoda > Insecta > Hymenoptera > Halictidae > Lasioglossum > Lasioglossum lativentre. Next base: position 235,475 of record CAKAJI010001026.1, read on the forward strand.
TAAGGTATTTTCAAAGATACACTGCATATTACGTTATATTATAAGGTATTTTCAATGATACACTGCATATTACGTTATATTATAAGGTATTTTCAATGATAAACTACTAAATATTATAAGGTATTTTCAATGATACACTGCATATTACGTTATATTATAAGGTATTTTCAATGACACACTGCATATTACGTTATATTATAAGGTATTTGCAATGATACACTGCATATTACGATATATTATATGGTATTTTCAATGATACACTGCATATTATGATATATTATAAGGTATTTTCAATGATACACTGCATATAACGTTATATTATAAGGTACTTTCATTGATACACTACAAATTACCATATATTATAAGGTATTATCAAAGATACACTGCATATTACGTTATATTATAAGGTATTTTCAATGATTCACTGCATATTACGTTATATTATAAGGTATTTTCAATGATACACTGCATATTACGTTATATTATAAGGTATTTTCAATGATAAACTACTAAATATTATAAGGTATTTTCAATGATACACTGCATATTACGTTATATTATAAGGTATTTTCAATGATACCCTGCATATAACGTTATATTATAAGGTATTTTCAATGATACACTGCATATTACGATATATTATATGGTGTTTTCAATGATACACTCCATATTACGTAATATTATAAGGTATTTTCAATGATACACTGCATATTACGTTATATTATAAGGTATTTTCAATTGTAAACTACTATATATCATAAGGTATTTTCAATGATACACTGCATAATACGTTATATCATAAGGTATTTTCAATGATACACTGCATATTACGTTATATTATAAGGTATTTTCAATGATAAACTACTATATATTATAAGGTATTTTCAATGATAAGCTACTATATCTTATAAGGTATTTTCAATGATACACTGCATATTACGTTATATTATAAGGTATTTTCAATGATACACTGTATATTACGTTATATTATAAGGTATTTTCAATGATACACTGTATATTACGTTATATTATAAGGTACTTTCAATGATAAACTGCATATTACGTTATATTATAAGGTATTTTCAATGATAAACTACTAAATATTATAAGGTATTTTCAATGATACACTGCATATTACGTTATATTATAAGGTATTTTCAATGACACACTGCATATTACGTTATATTATAAGGTATTTTCAATGATACACTGCATAATACGTTATATCATAAGGTATTTTCAATGATACACTGCATATTACGTTATATTATAAGGTATTTTCAATGATAAACTACTATATATTATAAGGTATTTTCAATGATAAGCTACTATATCTTATAAGGTATTTTCAATGATACACTGCATATAACGTTATATTATAAGGTATTTTCAATGATACACTGCATATCACGTTATATTATAAGGTACTTTCATTGATACACTACAAATTACCATATATTATAAGGTATTTTCAAAGATACACTGCATATTACGTTATATTATAAGGTATTTTCAATGATTCACTGCATATTACGTTATATTATAAGGTATTTTCAATGATACCCTGCATATAACGTTATATTATAAGGTATTTTCAATGATACACTGCATATTACGTTATATTATAAGGTATTTTCAATTGTAAACTACTATATATCATAAGGTATTTTCAATGATACAATGCATAATACGTTATATCATAAGGTATTTTCAATGAAACACTGCATATTACGTTATATTATAAGGTATTTTCAATGATAAACTACTATATATTATAAGGTATTTTCAATGGTAAGCTACTATATCTTATAAGGTATTTTCAATGATACACTGCATATTACGTTATATTATAAGGTATTTTCAATGATAAACTACTATATATTATAAGGTATTTTCAATGATAAGCTACTATATCTTATAAGGTATTTTCAATGATACACTGCATATAACGTTATATTATAAGGTATTTTCAATGATACACTGCATATTACGTTATATTATAAGGTACTTTCATTGATACACTACAAATTACCATATATTATAAGGTATTTTCAAAGATACACTGCATATTACGTTATATTATAAGGTATTTTCAATGATACACTGCATATTACGATATATTATATGGTGTTTTCAATGATACCCTGCATATAACGTTATATTATAAGGTATTTTCAATGATACACTGCATATTACGTTATATTATAAGGTATTTTCAATTGTAAACTACTATATATCATAAGGTATTTTCAATGATACACTGCATAATACGTTATATCATAAGTATTTTCAATGAAACACTGCATATTACGTTATATTATAAGGTATTTTCAATGATAAACTACTATATATTATAAGGTATTTTCAATGGTAAGCTACTATATCTTATAAGGTATTTTCAATGATACACTGCATATTACGATATATTATAAGGTATTTTCAATGATACACTGTATATTACGCTATATTTTAAGGTATTTTCAATGATACACTGTATATTACGTTATATTATAAGGTATTTTCAATGATAAACTGCATATTACGTTATATTATAAGGTATTTTCAATGATACAGTGCATATAACGTTATATTATAAGGTATTTTCAATGATACACTGCATATTACGATATATTATATGGTGTTTTCAATGATACACTGCATATTACGAAATATTGTAAGGTATTTTCAATGATACACTGCATATAACGTTATATTATAAGGTATTTTCAATGATACACTGCATATTACGATATATTATATGGTGTTTTAATGATACACTCCATATTACGTAATATTATAAGGTATTTTCAATGATACACTGCATATTACGTTATATTATAAGGTATTTTCAATTGTAAACTACTATGTATCATAATGTATTTTCAATGATACACTGCATAATACGTTATATCATAAGGTATTTTCAATGATACACTGCATATTACGTTATATTATAAGGTATTTTCAATGATAAACTACTATATATTATAAGGTATTTTCAATGATAAGCTACTATATCTTATAAGGTATTTTCAATGATACACTGCATATTACGTTATATTATAAGGTATTTTCAATGATACACTGTATATTACGTTATATTATAAGGTATTTTCAATGATACACTGCATATTACTTTATATTATAAGGTATTTTCAATGATACACTGTATATTACGGTATATTATAAGGTATTTTCAATGATACACTGTATATTACGTTATATTATAAGGTATTTTCAATGATAAACTGCATATTACGTTATATTATAAGGTATTTTCAATGATAAACTACTAAATATTATAAGGTATTTTCAATGATACACTGCATATTACGTTATATTATAAGGTATTTTCAATGACACACTGCATATTACGTTATATTATAAGGTATTTTCAATGATACACTGCATAATACGTTATATCATAAGGTATTTTCAATGATACACTGCAAATTACGTTATATTATAAGGTATTTTCAATGATAAACTACTATATATTATAAGGTATTTTCAATGATAAGCTACTATATCTTATAAGGTATTTTCAATGATACACTGCATATAACGTTATATTATAAGGTATTTTCAATGATACACTGCATATTACGATGTATTATATGGTGTTTTCAATGATACACTCCATATTATGTAATATTATAAGGTATTTTCAATGATACACTGCATATTACGTTATATTATAAGGTATTTTCATTGATACACTACAAATTACCATATATTATAAGGTATTTTCAATGATACACTGCATAATACGTTATATCATAAGGTATTTTCAATGATACACTGCATATTACGTTATATTATAAGGTATTTTCAATGATAAACTACTATATATTATAAGGTATTTTCAATGATAAGCTACTATATCTTATAAGGTATTTTCAATGATACACTGCATATTACGTTATATTATAAGGTATTTTCAATGATACACTGTATATTACGTTATATTATAAGGTATTTTCAATGATACACTGCATATTACTTTATATTATAAGGTATTTTCAATGATACACTGTATATTACGTTATATTATAAGGTATTTTCAATGATACACTGTATATTACGTTATATTATAAGGTATTTTCAATGATAAACTGCATATTACGTTATATTATAAGGTATTTTCAATGATAAACTACTAAATATTATAAGGTATTTTCAATGATACACTGAATATTACGTTATATTATAAGGTATTTTCAATGACACACTGCATATTACGTTATATTATAAGGTATTTTCAATGATACACTGCATATTACGATGTATTATATGGTGTTTTCAATGATACACTCCATATTATGTAATATTATAAGGTATTTTCAATGATACACTGCATATTACGTTATATTATAAGGTATTTTCATTGATACACTACAAATTACCATATATTATAAGGTATTTTCAATGATACACTGCATAATACGTTATATCATAAGGTATTTTCAATGATACACTGCATATTACGTTATATTATAAGGTATTTTCATTGATACACTACAAATTACCATATATTATAAGGTATTTTCAATGATACACTGCATAATACGTTATATCATAAGGTATTTTCAATGATACACTGCATATTACGTTATATTATAAGGTATTTTCAATGATAAACTACTATATATTATAAGGTATTTTCAATGATAAGCTACTATATCTTATAAGGTATTTTCAATGATACACTGCATATTACGTTATATTATAAGGTATTTTCAATGATACACTGTATATTACGTTATATTATAAGGTATTTTCAATGATACACTGCATATTACGATGTATTATATGGTGTTTTCAATGATACACTCCATATTATGTAATATTATAAGGTATTTTCAATGATACACTGCATATTACGTTATATTATAAGGTATTTTCATTGATACACTACAAATTACCATATATTATAAGGTATTTTCAATGATACACTGCATAATACGTTATATCATAAGGTATTTTCAATGATACACTGCATATTACGTTATATTATAAGGTATTTTCATTGATACACTACAAATTACCATATATTATAAGGTATTTTCAATGATACACTGCATAATACGTTATATCATAAGGTATTTTCAATGATACACTGCATATTACGTTATATTATAAGGTATTTTCAATGATAAACTACTATATATTATAAGGTATTTTCAATGATAAGCTACTATATCTTATAAGGTATTTTCAATGATACACTGCATATTACGTTATATTATAAGGTATTTTCAATGATACACTGTATATTACGTTATATTATAAGGTATTTTCAATGATACACTGCATATTACGTTATATTATAAGGTATTTTCAATTGTAAACTACTATATATCATAAGGTATTTTCAATGATACACTGCATAATACGTTATATCATAAGGTATTTTCAATGAAACACTGCATATTACGTTATATTATAAGGTATTTTCAATGATAAACTACTATATATTATAAGGTATTTTCAATGGTAAGCTACTATATCTTATAAGGTATTTTCAATGATACACTGCATATTACGTTATATTATAAGGTATTTTCAATGATAAACTGCATATTACGTTATATTATAAGGTATTTTCAATGATAAACTACTAAATATTATAAGGTATTTTCAATGATACACTGCATATTACGTTATATTATAAGGTATTTTCAATGGTACACTGCATATCGTTATATTATAAGGTATTTTCAATGATACACTGCATATTACGATATATTATATGGTGTTTTCAATGATACACTGCATATTACGAAATATTGTAAGGTATTTTCAATGATACACTGCATATAACGTTATATTATAAGGTATTTTCAATGATACACTGCATATTACGATATATTATATGGTGTTTTAATGATACACTCCATATTACGTAATATTATAAGGTATTTTCAATGATACACTGCATATTACGTTATATTATAAGGTATTTTCAATTGTAAACTACTATATATCATAAGGTATTTTCAATGATACACTGCATAATACGTTATATCATAAGGTATTTTCAATGAAACACTGCATATTACGTTATATTATAAGGTATTTTCAATGATAAACTACTATATATTATAAGGTATTTTCAATGGTAAGCTACTATATCTTATAAGGTATTTTCAATGATACACTGCATATTACGTTATATTATAAGGTATTTTCAATGATACACTGCATATTACGTTATATTATAAGGTATTTTCAATGATAAACTACTAAATATTATAAGGTATTTTCAATGATACACTGCATATTACGTTATATTATAAGGTATTTTCAATGGTACACTGCATATCGTTATATTATAAGGTATTTTCAATGATACACTGCATATTACGATATATTATATGGTGTTTTCAATGATACACTGCATATTACGAAATATTGTAAGGTATTTTCAATGATACACTGCATATAACGTTATATTATAAGGTATTTTCAATGATACACTGCATATTACGATATATTATATGGTGTTTTAATGATACACTCCATATTACGTAATATTATAAGGTATTTTCAATGATACACTGCATATTACGTTATATTATAAGGTATTTTCAATTGTAAACTACTATGTATCATAATGTATTTTCAATGATACACTGCATAATACGTTATATCATAAGGTATTTTCAATGATACACTGCATATTACGTTATATTATAAGGTATTTTCAATGATAAACTACTATATATTATAAGGTATTTTCAATGGTAAGCTACTATATCTTATAAGGTATTTTCAATGATACACTGCATATTACGTTATATTATAAGCTTTTTCAATGGTAAACTACTATATATTATAAGGTATTTTCAATGATACACTGCATATAACGTTATATTATAAGGTATTTTCAATGATACACTGCATATTACGATATATTAAATGGTATTTTCAATGGTACACTGCATATTATTATATATTATAAGGTATTTTCAATGATAAACTACTATATATTATAAGGTATTTTCAATGATAAGCTACTATATCTTATAAGGTATTTTCAATGATACACTGCATATTACGTTATATTATATGCTTTTTCAATGGTAAACTACTATATATTATAAGGTATTTTCAAAGATACACTGCATATTACGTTATATTATAAGGTATTTTCAATGATACACTGCATATTACGTTATATTATAAGGTATTTTCAATGATAAACTACTAAATATTATAAGGTATTTTCAATGATACACTGCATATTACGTTATATTATAAGGTATTTTCAATGACACACTGCATATTACGTTATATTATAAGGTATTTGCAATGATACACTGCATATTACGATATATTATATGGTATTTTCAATGATACACTGCATAATATGATATATTATAAGGAATTTTCAATGATACACTGCATATTACGTTATATTATAAGGTACTTTCATTGATACACTACAAATTACCATATATTATAAGGTATTTTCAAAGATACACTGCATATTACGTTATATTATAAGGTATTTTCAATGATTCACTGCATATTACGTTATATTATAAGGTATTTTCAATGATACCCTGCATATAACGTTATATTATAAGGTACTTTCATTGATACACTACAAATTACCATATATTATAAGGTATTATCAAAGATACACTGCATATTACGTTATATTATAAGGTATTTTCAATGATTCACTGCATATTACGTTATATTATAAGGTATTTTCAATGATACACTGCATATTACGTTATATTATAAGGTATTTGCAATGATACACTGCATATTACGATATATTATATGGTATTTTCAATGATACACTGCATAATATGATATATTATAAGGTATTTTCAATGATACACTGCATATTACGTTATATTATAAGGTACTTTCATTGATACACTACAAATTACCATATATTATAAGGTATTTTCAAAGATACACTGCATATTACGTTATATTATAAGGTATTTTCAATGATACACTGCATATTACGATATATTATATGGTGTTTTCAATGATACACTCCATATTACGTAATATTATAAGGTATTTTCAATGACACACTGCATATTACGTTATATTATAAGGTATTTGCAATGATACACTGCATATTACGATATATTATATGGTATTTTCAATGATACACTGCATATTATGATATATTATAAGGTATTTTCAATGATACACTGCATATTACGTTATATTATAAGGTACTTTCATTGATACACTACAAATTACCATATATTATAAGGTATTTTCAAAGATACACTGCATATTACGTTATATTATAAGGTATTTTCAATGATTTACTGCATATTACGTTATATTATAATGTATTTTCAATGATACACTGCATATTACGTTATATTATAAGGTATTTTCAATGATAAACTACTAAATATTATAAGGTATTTTCAATGATACACTGCATATTACGTTATATTATAAGGTATTTTCAATGATACCCTGCATATAACGTTATATTATAAGGTATTTTCAATGACACACTGCATATTACTCTATATTATAAGGTATTTGCAATGATACACTGCATATTACGATATATTATATGGTATTTTCAATGATACACTGCATATTATGATATATTATAAGGTATTTTCAATGATACACTGCATATTACGTTATATTATAAGGTACTTTCATTGATACACTACAAATTACCATATATTATAAGGTATTTTCAAAGATACACTGCATATTACGTTATATTATAAGGTATTTTCAATGATAAACTACTAAATATTATAAGGTATTTTCAATGATAAACTACTAAATATTATAAGGTATTTTCAATGATACACTGCATATTACGTTATATTATAAGGTATTTTCAATGATACCCTGCATATAACGTTATATTATAAGGTATTTTCAATGATACACTGCATATTACGATATATTATATGGTGTTTTCAATGATACACTCCATATTACGTAATATTATAAGGTATTTTCAATGATACACTGCATATTACGTTATATTATAAGGTATTTTCAATTGTAAACTACTATATATCATAAGGTATTTTCAATGATACACTGCATAATACGTTATATCATAAGGTATTTTCAATGATACACTGCATATTACGTTATATTATAAGGTATTTTCAATGATAAACTACTATATATTATAAGGTATTTTCAATGATAAGCTACTATATCTTATAAGGTATTTTCAATGATACACTGCATATTACGTTATATTATAAGGTATTTTCAATGATACACTGCATATTACGTTATATTATAAGGTATTTTCAATGATACACTGTATATTACGTTATATTATAAGGTACTTTCAATGATGAACTGCATATTACGTTATATTATAAGGTATTTTCAATGATAAACTACTAAATATTATAAGGTATTTTCAATGATACACTGCATATTACGTTATATTATAAGGTATTTTCAATGACACACTGCATATTACGTTATATTATAAGGTATTTTCAATGATAAACTACTATATATTATAAGGTATTTTCAATGATACACTGCATATTACGTTATATTATAAGGTATTTTCAATGATACCCTGCATATAACGTTATATTATAAGGTATTTTCAATGATACACTGCATATTACGATATATTATATGGTGTTTTCAATGATACACTCCATATTACGTAATATTATAAGGTATTTTCAATGATACACTGTATATTACGTTATATTATAAGGTATTTTCAATGATAAACTACGAAATATTATAAGGTATTTTCAATGATACACTGCATATTACGTTATATTATAAGGTATTTTCAATGATACCCTGCATATAACGTTATATTATAAGGTATTTTCAATGACACACTGCATATTACTCTATATTATAAGGTATTTGCAATGATACACTGCATATTACGATATATTATATGGTATTTTCAATGATACACTGCATATTATGATATATTATAAGGTATTTTCAATGATACACTGCATATTACGTTATATTATAAGGTACTTTCATTGATACACTACAAATTACCATATATTATAAGGTATTTTCAAAGATACACTGCATATTACGTTATATTATAAGGTATTTTCAATGATAAACTACTAAATATTATAAGGTATTTTCAATGATACACTGCATATTACGTTATATTATAAGGTATTTTCAATGATACACTGCATATAACGTTATATTATAAGGTATTTTCAATGATACACTGCATATTACGATATATTATATGGTGTTTTCAATGATACACTCCATATTACGTAATATTATAAGGTATTTTCAATGATACACTGCATATTACGTTATATTATAAGGTATTTTCAATTGTAAACTACTATATATCATAAGGTATTTTCAATGATACACTGCATAATACGTTATATCATAAGGTATTTTCAATGATACACTGCATATTACGTTATATTATAAGGTATTTTCAATGATAAACTACTATATATTATAAGGTATTTTCAATGATAAGCTACTATATCTTATAAGGTATTTTCAATGATACACTGCATATTACGTTATATTATAAGGTATTTTCAATGATACACTGTATATTACGTTATATTATAAGGTATTTTCAATGATACACTGTATATTACGTTATATTATAAGGTACTTTCAATGATGAACTGCATATTACGTTATATTATAAGGTATTTTCAATGATAAACTACTAAATATTATAAGGTATTTTCAATGATACACTGCATATTACGATATATTATATGGTGTTTTCAATGATACACTCCATATTACGTAATATTATAAGGTATTTTCAATGATACACTGCATATTACGTTATATTATAAGGTATTTTCAATTGTAAACTACTATATATCATAAGGTATTTTCAATGATACACTGCATAATACGTTATATCATAAGGTATTTTCAATGATACACTGCATATTACGTTATATTATAAGGTATTTTCAATGATAAACTACTATATATTATAAGGTATTTTCAATGATAAGCTACTATATCTTATAAGGTATTTTCAATGATACACTGCATATTACGTTATATTATAAGGTATTTTCAATGATACACTGTATATTACGTTATATTATAAGGTATTTTCAATGATACACTGTATATTACGTTATATTATAAGGTACTTTCAATGATGAACTGCATATTACGTTATATTATAAGGTATTTTCAATGATAAACTACTAAATATTATAAGGTATTTTCAATGATACACTGCATATTACGTTATATTATAAGGTATTTTCAATGACACACTGCATATTACGTTATATTATAAGGTATTTTCAATGATAAACTACTAAATATTATAAGGTATTTTCAATGATACACTGCATATTACGTTATATTATAAGGTATTTTCAATGATACCCTGCATATAACGTTATATTATAAGGTATTTTCAATGATACACTGCATATTACGATATATTATATGGTGTTTTCAATGATACACTCCATATTACGTAATATTATAAGGTATTTTCAATGATACACTGTATATTACGTTATATTATAAGGTATTTTCAATGATAAACTACGAAATATTATAAGGTATTTTCAATGATACACTGCATATTACGTTATATTATAAGGTATTTTCAATGATACCCTGCATATAACGTTATATTATAAGGTATTTTCAATGACACACTGCATATTACTCTATATTATAAGGTATTTGCAATGATACACTGCATATTACGATATATTATATGGTATTTTCAATGATACACTGCATATTATGATATATTATAAGGTATTTTCAATGATACACTGCATATTACGTTATATTATAAGGTACTTTCATTGATACACTACAAATTACCATATATTATAAGGTATTTTCAAAGATACACTGCATATTACGTTATATTATAAGGTATTTTCAATGATAAACTACTAAATATTATAAGGTATTTTCAATGATACACTGCATATTACGTTATATTATAAGGTATTTTCAATGATACCCTGCATATAACGTTATATTATAAGGTATTTTCAATGATACACTGCATATTACGATATATTATATGGTGTTTTCAATGATACACTCCATATTACGTAATATTATAAGGTATTTTCAATGATACACTGCATATTACGTTATATTATAAGGTATTTTCAATTGTAAACTACTATATATCATAAGGTATTTTCAATGATACACTGCATAATACGTTATATCATAAGGTATTTTCAATGATACACTGCATATTACGTTATATTATAAGGTATTTTCAATGATAAACTACTATATATTATAAGGTATTTTCAATGATAAGCTACTATATCTTATAAGGTATTTTCAATGATACACTGCATATTACGTTATATTATAAGGTATTTTCAATGATACACTGTATATTACGTTATATTATAAGGTATTTTCAATGATACACTGTATATTACGTTATATTATAAGGTACTTTCAATGATGAACTGCATATTACGTTATATTATAAGGTATTTTCAATGATAAACTACTAAATATTATAAGGTATTTTCAATGATACACTGCATATTACGTTATATTATAAGGTATTTTCAATGACACACTGCATATTACGTTATATTATAAGGTATTTTCAATGATAAACTACTAAATATTATAAGGTATTTTCAATGATACACTGCATATTACGTTATATTATAAGGTATTTTCAATGATACCCTGCATATAACGTTATATTATAAGGTATTTTCAATGATACACTGCATATTACGATATATTATATGGTGTTTTCAATGATACACTCCATATTACGTAATATTATAAGGTATTTTCAATGATACACTGCATATTACGTTATATTATAAGGTATTTTCAATGATAAACTACTAAATATTATAAGGTATTTTCAATGATACACTGCATATTACGTTATATTATAAGGTATTTTCAATGATACCCTGCATATAACGTTATATTATAAGGTATTTTCAATGACACACTGCATATTACTCTATATTATAAGGTATTTGCAATGATACACTGCATATTACGATATATTATATGGTATTTTCAATGATACACTGCATATTATGATATATTATAAGGTATTTTCAATGATACACTGCATATTACGTTATATTATAAGGTACTTTCATTGATACACTACAAATTACCATATATTATAAGGTATTTTCAAAGATACACTGCATATTACGTTATATTATAAGGTATTTTCAATGATAAACTACTAAATATTATAAGGTATTTTCAATGATACACTGCATATTACGTTATATTATAAGGTATTTTCAATGATACCCTGCATATAACGTTATATTATAAGGTATTTTCAATGATACACTGCATATTACGATATATTATATGGTGTTTTCAATGATACACTCCATATTACGTAATATTATAAGGTATTTTCAATGATACACTGCATATTACGTTATATTATAAGGTATTTTCAATTGTAAACTACTATATATCATAAGGTATTTTCAATGATACACTGCACAATACGTTATATCATAAGGTATTTTCAATGATACACTGCATATTACGTTATATTATAAGGTATTTTCAATGATAAACTACTATATATTATAAGGTATTTTCAATGATAAGCTACTATATCTTATAAGGTATTTTCAATGATACACTGCATATTACGTTATATTATAAGGTATTTTCAATGATACACTGTATATTACGTTATATTATAAGGTATTTTCAATGATACACTGTATATTACGTTATATTATAAGGTACTTTCAATGATGAACTGCATATTACGTTATATTATAAGGTATTTTCAATGATAAACTACTAAATATTATAAGGTATTTTCAATGATACACTGCATATTACGTTATATTATAAGGTATTTTCAATGACACACTGCATATTACGTTATATTATAAGGTATTTTCAATGATAAACTACTAAATATTATAAGGTATTTTCAATGATACACTGCATATTACGTTATATTATAAGGTATTTTCAATGATACACTGCATATAACGTTATATTATAAGGTATTTTCAATGATACACTGCATATTACGATATATTATATGGTGTTTTCAATGATACACTCCATATTACGTAATATTATAAGGTATTTTCAATGATACACTGCATATTACGTTATATTATAAGGTATTTTCAATTGTAAACTACTATATATCATAAGGTATTTTCAATGATACACTGCATAATACGTTATATCATAAGGTATTTTCAATGATACACTGCATATTACGTTATATTATAAGGTATTTTCAATGATAAACTACTATATATTATAAGGTATTTTCAATGATAAGCTACTATATCTTATAAGGTATTTTCAATGATACACTGCATATTACGTTATATTATAAGGTATTTTCAATGATACACTGTATATTACGTTATATTATAAGGTATTTTCAATGATACACTGTATATTACGTTATATTATAAGGTACTTTCAATGATGAACTGCATATTACGTTATATTATAAGGTATTTTCAATGATAAACTACTAAATATTATAAGGTATTTTCAATGATACACTGCATATTACGTTATATTATAAGGTATTTTCAATGACACACTGCATATTACGTTATATTATAAGGTATTTTCAATGATACACTGCATAATACGTTATATCATAAGGTATTTTCAATGATACACTGCATATTACGTTATATTATAAGGTATTTTCAATGATAAACTACTATATATTATAAGGTATTTTCAATGATAAGCTACTATATCTTATAAGGTATTTTCAATGATACACTGCATATAACGTTATATTATAAGGTATTTTCAATGATACACTGCATATTACGTTATATTATAAGGTACTTTCATTGATACACTACAAATTACCATATATTATAAGGTATTTTCAAAGATACACTGCATATTACGTTATATTATAAGGTATTTTCAATGATACACTGCATATTACGTTATATTATAAGGTATTTTCAATGATACCCTGCATATAACGTTATATTATAAGGTATTTTCAATGATACACTGCATATTACGTTATATTATAAGGTATTTTCAATTGTAAACTACTATATATCATAAGGTATTTTCAATGATACACTGCATAATACGTTATATCATAAGGTATTTTCAATGAAACACTGCATATTACGTTATATTATAAGGTATTTTCAATGATAAACTACTATATATTATAAGGTATTTTCAATGGTAAGCTACTATATCTTATAAGGTATTTTCAATGATACACTGCATATTACGTTATATTATAAGGTATTTTCAATGATAAACTACTATATATTATAAGGTATTTTCAATGATAAGCTACTATATCTTATAAGGTATTTTCAATGATACACTGCATATAACGTTATATTATAAGGTATTTTCAATGATACACTGTATATTACGTTATATTATAAGGTACTTTCATTGATACACTACAAATTACCATATATTATAAGGTATTTTCAAAGATACACTGCATATTACGTTATATTATAAGGTATTTTCAATGATACACTGCATATTACGATATATTATATGGTGTTTTCAATGATACCCTGCATATAACGTTATATTATAAGGTATTTTCAATGATACACTGCATATTACGTTATATTATAAGGTATTTTCAATTGTAAACTACTATATATCATAAGGTATTTTCAATGATACACTGCATAATACGTTATATCATAAGGTATTTTCAATGAAACACTGCATATTACGTTATATTATAAGGTATTTTCAATGATAAACTACTATATATTATAAGGTATTTTCAATGGTAAGCTACTATATCTTATAAGGTATTTTCAATGATACACTGCATATTACGATATATTATAAGGTATTTTCAATGATACACTGTATATTACGTTATATTTTAAGGTATTTTCAATGATACACTGCAAATTACGTTATATTATAAGGTATTTTCAATGATAAACTACTATATATTATAAGGTATTTTCAATGATAAGCTACTATATCTTATAAGGTATTTTCAATGATACACTGCATATAACGTTATATTATAAGGTATTTTCAATGATACACTGCATATTACGATGTATTATATGGTGTTTTCAATGATACACTCCATATTATGTAATATTATAAGGTATTTTCAATGATACACTGCATATTACGTTATATTATAAGGTATTTTCATTGATACACTACAAATTACCATATATTATAAGGTATTTTCAATGATACACTGCATAATACGTTATATCATAAGGTATTTTCAATGATACACTGCATATTACGATATATTATATGGTGTTTTCAATGATACACTGCATATTACGAAATATTGTAAGGTATTTTCAATGATACACTGCATATAACGTTATATTATAAGGTATTTTCAATGATACACTGCATATTACGATATATTATATGGTGTTTTAATGATACACTCCATATTACGTAATATTATAAGGTATTTTCAATGATACACTGCATATTACGTTATATTATAAGGTATTTTCAATTGTAAACTACTATGTGTCATAATGTATTTTCAATGATACACTGCATAATACGTTATATCATAAGGTATTTTCAATGATACACTGCATATTACGTTATATTATAAGGTATTTTCAATGATAAACTACTATATATTATAAGGTATTTTCAATGATAAGCTACTATATCTTATAAGGTATTTTCAATGATACACTGCATATTACGTTATATTATAAGGTATTTTCAATGATACACTGTATATTACGTTATATTATAAGGTATTTTCAATGATACACTGCATATTACTTTATATTATAAGGTATTTTCAATGATACACTGTATATTACGGTATATTATAAGGTATTTTCAATGATACACTGTATATTACGTTATATTATAAGGTATTTTCAATGATAAACTGCATATTACGTTATATTATAAGGTATTTTCAATGATAAACTACTAAATATTATAAGGTATTTTCAATGATACACTGCATATTACGTTATATTATAAGGTATTTTCAATGACACACTGCATATTACGTTATATTATAAGGTATTTTCAATGATACACTGCATAATACGTTATATCATAAGGTATTTTCAATGATACACTGCAAATTACGTTATATTATAAGGTATTTTCAATGATAAACTACTATATATTATAAGGTATTTTCAATGATAAGCTACTATATCTTATAAGGTATTTTCAATGATACACTGCATATAACGTTATATTATAAGGTATTTTCAATGATACACTGCATATTACGATGTATTATATGGTGTTTTCAATGATACACTCCATATTATGTAATATTATAAGGTATTTTCAATGATACACTGCATATTACGTTATATTATAAGGTATTTTCATTGATACACTACAAATTACCATATATTATAAGGTATTTTCAATGATACACTGCATAATACGTTATATCATAAGGTATTTTCAATGATACACTGCATATTACGTTATATTATAAGGTATTTTCAATGATAAACTACTATATATTATAAGGTATTTTCAATGATAAGCTACTATATCTTATAAGGTATTTTCAATGATACACTGCATATTACGTTATATTATAAGGTATTTTCAATGATACACTGTATATTACGTTATATTATAAGGTATTTTCAATGATACACTGCATATTACTTTATATTATAAGGTATTTTCAATGATACACTGTATATTACGGTATATTATAAGGTATTTTCAATGATACACTGTATATTACGTTATATTATAAGGTATTTTCAATGATAAACTGCATATTACGTTATATTATAAGGTATTTTCAATGATAAACTACTAAATATTATAAGGTATTTTCAATGATACACTGCATATTACGTTATATTATAAGGTATTTTCAATGATACACTGCATATTACGTTATATTATAAGGTATTTTCAATGATACACTGCATATTACGATGTATTATATGGTGTTTTCAATGATACACTCCATATTATGTAATATTATAAGGTATTTTCAATGATACACTGCATATTACGTTATATTATAAGGTATTTTCATTGATACACTACAAATTACCATATATTATAAGGTATTTTCAATGATACACTGCATAATACGTTATATCATAAGGTATTTTCAATGATACACTGCATATTACGTTATATTATAAGGTATTTTCATTGATACACTACAAATTACCATATATTATAAGGTATTTTCAATGATACACTGCATAATACGTTATATCATAAGGTATTTTCAATGATACACTGCATATTACGTTATATTATAAGGTATTTTCAATGATAAACTACTATATATTATAAGGTATTTTCAATGATAAGCTACTATATCTTATAAGGTATTTTCAATGATACACTGCATATTACGTTATATTATAAGGTATTTTCAATGATACACTGTATATTACGTTATATTATAAGGTATTTTCAATGATACACTGCATATTACTTTATATTATAAGGTATTTTCAATGATACACTGTATATTACGGTATATTATAAGGTATTTTCAATGATACACTGTATATTACGTTATATTATAAGGTATTTTCAATGATAAACTGCATATTACGTTATATTATAAGGTATTTTCAATGATAAACTACTAAATATTATAAGGTATTTTCAATGATACACTGCATATTACGTTATATTATAAGGTATTTTCAATGACACACTGCATATTACGTTATATTATAAGGTATTTTCAATGATACACTGCATATTACGATGTATTATATGGTGTTTTCAATGATACACTCCATATTATGTAATATTATAAGGTATTTTCAATGATACACTGCATATTACGTTATATTATAAGGTATTTTCATTGATACACTACAAATTACCATATATTATAAGGTATTTTCAATGATACACTGCATAATACGTTATATCATAAGGTATTTTCAATGAAACACTGCATATTACGTTATATTATAAGGTATTTTCAATGATAAACTACTATATATTATAAGGTATTTTCAATGGTAAGCTACTATATCTTATAAGGTATTTTCAATGATACACTGCATATTACGTTATATTATAAGGTATTTTCAATGATAAACTACTATATATTATAAGGTATTTTCAATGATAAGCTACTATATCTTATAAGGTATTTTCAATGATACACTGCATATAACGTTATATTATAAGGTATTTTCAATGATACACTGCATATTACGTTATATTATAAGGTACTTTCATTGATACACTACAAATTACCATATATTATAAGGTATTTTCAAAGATACACTGCATATTACGTTATATTATAAGGTATTTTCAATGATACACTGCATATTACGATATATTATATGGTGTTTTCAATGATACCCTGCATATAACGTTATATTATAAGGTATTTTCAATGATACACTGCATATTACGTTATATTATAAGGTATTTTCAATTGTAAACTACTATATATCATAAGGTATTTTCAATGATACACTGCATAATACGTTATATCATAAGGTATTTTCAATGAAACACTGCATATTACGTTATATTATAAGGTATTTTCAATGATAAACTACTATATATTATAAGGTATTTTCAATGGTAAGCTACTATATCTTATAAGGTATTTTCAATGATACACTGCATATTACGATATATTATAAGGTATTTTCAATGATACACTGTATATTACGTTATATTTTAAGGTATTTTCAATGATACACTGTATATTACGTTATATTATAAGGTATTTTCAATGATAAACTGCATATTACGTTATATTATAAGGTATTTTCAATGATACAGTGCATATAACGTTATATTATAAGGTATTTTCAATGATACACTGCATATTACGATATATTATATGGTGTTTTCAATGATACACTGCATATTACGAAATATTGTAAGGTATTTTCAATGATACACTGCATATAACGTTATATTATAAGGTATTTTCAATGATACACTGCATATTACGATATATTATATGGTGTTTTAATGATACACTCCATATTACGTAATATTATAAGGTATTTTCAATGATACACTGCATATTACGTTATATTATAAGGTATTTTCAATTGTAAACTACTATGTATCATAATGTATTTTCAATGATACACTGCATAATACGTTATATCATAAGGTATTTTCAATGATACACTGCATATTACGTTATATTATAAGGTATTTTCAATGATAAACTACTATATATTATAAGGTATTTTCAATGATAAGCTACTATATCTTATAAGGTATTTTCAATGATACACTGCATATTACGTTATATTATAAGGTATTTTCAATGATACACTGTATATTACGTTATATTATAAGGTATTTTCAATGATACACTGCATATTACTTTATATTATAAGGTATTTTCAATGATACACTGTATATTACGGTATATTATAAGGTATTTTCAATGATACACTGTATATTACGTTATATTATAAGGTATTTTCAATGATAAACTGCATATTACGTTATATTATAAGGTATTTTCAATGATAAACTACTAAATATTATAAGGTATTTTCAATGATACACTGCATATTACGTTATATTATAAGGTATTTTCAATGACACACTGCATATTACGTTATATTATAAGGTATTTTCAATGATACACTGCATAATACGTTATATCATAAGGTATTTTCAATGATACACTGCAAATTACGTTATATTATAAGGTATTTTCAATGATAAACTACTATATATTATAAGGTATTTTCAATGATAAGCTACTATATCTTATAAGGTATTTTCAATGATACACTGCATATTACGTTATATTATAAGGTATTTTCAATGATACACTGCATATTACGATGTATTATATGGTGTTTTCAATGATACACTCCATATTATGTAATATTATAAGGTATTTTCAATGATACACTGCATATTACGTTATATTATAAGGTATTTTCATTGATACACTACAAATTACCATATATTATAAGGTATTTTCAACGATACACTGCATAATACGTTATATCATAAGGTATTTTCAATGATACACTGCATATTACGTTATATTATAAGGTATTTTCAATGATAAACTACTATATATTATAAGGTATTTTCAATGATAAGCTACTATATCTTATAAGGTATTTTCAATGATACACTGCATATTACGTTATATTATAAGGTATTTTCAATGATACACTGTATATTACGTTATATTATAAGGTATTTTCAATGATACACTGCATATTACTTTATATTATAAGGTATTTTCAATGATACACTGTATATTACGGTATATTATAAGGTATTTTCAATGATACACTGTATATTACGTTATATTATAAGGTATTTTCAATGATAAACTGCATATTACGTTATATTATAAGGTATTTTCAATGATAAACTACTAAATATTATAAGGTATTTTCAATGATACACTGCATATTACGTTATATTATAAGGTATTTTCAATGACACACTGCATATTACGTTATATTATAAGGTATTTTCAATGATACACTGCATATTACGATGTATTATATGGTGTTTTCAATGATACACTCCATATTATGTAATATTATAAGGTATTTTCAATGATACACTGCATATTACGTTATATTATAAGGTATTTTCATTGATACACTACAAATTACCATATATTATAAGGTATTTTCAATGATACACTGCATAATACGTTATATCATAAGGTATTTTCAATGATACACTGCATATTACGTTATATTATAAGGTATTTTCATTGATACACTACAAATTACCATATATTATAAGGTATTTTCAATGATACACTGCATAATACGTTATATCATAAGGTATTTTCAATGATACACTGCATATTACGTTATATTATAAGGTATTTTCAATGATAAACTACTATATATTATAAGGTATTTTCAATGATAAGCTACTATATCTTATAAGGTATTTTCAATGATACACTGCATATTACGTTATATTATAAGGTATTTTCAATGATACACTGTATATTACGTTATATTATAAGGTATTTTCAATGATACACTGCATATTACTTTATATTATAAGGTATTTTCAATGATACACTGTATATTACGGTATATTATAAGGTATTTTCAATGATACACTGTATATTACGTTATATTATAAGGTATTTTCAATGATAAACTGCATATTACGTTATATTATAAGGTATTTTCAATGATAAACTACTATATCTTATAAGGTATTTTCAATGATACACTGCATATTACGTTATATTATAAGGTATTTTCAATGATACACTGTATATTACGTTATATTATAAGGTATTTTCAATGATACACTGCATATTACTTTATATTATAAGGTATTTTCAATGATACACTGTATATTACGGTATATTATAAGGTATTTTCAATGATACACTGTATATTACGTTATATTATAAGGTATTTTCAATGATAAACTGCATATTACGTTATATTATAAGGTATTTTCAATGATAAACTACTAAATATTATAAGGTATTTTCAATGATACACTGCATATTACGTTATATTATAAGGTATTTTCAATGACACACTGCATATTACGTTATATTATAAGGTATTTTCAATGATACACTGCATATTACGATGTATTATATGGTATTTTCAATGATACACTCCATATTATGTAATATTATAAGGTATTTTCAATGATACACTGCATATTACGTTATATTATAAGGTATTTTCATTGATACACTACAAATTACCATATATTATAAGGTATTTTCAATGATACACTGCATAATACGTTATATCATAAGGTATTTTCAATGATACACTGCATATTACGTTATATTATAAGGTATTTTCATTGATACACTACAAATTACCATATATTATAAGGTATTTTCAATGATACACTGCATAATACGTTATATCATAAGGTATTTTCAATGATACACTGCATATTACGTTATATTATAAGGTATTTTCAATGATAAACTACTATATATTATAAGGTATTTTCAATGATAAGCTACTATATCTTATAAGGTATTTTCAATGATACACTGCATATTACGTTATATTATAAGGTATTTTCAATGATACACTGTATATTACGTTATATTATAAGGTATTTTCAATGATACACTGCATATTACTTTATATTATAAGGTATTTTCAATGATACACTGTATATTACGGTATATTATAAGGTATTTTCAATGATACACTGTATATTACGTTATATTATAAGGTATTTTCAATGATAAACTGCATATTACGTTATATTATAAGGTATTTTCAATGATAAACTACTAAATATTATAAGGTATTTTCAATGATACACTGCATATTACGTTATATTATAAGGTATTTTCAATGACACACTGCATATTACGTTATATTATAAGGTATTTTCAATGATACACTGCATATTACGATGTATTATATGGTGTTTTCAATGATACACTCCATATTATGTAATATTATAAGGTATTTTCAATGATACACTGCATATTACGTTATATTATAAGGTATTTTCATTGATACACTACAAATTACCATATATTATAAGGTATTTTCAATGATACACTGCATAATACGTTATATCATAAGGTATTTTCAATGATACACTGCATATTACGTTATATTATAAGGTATTTTCATTGATACACTACAAATTACCATATATTATAAGGTATTTTCAATGATACACTGCATAATACGTTATATCATAAGGTATTTTCAATGATACACTGCATATTACGTTATATTATAAGGTATTTTCAATGATAAACTACTATATATTATAAGGTATTTTCAATGATAAGCTACTATATCTTATAAGGTATTTTCAATGATACACTGCATATTACGTTATATTATAAGGTATTTTCAATGATACACTGTATATTACGTTATATTATAAGGTATTTTCAATGATACACTGCATATTACTTTATATTATAAGGTATTTTCAATGATACACTGTATATTACGGTATATTATAAGGTATTTTCAATGATACACTGTATATTACGTTATATTATAAGGTATTTTCAATGATAAACTGCATATTACGTTATATTATAAGGTATTTTCAATGATTAACTACTAAATATTATAAGGTATTTTCAATGATACACTGCATATTACGTTATATTATAAGGTATTTTCAATGACACACTGCATATTACGTTATATTATAAGGTATTTTCAATGATACACTGCATATTACGATGTATTATATGGTGTTTTCAATGATACACTCCATATTATGTAATATTATAAGGTATTTTCAATGATACACTGCATATTACGTTATATTATAAGGTATTTTCATTGATACACTACAAATTACCATATATTATAAGGTATTTTCAATGATACACTGCATAATACGTTATATCATAAGGTATTTTCAATGATACACTGCATATTACGTTATATTATAAGGTATTTTCAATGATAAACTACTATATATTATAAGGTATTTTCAATGATAAGCTACTATATCTTATAAGGTAGTTTCAATGATACACTGCATATTACGTTATATTATAAGGTATTTTCAATGATACACTGTATATTACGTTATATTATAAGGTATTTTCAATGATACACTGCATATTACTTTATATTATAAGGTATTTTCAATGATACACTGTATATTACGGTATATTATAAGGTATTTTCAATGATACACTGTATATTACGTTATATTATAAGGTATTTTCAATGATAAACTACTATATATTATAAGGTATTTTCAATGATAAGCTACTATATCTTATAAGGTATTTTCAATGATACACTGCATATTACGTTATATTATAAGGTATTTTCAATGATACACTGTATATTACGTTATATTATAAGGTATTTTCAATGATACACTGCATATTACTTTATATTATAAGGTATTTTCAATGATACACTGTATATTACGGTATATTATAAGGTATTTTCAATGATACACTGTATATTACGTTATATTATAAGGTATTTTCAATGATAAACTGCATATTACGTTATATTATAAGGTATTTTCAATGATAAACTACTAAATATTATAAGGTATTTTCAATGATACACTGCATATTACGTTATATTATAAGGTATTTTCAATGACACACTGCATATTACGTTATATTATAAGGTATTTTCAATGATACACTGCATATTACGATGTATTATATGGTGTTTTCAATGATACACTCCATATTATGTAATATTATAAGGTATTTTCAATGATACACTGCATATTACGTTATATTATAAGGTATTTTCATTGATACACTACAAATTACCATATATTATAAGGTATTTTCAATGATACACTGCATAATACGTTATATCATAAGGTATTTTCAATGATACACTGCATATTACGTTATATTATAAGGTATTTTCAATGATAAACTACTATATATTATAAGGTATTTTCAATGATAAGCTACTATATCTTATAAGGTATTTTCAATGATACACTGCATATTACGTTATATTATAAGGTATTTTCAATGATACACTGTATATTACGTTATATTATAAGGTATTTTCAATGATACACTGCATATTACTTTATATTATAAGGTATTTTCAATGATACACTGTATATTACGGTATATTATAAGGTATTTTCAATGATACACTGTATATTACGTTATATTATAAGGTATTTTCAATGATAAACTGCATATTACGTTATATTATAAGGTATTTTCAATGATAAACTACTAAATATTATAAGGTATTTTCAATGATACACTGCATATTACGTTATATTATAAGGTATTTTCAATGATAAACTACTAAATATTATAAGGTATTTTCAATGATACACTGCATATTACGTTATATTATAAGGTATTTTCATTGATACACTACAAATTACCATATATTATAAGGTATTTTCAATGATACACTGCATAATACGTTATATCATAAGGTATTTTCAATGATACACTGCATATTACGTTATATTATAAGGTATTTTCAATGATAAACTACTATATATTATAAGGTATTTTCAAGGATAAGCTACTATATCTTATAAGGTATTTTCAATGATACACTGCATATTACGTTATATTATAAGGTATTTTCAATGATACACTGTATATTACGTTATATTATAAGGTATTTTCAATGATACACTGCATATTACTTTATATTATAAGGTATTTTCAATGATACACTGTATATTACGGTATATTATAAGGTATTTTCAATGATACACTGTATATTACGTTATATTATAAGGTATTTTCAATGATAAACTGCATATTACGTTATATTATAAGGTATTTTCAATGATAAACTACTAAATATTATAAGGTATTTTCAATGATACACTGCATATTACGTTATATTATAAGGTATTTTCAATGACACACTGCATATTACGTTATATTATAAGGTATTTTCAATGATACACTGCATAATACGTTATATCATAAGGTATTTTCAATGATACACTGCAAATTACGTTATATTATAAGGTATTTTCAATGATAAACTACTATATATTATAAGGTATTTTCAATGATAAGCTACTATATCTTATAAGGTATTTTCAATGATACACTGCATATAACGTTATATTATAAGGTATTTTCAATGATACACTGCATATTACGATGTATTATATGGTGTTTTCAATGATACACTCCATATTATGTAATATTATAAGGTATTTTCAATGATACACTGCATATTACGTTATATTATAAGGTATTTTCATTGATACAGTACAAATTACCATATATTATAAGGTATTTTCAATGATACACTGCATAATACGTTATATCATAAGGTATTTTCAATGATACACTGCATATTACGTTATATTATAAGGTATTTTCAATGATACACTGCATATTACGATATATTATATGGTGTTTTCAATGATACACTGCATATTACGAAATATTATAAGGTGTTTTCAATGATACACTGCATATTACGAAATATTATAAGGTATTTTCAATGATACACTGCATATTACGTTATATTATAAGGTATTTTCAATGACACACTGCATATTACGTTATATTATAAGGTATTTGCAATGATACACTGCATATTACGATATATTATATGGTATTTTCAATGATACACTGCATATTATGATAAATTATAAGGTATTTTCAATGATACACTGCATATTACGTTATATTATAAGGTACTTTCATTGATACACTACAAATTACCATATATTATAAGGTATTATCAAAGATACACTGCATATTACGTTATATTATAAGGTATTTTCAATGATTCACTGCATATTACGTTATATTATAAGGTATTTTCAATGATACACTGCATATTACGTTATATTATAAGGTATTTTCAATGATAAACTACTAAATATTATAAGGTATTTTCAATGATACACTGCATATTACGTTATATTATAAGGTATTTTCATTGATACACTACAAATTACCATATATTATAAGGTATTTTCAATGATACACTGCATAATACGTTATATCATAAGGTATTTTCAATGATACACTGCATATTACGTTATATTATAAGGTATTTTCAATGATAAACTACTATATATTATAAGGTGTTTTCAATGATAAACTACTATATATTATAAGGTATTTTCAATGATAAGCTACTATATCTTATAAGGTATTTTCAATGATACACTGCATAATACGTTATATCATAAGGTATTTTCAATGATACACTGCATATTACGTTATATTATAAGGTATTTTCAATGATAAACTACTATATATTATAAGGTATTTTCAATGATAAGCTACTATATCTTATAAGGTATTTTCAATGATACACTGCATATTACGTTATATTATAAGCTTTTTCAATGGTAAACTACTATATATTATAAGGTATTTTCAAAGATACAGTGCATATTACGTTATATTATAAGGTATTTTCAATGATACACCGTATATTACGTTATATTATAAGGTATTTTCAATGATACACTGCATATAACGTTATATTATAAGGTATTTTCAATGATACACTGCATATTACGATATATTATATGGTGTTTTCAATGATACACTGCATATTACGAAATATTATAAGGTGTTTTCAATGATACACTGCATATTACGAAATATTATAAGGTATTTTCAATGATACACTGCATATTACGTTATATTATAAGGTATTTTCAATGACACACTGCATATTACGTTATATTATAAGGTATTTGCAATGATACACTGCATATTACGATATATTATATGGTATTTTCAATGATACACTGCATATTATGATATATTATAAGGTATTTTCAATGATAAACTACTATATATTATAAGGTATTTTCAATGATAAGCTACTATATCTTATAAGGTATTTTCAATGATACACTGCATATTACGTTATATTATAAGGTATTTTCAATGATAAACTACTAAATATTATAAGGTATTTTCAATGATACACTGCATATTACGTTATATTATAAGGTATTTTCAATGACACACTGCATATTACGTTATATTATAAGGTATTTGCAATGATGCACTGCATATTACGATATATTATATGGTATTTTCAATGATACACTGCATATTATGATATATTATAAGGTATTTTCAATGATACACTGCATATTACGTTATATTATAAGGTACTTTCATTGATACACTACAAATTACCATATATTATAAGGTATTATCAAAGATACACTGCATATTACGTTATATTATAAGGTATTTTCAATGATACACTGCATAATACGTTATATCATAAGGTATTTTCAATGATACACTGCATATTACGTTATATTATAAGGTATTTTCAATGATAAACTACTATATATTATAAGGTATTTTCAATGATAAGCTACTATATCTTATAAGGTATTTTCAATGATACACTGCATATTACGTTATATTATAAGCTTTTTCAATGGTAAACTACTATATATTATAAGGTATTTTCAAAGATACAGTGCATATTACGTTATATTATAAGGTATTTTCAATGATACACCGTATATTACGTTATATTATAAGGTATTTTCAATGATACACTGCATATAGCGTTATATTATAAGGTATTTTCAATGATACACTGCATATTACGATATATTATATGGTGTTTTCAATGATACACTGCATATTACGAAATATTATAAGGTGTTTTCAATGATACACTGCATATTACGAAATATTATAAGGTATTTTCAATGATACACTGCATATTACGTTATATTATAAGGTATTTTCAATGACACACTGCATATTACGTTATATTATAAGGTATTTGCAATGATACACTGCATATTACGATATATTATATGGTATTTTCAATGATACACTGCATATTATGATATATTATAAGGTATTTTCAAAGATACACTGCATATTACGTTATATTATAAGGTATTTTCAATGATTCACTGCATATTACGTTATATTATAAGGTATTTTCAATGATACACTGCATATTACGTTATATTATAAGGTATTTTCAATGATACACTGTATATTACGTTATATTATAAGGTATTTTCAATGATACACTGCATATTACTTTATATTATAAGGTATTTTCAATGATACACTGTATATTACGGTATATTATAAGGTATTTTCAATGATACACTGTATATTACGTTATATTATAAGGTATTTTCAATGATAAACTGCATATTACGTTATATTATAAGGTATTTTCAATGATAAACTACTAAATATTATAAGGTATTTTCAATGATACACTGCATATTACGTTATATTATAAGGTATTTTCAATGACACACTGCATATTACGTTATATTATAAGGTATTTTCAATGATACACTGCATAATACGTTATATCATAAGGTATTTTCAATGATACACTGCAAATTACGTTATATTATAAGGTATTTTCAATGATAAACTACTATATATTATAAGGTATTTTCAATGATAAGCTACTATATCTTATAAGGTATTTTCAATGATACACTGCATATAACGTTATATTATAAGGTATTTTCAATGATACACTGCATATTACGATGTATTATATGGTGTTTTCAATGATACACTCCATATTATGTAATATTATAAGGTATTTTCAATGATACACTGCATATTACGTTATATTATAAGGTATTTTCATTGATACACTACAAATTACCATATATTATAAGGTATTTTCAATGATACACTGCATAATACGTTATATCATAAGGTATTTTCAATGATACACTGCATATTACGTTATATTATAAGGTATTTTCAATGATAAACTACTATATATTATAAGGTATTTTCAATGATAAGCTACTATATCTTATAAGGTATTTTCAATGATACACTGCATATTACGTTATATTATAAGCTTTTTCAATGGTAAACTACTATATATTATAAGGTATT
Source organism: Lasioglossum lativentre (assembly GCA_916610255.1). Taxonomy (NCBI): domain Eukaryota; kingdom Metazoa; phylum Arthropoda; class Insecta; order Hymenoptera; family Halictidae; genus Lasioglossum; species Lasioglossum lativentre. Next base: position 265,761 of record CAKAJI010001026.1, read on the forward strand.
TTCAAAGATACAGTGCATATTACGTTATATTACAAGGTATTTTCAATGATACACCGTATATTACGTTATATTATAAGGTATTTTCAATGATACACTGCATATAACGTTATATTATAAGGTATTTTCAATGATACACTGCATATTACGATATATTATATGGTGTTTTCAATGATACACTGCATATTACGAAATATTATAAGGTGTTTTCAATGATACACTGCATATTACGAAATATTATAAGGTATTTTCAATGATACACTGCATATTACGTTATATTATAAGGTATTTTCAATGACACACTGCATATTACGTTATATTATAAGGTATTTGCAATGATACACTGCATATTACGATATATTATATGGTATTTTCAATGATACACTGCATATTATGATATATTATAAGGTATTTTCAATGATAAACTACTATATATTATAAGGTATTTTCAATGATAAGCTACTATATCTTATAAGGTATTTTCAATGATACACTGCATATTACGTTATATTATAAGCTTTTTCAATGGTAAACTACTATATATTATAAGGTATTTTCAAAGATACACTGCATATTACGTTATATTATAAGGTATTTTCAATGATACACTGCATATTACGTTATATTATAAGGTATTTTCAATGATAAACTACTAAATATTATAAGGTATTTTCAATGATACACTGCATATTACGTTATATTATAAGGTATTTTCAATGACACACTGCATATTACGTTATATTATAAGGTATTTGCAATGATGCACTGCATATTACGATATATTATATGGTATTTTCAATGATACACTGCATATTATGATATATTATAAGGTATTTTCAATGATACACTGCATATTACGTTATATTATAAGGTACTTTCATTGATACACTACAAATTACCATATATTATAAGGTATTATCAAAGATACACTGCATATTACGTTATATTATAAGGTATTTTCAATGATACACTGCATAATACGTTATATCATAAGGTATTTTCAATGATACACTGCATATTACGTTATATTATAAGGTATTTTCAATGATAAACTACTATATATTATAAGGTATTTTCAATGATAAGCTACTATATCTTATAAGGTATTTTCAATGATACACTGCATATTACGTTATATTATAAGCTTTTTCAATGGTAAACTACTATATATTATAAGGTATTTTCAAAGATACAGTGCATATTACGTTATATTATAAGGTATTTTCAATGATACACCGTATATTACGTTATATTATAAGGTATTTTCAATGATACACTGCATATAGCGTTATATTATAAGGTATTTTCAATGATACACTGCATATTACGATATATTATATGGTGTTTTCAATGATACACTGCATATTACGAAATATTATAAGGTGTTTTCAATGATACACTGCATATTACGAAATATTATAAGGTATTTTCAATGATACACTGCATATTACGTTATATTATAAGGTATTTTCAATGACACACTGCATATTACGTTATATTATAAGGTATTTGCAATGATACACTGCATATTACGATATATTATATGGTATTTTCAATGATACACTGCATATTATGATATATTATAAGGTATTTTCAAAGATACACTGCATATTACGTTATATTATAAGGTATTTTCAATGATTCACTGCATATTACGTTATATTATAAGGTATTTTCAATGATACACTGCATATTACGTTATATTATAAGGTATTTTCAATGATAAACTACTAAATATTATAAGGTATTTTCAATGATACACTGCATATTACGTTATATTATAAGGTATTTTCAATGACACACTGCATATTACGTTATATTATAAGGTATTTGCAATGATACACTGCATATTACGTTATATTATAAGGTATTTTCAATGATTCACTGCATATTACGTTATATTATAAGGTATTTTCAATGATACACTGCATATTACGTTATATTATAAGGTATTTTCAATGATAAACTACTAAATATTATAAGGTATTTTCAATGATAAGCTACTATATCTTATAAGGTATTTTCAATGATACACTGCATATAACGTTATATTATAAGGTATTTTCAATGATACACTGCATATTACGATATATTATATGGTATTTTCAATGATACACTGCATATTATGATATATTATAAGGTATTTTCAATGATAAACTACTATATATTATAAGGTATTTTCAACGATAAGCTACTATATCTTATAAGGTATTTTCAATGATACACTGCATATTACGTTATATTATAAGCTTTTTCAATGGTAAACTACTATATATTATAAGGTATTTTCAAAGATACACTGCATATTACGTTATATTATAAGGTATTTTCAATGATACACTGCATATTACGTTATATTATAAGGTATTTTCAATGATACACTGCATATTACGTTATATTATAAGGTATTTTCATTGATACACTCCATATTACGTAATATTATAAGGTATTTTCAATGATACACTGCATAATACGTTATATCATAAGGTATTTTCAATGATACACTGCATATTACGTTATATTATAAGGTATTTTCAATGATACACTGTATATTACGTTATATTATAAGGTATTTTCAATGATAAACTGCATATTACGTTATATTATAAGGTATTTTCAATGATACACTGCATAATACGTTATATCATAAGGTATTTTCAATGATACACTGCATATTACGTTATATTATAAGGTATTTTCAATGATACACTGCATATTACGTTATATTATAAGGTATTTTCAATGATACACTGCATATTACGTTATATTATAAGGTATTTTCAATGATAAACTACTAAATATTATAAGGTATTTTCAATGATACACTGCATATTACGTTATATTATAAGGTATTTTCAATGACACACTGCATATTACGTTATATTATAAGGTATTTGCAATGATACACTGCATATTACGTTATATTATAAGGTATTTTCAATGATTCACTGCATATTACGTTATATTATAAGGTATTTTCCATGACACACTGCATATTACGTTATATTATAAGGTATTTGCAATGATACACTGCATATTACGATATATTATAAGGTATTTTCAATGATACACTGTATATTACGTTATATTATAAGGTATTTTCAATGATAAACTGCATATTACGTTATATTATAAGGTATTTTCAATGATACACTGCATAATACGTTATATCATAAGGTATTTTCAATGATACACTGCATATTACGTTATATTATAAGGTATTTTCAATGATTCACTGCATATTACGTTATATTATAAGGTATTTTCAATGATACACTGCATATTACGTTATATTATAAGGTATTTTCAATGATAAACTACTAAATATTATAAGGTATTTTCAATGATACACTGCATATTACGTTATATTATAAGGTATTTTCAATGACACACTGCATATTACGTTATATTATAAGGTATTTTCAATGATACACTGCATATTACGTTATATTATAAGGTATTTTCAATGATTCACTGCATATTACGTTATATTATAAGGTATTTTCCATGACACACTGCATATTACGTTATATTATAAGGTATTTGCAATGATACACTGCATATTACGATATATTATATGGTATTTTCAATGATACACTGCATATTATGATATATTATAAGGTATTTTCAATGATTCACTGCATATTACGTTATATTATAAGGTATTTTCAATGATACACTGCATCTTACGTTATATTATAAGGTATTTTCAATGATACACTGCATATTACGTTATATTATAAGGTATTTTCATTGATACACTCCATATTACGTAATATTATAAGGTATTTTCAATGATACACTGCATATTACGTTATATTATAAGGTATTTTCAATGATAAACTACTAAATATTATAAGGTATTTTCAATGATACACTGCATATTACGTTATATTATAAGGTATTTTCAATGATAAACTGCATATTACGTTATATTATAAGGTATTTTCAATGATACACTGCATATTCCGTTATATTATAAGGTATTTTCATTGATACACTACAAATTACCATATATTATAAGGTATTTTCAAAGATACACTGCATATTACGTTATATTATAAGGTATTTTCAATGATTCACTGCATATTACGTTATATTATAAGGTATTTTCAATGATACACTGCATATTACGTTATATTATAAGGTATTTTCAATGATAAACTACTAAATATTATAAGGTATTTTCAATGATAAGGTACTATATCTTATAAGGTATTTTCAAAGATACACTGCATATAACGTTATATTATAAGGTATTTTCAATGATACACTGCATATTACGATATATTATATGGTATTTTCAATGATACACTGCATATTTTGATATATTATAAGGTATTTTCAATGATAAACTACTATATATTATAAGGTATTTTCAATGATAAGCTACTATATCTTTTAAGGTATTTTCAATGATACACTGCATATTACGTTATATTATAAGCTTTTTCAATGGTAAACTACTATATATTATAAGGTATTTTCAAAGATGCACTGCATATTACGTTATATTATAAGGTATTTTCAATGATACACTGCATATTACGTTATATTATAAGGTATTTTCAATGACACACTGCATATTACGTTATATTATAAGGTATTTGCAATGATACACTGCATATTACGTTATATTATAAGGTATTTTCAATGATACACTGCATATTACGTTATATTATAAGGTATTTGCAATGATACACTGCATATTACGATATATTATATGGTATTTTCAATGATACACTGCATATTATGATATATTATAAGGTATTTTCAATGATTCACTGCATATTACGTTATATTATAAGGTATTTTCAATGATACACTGCATATTACGTTATATTATAAGGTATTTTCAATGATACACTGCATATTACGTTATATTATAAGGTATTTTCATTGATACACTCCATATTACGTAATATTATAAGGTATTTTCAATGATACACTGCATAATACGTTATATCATAAGGTATTTTCAATGATACACTGCATATTACGTTATATTATAAGGTATTTTGAATGATACACTGTATATTACGTTATATTATAAGGTATTTTCAATGATAAACTGCATATTACGTTATATTATAAGGTATTTTCAATGATACACTGCATATTACGTTATATTATAAGGTATTTTCATTGATACACTACAAATTACCATATATTATAAGGTATTTTCAAAGATACACTGCACATTACGTTATATTATAAGGTATTTTCAATGATTCACTGCATATTACGTTATATTATAAGGTATTTTCAATGATACACTGCATATTACGTTATATTATAAGGTATTTTCAATGATAAACTACTAAATATTATAAGGTATTTTCAATGATACACTGCATATTACGTTATATTATAAGGTATTTTCAATGACACACTGCATATTACGTTATATTATAAGGTATTTTCAATGATACACTGCATATTACGTTATATTATAAGGTATTTTCAATGATTCACTGCATATTACGTTATATTATAAGGTATTTTCAATGACACACTGCATATTACGTTATATTATAAGGTATTTGCAATGATACACTGCATATTACGATATATTATATGGTATTTTCAATGATACACTGCATATTATGATATATTATAAGGTATTTTCAATGATTCACTGCATATTACGTTATATTATAAGGTATTTTCAATGATACACTGCATCTTACGTTATATTATAAGGTATTTTCAATGATACACTGCATATTACGTTATATTATAAGGTATTTTCATTGATACACTCCATATTACGTAATATTATAAGGTATTTTCAATGATACACTGCATAATACGTTATATTATAAGGTATTTTCATTGATACACTACAAATTACCATATATTATAAGGTATTTTCAAAGATACACTGCATATTACGTTATATTATAAGGTATTTTCAATGATTCACTGCATATTACGTTATATTATAAGGTATTTTCAATGATACACTGCATATTACGTTATATTATAAGGTATTTTCAATGATAAACTACTAAATATTATAAGGTATTTTCAATGATACACTGCATATTACGTTATATTATAAGGTATTTTCAATGACACACTGCATATTACGTTATATTATAAGGTATTTGCAATGATACACTGCATATTACGTTATATTATAAGGTATTTTCAATGATTCACTGCATATTACGTTATATTATAAGGTATTTTCAATGATACACTGCATATTACGTTATATTATAAGGTATTTTCAATGATAAACTACTAAATATTATAAGGTATTTTCAATGATAAGCTACTATATCTTATAAGGTATTTTCAAAGATACACTGCATATAACGTTATATTATAAGGTATTTTCAATGATACACTGCATATTACGATATATTATATGGTATTTTCAATGATACACTGCATATTTTGATATATTATAAGGTATTTTCAATGATAAACTACTATATATTATATGGTATTTTCAATGATAAGCTACTATATCTTTTAAGGTATTTTCAATGATACACTGCATATTACGTTATATTATAAGCTTTTTCAATGGTAAACTACTATATATTATAAGGTATTTTCAAAGATGCACTGCATATTACGTTATATTATAAGGTATTTTCAATGATACACTGCATATTACGTTATATTATAAGGTATTTTCAATGATAAACTACTAAATATTATAAGGTATTTTCAATGATACACTGCATATTACGTTATATTATAAGGTATTTTCAATGACACACTGCATATTACGTTATATTATAAGGTATTTGCAATGATACACTGCATATTACGTTATATTATAAGGTATTTTCAATGATTCACTGCATATTACGTTATATTATAAGGTATTTTCAATGATACACTGCATATTACGTTATATTATAAGGTATTTTCAATGATAAACTACTAAATATTATAAGGTATTTTCAATGATACACTGCATATTACGTTATATTATAAGGTATTTTCAATGACACACTGCATATTACGTTATATTATAAGGTATTTGCAATGATACACTGCATATTACGTTATATTATAAGGTATTTTCAATGATTCACTGCATATTACGTTATATTATAAGGTATTTTCAATGACACACTGCATATTACGTTATATTATAAGGTATTTGCAATGATACACTGCATATTACGATATATTATATGGTATTTTCAATGATACACTGCATATTATGATATATTATAAGGTATTTTCAATGATTCACTGCATATTACGTTATATTATAAGGTATTTTCAATGATACACTGCATATTACGTTATATTATAAGGTATTTTCAATGATACACTGCATATTACGTTATATTATAAGGTATTTTCAATGATTCACTGCATATTACGTTATATTATAAGGTATTTTCAATGATACACTGCATATTACGTTATATTATAAGGTATTTTCAATGATAAACTACTAAATATTATAAGGTATTTTCAATGATACACTGCATATTACGTTATATTATAAGGTATTTTCAATGACACACTGCATATTACGTTATATTATAAGGTATTTGCAATGATACACTGCATATTACGTTATATTATAAGGTATTTTCAATGATTCACTGCATATTACGTTATATTATAAGGTATTTTCAATGATACACTGCATATTACGATATATTATATGGTATTTTCAATGATACACTGCATATTATGATATATTATAAGGTATTTTCAATGATTCACTGCATATTACGTTATATTATAAGGTATTTTCAATGATACACTGCATATTACGTTATATTATAAGGTATTTTCAATGATACACTGCATATTACGTTATATTATAAGGTATTTTCAATGATTCACTGCATATTACGTTATATTATAAGGTATTTTCAATGATACACTGCATATTACGTTATATTATAAGGTATTTTCAATGATAAACTACTAAATATTATAAGGTATTTTCAATGATACACTGCATATTACGTTATATTATAAGGTATTTTCAATGACACACTGCATATTACGTTATATTATAAGGTATTTTCAACGATACACTGCATATTACGTTATATTATAAGGTATTTTCAATGATTCACTGCATATTACGTTATATTATAAGGTATTTTCTATGATAGACTGCATATTACGTTATATTATAAGGTATTTTCAATGATAAACTACTAAATATTATAAGGTATTTTCAATGATACACTGCATATTACGTTATATTATAAGGTATTTTCAATGATAAACTACTAAATATTATAAGGTATTTTCAATGATACACTGCATATTACGTTATATTATAAGGTATTTTCAATGACACACTGCATATTACGTTATATTATAAGGTATTTGCAATGATACACTGCATATTACGATATATTATATGGTATTTTCAATGATACACTGCATATTATGATATATTATAAGGTATTTTCAATGATACACTGCATATTACGTTATATTATAAGGTACTTTCATTGATACACTACAAATTACCATATATTATAAGGTATTATCAAAGATACACTGCATATTACGTTATATTATAAGGTATTTTCAATGATTCACTGCATATTACGTTATATTATAAGGTATTTTCAATGATACACTGTATATTACGTTATATTATAAGGTATTTTCAATGATAAACTGCATATTACGTTATATTATAAGGTATTTTCAATGATACACTGCATATTACGATATATTATATGGTATTTTCAATGATACACTGCATATTATGATATATTATAAGGTATTTTCAATGATACACTGCATATTACGTTATATTATAAGGTATTTTCAATGATTCACTGCATATTACGTTATATTATAAGGTATTTTCAATGATACACTGCATATTACGTTATATTATAAGGTATTTTCAATGATACACTGCATATTACGTTATATTATAAGGTATTTTCAATGATAAACTACTAAATATTATAAGGTATTTTCAATGATACACTGCATATTACGTTATATTATAAGGTATTTTCAATGACACACTGCATATTACGTTATATTATAAGGTATTTGCAATGATACACTGCATATTACGTTATATTATAAGGTATTTTCAATGATTCACTGCATATTACGTTATATTATAAGGTATTTTCAATGACACACTGCATATTACGTTATATTATAAGGTATTTGCAATGATACACTGCATATTACGATATATTATATGGTATTTTCAATGATACACTGCATATTATGATATATTATAAGGTATTTTCAATGATTCACTGCATATTACGTTATATTATAAGGTATTTTCAATGATACACTGCATATTACGTTATATTATAAGGTATTTTCAATGATACACTGCATATTACGTTATATTATAAGGTATTTTCATTGATACACTCCATATTACGTAATATTATAAGGTATTTTCAATGATACACTGCATAATACGTTATATCATAAGGTATTTTCAATGATACACTGCATATTACGTTATATTATAAGGTATTTTCAATGATACACTGTATATTACGTTATATTATAAGGTATTTTCAATGATAAACTGCATATTACGTTATATTATAAGGTATTTTCAATGATACACTGCATATTACGTTATATTATAAGGTATTTTCATTGATACACTACAAATTACCATATATTATAAGGTATTTTCAAAGATACACTGCATATTACGTTATATTATAAGGTATTTTCAATGATTCACTGCATATTACGTTATATTATAAGGTATTTTCAATGATACACTGCATATTACGTTATATTATAAGGTATTTTCAATGATAAACTACTAAATATTATAAGGTATTTTCAATGATACACTGCATATTACGTTATATTATAAGGTATTTTCAATGACACACTGCATATTACGTTATATTATAAGGTATTTGCAATGATACACTGCATATTACGATATATTATATGGTATTTTCAATGATACACTGCATATTATGATATATTATAAGGTATTTTCAATGATTCACTGCATATTACGTTATATTATAAGGTATTTTCAATGATACACTGCATCTTACGTTATATTATAAGGTATTTTCAATGACACACTGCATATTACGTTATATTATAAGGTATTTTCATTGATACACTCCATATTACGTAATATTATAAGGTATTTTCAATGATACACTGCATATTACGTTATATTATAAGGTATTTTCAATGATACACTGCATATTACGTTATATTATAAGGTATTTTCAATGATTCACTGCATATTACGTTATATTATAAGGTATTTTCAATGATACACTGCATATTACGTTATATTATAAGGTATTTTCAATGATAAACTACTAAATATTATAAGGTATTTTCAATGATACACTGCATATTACGTTATATTATAAGGTATTTTCAATGACACACTGCATATTACGTTATATTATAAGGTATTTGCAATGACACACTGCATATTACGTTATATTATAAGGTATTTTCAATGATTCACTGCATATTACGTTATATTATAAGGTATTTTCAATGATACACTGCATATTACGATATATTATATGGTATTTTCAATGATACACTGCATATTATGATATATTATAAGGTATTTTCAATGATTCACTGCATATTACGTTATATTATAAGGTATTTTCAATGATACACTGCATATTACGTTATATTATAAGGTATTTTCAATGATACACTGCATATTACGTTATATTATAAGGTATTTTCAATGATTCACTGCATATTACGTTATATTATAAGGTATTTTCAATGATACACTGCATATTACGTTATATTATAAGGTATTTTCAATGATAAACTACTAAATATTATAAGGTATTTTCAATGATACACTGCATATTACGTTATATTATAAGGTATTTTCAATGACACACTGCATATTACGTTATATTATAAGGTATTTTCAATGATACACTGCATATTACGTTATATTATAAGGTATTTTCAATGATTCACTGCATATTACGTTATATTATAAGGTATTTTCAATGATACACTGCATATTACGTTATATTATAAGGTATTTTCAATGATAAACTACTAAATATTATAAGGTATTTTCAATGATACACTGCATATTACGTTATATTATAAGGTATTTTCAATGATAAACTACTAAATATTATAAGGTATTTTCAATGATACACTGCATATTACGTTATATTATAAGGTATTTTCAATGACACACTGCATATTACGTTATATTATAAGGTATTTGCAATGATACACTGCATATTACGATATATTATATGGTATTTTCAATGATACACTGCATATTATGATATATTATAAGGTATTTTCAATGATACACTGCATATTACGTTATATTATAAGGTACTTTCATTGATACACTACAAATTACCATATATTATAAGGTATTATCAAAGATACACTACATATTACGTTATATTATAAGGTATTTTCAATGATTCACTGCATATTACGTTATATTATAAGGTATTTTCAATGATACACTGTATATTACGTTATATTATAAGGTATTTTCAATGATAAACTGCATATTACGTTATATTATAAGGTATTTTCAATGATACACTGCATATTACGATATATTATATGGTATTTTCAATGATACACTGCATATTATGATATATTATAAGGTATTTTCAATGATACACTGCATATTACGTTATATTATAAGGTATTTTCAATGATTCACTGCATATTACGTTATATTATAAGGTATTTTCAATGATACACTGCATATTACGTTATATTATAAGGTATTTTCAATGATACACTGCATATTACGTTATATTATAAGGTATTTTCAATGATAAACTACTAAATATTATAAGGTATTTTCAATGATACACTGCATATTACGTTATATTATAAGGTATTTTCAATGACACACTGCATATTACGTTATATTATAAGTTATTTGCAATGATACACTGCATATTACGTTATATTATAAGGTATTTTCAATGATTCACTGCATATTACGTTATATTATAAGGTATTTTCAATGACACACTGCATATTACGTTATATTATAAGGTATTTGCAATGATACACTGCATATTACGATATATTATATGGTATTTTCAATGATACACTGCATATTATGATATATTATAAGGTATTTTCAATGATTCACTGCATATTACGTTATATTATAAGGTATTTTCAATGATACACTGCATATTACGTTATATTATAAGGTATTTTCAATGATACACTGCATATTACGTTATATTATAAGGTATTTTCATTGATACACTCCATATTACGTAATATTATAAGGTATTTTCAATGATACACTGCATAATACGTTATATCATAAGGTATTTTCAATGATACACTGCATATTACGTTATATTATAAGGTATTTTCAATGATACACTGCATATTACGTTATATTATAAGGTATTTTCAATGATAAACTGCATATTACGTTATATTATAAGGTATTTTCAATGATACACTGCATATTACGTTATATTATAAGGTATTTTCATTGATACACTACAAATTACCATATATTATAAGGTATTTTCAAAGATACACTGCATATTACGTTATATTATAAGGTATTTTCAATGATTCACTGCATATTACGTTATATTATAAGGTATTTTCAATGATACACTGCATATTACGTTATATTATAAGGTATTTTCAATGATAAACTACTAAATAATATAAGGTATTTTCAATGATACACTGCATATTACGTTATATTATAAGGTATTTTCAATGACACACTGCATATTACGTTATATTATAAGGTATTTGCAATGATACACTGCATATTACGATATATTATATGGTATTTTCAATGATACACTGCATATTATGATATATTATAAGGTATTTTCAATGATTCACTGCATATTACGTTATATTATAAGGTATTTTCAATGATACACTGCATCTTACGTTATATTATAAGGTATTTTCAATGATACACTGCATATTACGTTATATTATAAGGTATTTTCATTGATACACTCCATATTACGTAATATTATAAGGTATTTTCAATGATACACTGCATAATACGTTATATCATAAGGTATTTTCAATGATACACTGCATATTACGTTATATTATAAGGTATTTTCAATGATACACTGTATATTACGTTATATTATAAGGTATTTTCAATGATAAACTGCATATTACGATATATTATAAGGTATTTTCAATGATACACTGCATATTCCGTTATATTATAAGGTATTTTCATTGATACACTACAAATTACCATATATTATAAGGTATTTTCAAAGATACACTGCATATTACGTTATATTATAAGGTATTTTCAATGATTCACTGCATATTACGTTATATTATAAGGTATTTTCAATGATACACTGCATATTACGTTATATTATAAGGTATTTTCAATGATAAACTACTAAATATTATAAGGTATTTTCAATGATACACTGCATATTACGTTATATTATAAGGTATTTTCAATGACACACTGCATATTACGTTATATTATAAGGTATTTGCAATGATACACTGCATATTACGTTATATTATAAGGTATTTTCAATGATTCACTGCATATTACGTTATATTATAAGGTATTTTCAATGATACACTGCATATTACGTTATATTATAAGGTATTTTCAATGATAAACTACTAAATATTATAAGGTATTTTCAATGATAAGCTACTATATCTTATAAGGTATTTTCAATGATACACTGCATATAACGTTATATTATAAGGTATTTTCAATGATACACTGCATATTACGATATATTATATGGTATTTTCAATGATACACTGCATATTATGATATATTATAAGGTATTTTCAATGATAAACTACTATATATTATAAGGTATTTTCAATGATAAGCTACTATATCTTATAAGGTATTTTCAATGATACACTGCATATTACGTTATATTATAAGCTTTTTCAATGGTAAACTACTATATATTATAAGGTATTTTCAAAGATACACTGCATATTACGTTATATTATAAGGTATTTTCAATGATACACTGCATATTACGTTATATTATAAGGTATTTTCAATGATAAACTACTAAATATTATAAGGTATTTTCAATGATACACTGCATCTTACGTTATATTATAAGGTATTTTCAATGACACACTGCATATTACGTAATATTATAAGGTATTTGCAATGATACACTGCATATTACGATATATTATATGGTATTTTCAATGATACACTGCATATTATGATATATTATAAGGTATTTTCAATGATACACTGCATATTACGTTATATTATAAGGTATTTTCAATGATTCACTGCATATTACGTTATATTATAAGGTATTTTCAATGATACACTGCATATTACGTTATATTATAAGGTATTTTCAATGATAAACTACTAAATATTATAAGGTATTTTCAATGATACACTGCATATTACGTTATATTATAAGGTATTTTCAATGACACACTGCATATTACGTTATATTATAAGGTATTTGCAATGATACACTGCATATTACGTTATATTATAAGGTATTTTCAATGATACACTGCATATTACGTTATATTATAAGGTATTTTCAATGACACACTGCATATTACGTTATATTATAAGGTATTTGCAATGATACACTGCATATTACGATATATTATATGGTATTTTCAATGATACACTGCATATTATGATATATTATAAGGTATTTTCAATGATACACTGCATATTACGTTATATTATAAGGTATTTTCAATGATACACTGCATATTACGTTATATTATAAGGTATTTTCAATGATACACTGCATATTACGTTATATTATAAGGTATTTTCATTGATACACTCCATATTACGTAATATTATAAGGTATTTTCAATGATACACTGCATAATACGTTATATCATAAGGTATTTTCAATGATACACTGCATATTACGTTATATTATAAGGTATTTTCAATGATACACTGTATATTACGTTATATTATAAGGTATTTTCAATGATAAACTGCATATTACGTTATATTATAAGGTATTTTCAATGATACACTGCATATTACGTTATATTATAAGGTATTTTCATTGATACACTACAAATTACCATATATTATAAGGTATTTTCAAAGATACACTGCATATTACGTTATATTATAAGGTATTTTCAATGATTCACTGCATATTACGTTATATTATAAGGTATTTTCAATGATACACTGCATATTACGTTATATTATAAGGTATTTTCAATGATAAACTACTAAATATTATAAGGTATTTTCAATGATACACTGCATATTACGTTATATTATAAGGTATTTTCAATAACACACTGCATATTACGTTATATTATAAGGTATTTGCAATGATACACTGCATATTACGATATATTATATGGTATTTTCAATGATACACTGCATATTATGATATATTATAAGGTATTTTCAATGATTCACTGCATATTACGTTATATTATAAGGTATTTTCAATGATACACTGCATCTTACGTTATATTATAAGGTATTTTCAATGATACACTGCATATTACGTTATATTATAAGGTATTTTCATTGATACACTGCATATTACGTAATATTATAAGGTATTTTCAATGATACACTGCATAATACGTTATATCATAAGGTATTATCAAAGATACACTGCATATTACGTTATATTATAAGGTATTTTCAATGATACACCGTATATTACGTTATATTATAAGGTATTTTCAATGATACACTGCATATAACGTTATATTATAAGGTATTTTCAATGATACACTGCATATTACGATATATTATATGGTGTTTTCAATGATACACTGCATATTACGAAATATTATAAGGTGTTTTCAATGATACACTGCATATTACGATATATTATAAGGTATTTTCAATGATACACTGCATATTACGTTATATTATAAGGTATTTTCAATGATACACTGCATATTACGATATATTATATGGTGTTTTCAATGATACACTGCATATTACGAAATATTATAAGGTATTTTCAATGATACACTGCATATTACGTTATATTATAAGGTATTTTCAATGACACACTGCATATTACGTAATATTATAAGGTATTTGCAATGATACACTGCATATTACGATATATTATATGGTATTTTCAATGATACACTGCATATTATGATATATTATAAGGTATTTTCAATGATACACTGCATATTACGTTATATTATAAGGTACTTTCATTGATACACTACAAATTACCATACATTATAAGGTATTATCAAAGATACACTGCATATTACGTTATATTATAAGGTATTTTCAATGATTCACTGCATATTACGTTATATTATAAGGTATTTTCAATGATACACTGCATATTACGTTATATTATAAGGTATTTTCAATGATAAACTACTAAATATTATAAGGTATTTTCAATGATACACTGCATATTACGTTATATTATAAGGTATTTTCAATGATAAACTACTATATATTATAAGGTATTTTCAATGATAAGCTACTAAATATTATAAGATATTTTCAATGATACACTGCATAATACGTTATATCATAAGGTATTTTCAATGATACACTGCATATTACGTTATATTATAAGGTATTTTCAATGATACACTGTATATTACGTTATATTATAAGGTATTTTCAATGATAAACTGCATATTACGTTATATTATAAGGTATTTTCAATGATACACTGCATATTACGATATATTATATGGTATTTTCAATGATACACTGCATATTATGATATATTATAAGGTATTTTCAATGATACACTGCATATTACGTTATATTATAAGGTATTTTCAATGATTCACTGCATATTACGTTATATTATAAGGTATTTTCAATGATACACTGCATATTACGTTATATTATAAGGTATTTTCAATGATACACTGCATATTACGTTATATTATAAGGTATTTTCAATGATAAACTACTAAATATTATAAGGTATTTTCAATGATACACTGCATATTACGTTATATTATAAGGTATTTTCAATGACACACTGCATATTACGTTATATTATAAGGTATTTGCAATGATACACTGCATATTACGATATATTATATGGTATTTTCAATGATACACTGCATATTATGATATATTATAAGGTATTTTCAATGATACACTGCATATTACGTTATATTATAAGGTACTTTCATTGATACACTACAAATTACCATATATTATAAGGTATTATCAAAGATACACTGCATATTACGTTATATTATAAGGTATTTTCAATGATTCACTGCATATTACGTTATATTATAAGGTATTTTCAATGATACACTGCATATTACGTTATATTATAAGGTATTTTCAATGATAAACTACTATATATTATAAGGTATTTTCAATGATACACTGCATATTACGTTATATTATAAGGTATTTTCAATGATAAACTACTATATATTATAAGGTATTTTCAATGATAAACTACTAAATATTATAAGGTATTTTCAATGATACACTGCATATAACGTTATATTATAAGGTATTTTCAATGATACACTGCATATTACGATATATTATATGGTGTTTTCAATGATACACTGCATATTACGAAATATTATAAGGTGTTTTCAATGATACACTGCATATTACGAAATATTATAAGGTATTTTCAATGATACACTGCATATTACGTTATATTATAAGGTATTTTCAATGATACACTGCATATTACGATATATTATATGGTGTTTTCAATGATACACTGCATATTACGAAATATTATAAGGTATTTTCAATGATACACTGCATATTACGATATATTATAAGGTATTTTCAATGATACACTGCATATTACGTAATATTATAAGGTATTTGCAATGATACACTGCATATTACGATATATTATATGGTATTTTCAATGATACACTGCATATTATGATATATTATAAGGTATTTTCAATGATACACTGCATATTACGTTATATTATAAGGTACTTTCATTGATACACTACAAATTACCATATATTATAAGGTATTATCAAAGATACACTGCATATTACGTTATATTATAAGGTATTTTCAATGATTCACTGCATATTACGTTATATTATAAGGTATTTTCAATGATACACTGCATATTACGTTATATTATAAGGTATTTTCAATGATAAACTACTAAATATTATAAGGTATTTTCAATGATACACTGCATATTACGTTATATTATAAGGTATTTTCAATGATAAACTACTATATATTATAAGGTATTTTCAATGATAAGCTACTAAATATTATAAGGTATTTTCAATGATACACTGCATATAACGTTATATTATAAGGTATTTTCAATGATACACTGCATATTACGATATATTATATGGTATTTTCAATGATACACTGCATATTATGATATATTATAAGGTATTTTCAATGATAAACTACTATATATTATAAGGTATTTTCAATGATAAGCTACTATATCTTTTAAGGTATTTTCAATGATACACTGCATATTACGTTATATTATAAGCTTTTTCAATGGTAAACTACTATATATTATAAGGTATTTTCAAAGATACACTGCATATTACGTTATATTATAAGGTATTTTCAATGATACACTGCATATTACGTTATATTATAAGGTATTTTCAATGATAAACTACTAAATATTATAAGGTATTTTCAATGATACACTGCATCTTACGTTATATTATAAGGTATTTTCAATGACACACTGCATATTACGTAATATTATAAGGTATTTGCAATGATACACTGCATATTACGATATATTATATGGTATTTTCAATGATACACTGCATATTATGATATATTATAAGGTATTTTCAATGATACACTGCATATTACGTTATATTATAAGGTATTTTCAATGATTCACTGCATATTACGTTATATTATAAGGTATTTTCAATGATACACTGCATATTACGTTATATTATAAGGTATTTTCAATGATAAACTACTAAATATTATAAGGTATTTTCAATGATACACTGCATATTACGTTATATTATAAGGTATTTTCAATGACACACTGCATATTACGTTATATTATAAGGTATTTGCAATGATACACTGCATATTACGTTATATTATAAGGTATTTTCAATGATTCACTGCATATTACGTTATATTATAAGGTATTTTCAATGACACACTGCATATTACGTTATATTATAAGGTATTTGCAATGATACACTGCATATTACGATATATTATATGGTATTTTCAATGATACACTGCATATTATGATATATTATAAGGTATTTTCAATGATTCACTGCATATTACGTTATATTATAAGGTATTTTCAATGATACACTGCATATTACGTTATATTATAAGGTATTTTCAATGATACACTGCATATTACGTTATATTATAAGGTATTTTCATTGATACACTCCATATTACGTAATATTATAAGGTATTTTCAATGATACACTGCATAATACGTTATATCATAAGGTATTTTCAATGATACACTGCATATTACGTTATATTATAAGGTATTTTCAATGATACACTGTATATTACGTTATATTATAAGGTATTTTCAATGATAAACTGCATATTACGTTATATTATAAGGTATTTTCAATGATACACTGCATATTACGTTATATTATAAGGTATTTTCATTGATACACTACAAATTACCATATATTATAAGGTATTTTCAAAGATACACTGCATATTACGTTATATTATAAGGTATTTTCAATGATTCACTGCATATTACGTTATATTATAAGGTATTTTCAATGATACACTGCATATTACGTTATATTATAAGGTATTTTCAATGATAAACTACTAAATATTATAAGGTATTTTCAATGATACACTGCATATTACGTTATATTATAAGGTATTTTCAATAACACACTGCATATTACGTTATATTATAAGGTATTTGCAATGATACACTGCATATTACGATATATTATATGGTATTTTCAATGATACACTGCATATTATGATATATTATAAGGTATTTTCAATGATTCACTGCATATTACGTTATATTATAAGGTATTTTCAATGATACACTGCATCTTACGTTATATTATAAGGTATTTTCAATGATACACTGCATATTACGTTATATTATAAGGTATTTTCATTGATACACTCCATATTACGTAATATTATAAGGTATTTTCAATGATACACTGCATAATACGTTATATCATAAGGTATTATCAAAGATACACTGCATATTACGTTATATTATAAGGTATTTTCAATGATACACCGTATATTACGTTATATTATAAGGTATTTTCAATGATACACTGCATATAACGTTATATTATAAGGTATTTTCAATGATACACTGCATATTACGATATATTATATGGTGTTTTCAATGATACACTGCATATTACGAAATATTATAAGGTGTTTTCAATGATACACTGCATATTACGAAATATTATAAGGTATTTTCAATGATACACTGCATATTACGTTATATTATAAGGTATTTTCAATGATACACTGCATATTACGATATATTATATGGTGTTTTCAATGATACACTGCATATTACGAAATATTATAAGGTATTTTCAATGATACACTGCATATTACGTTATATTATAAGGTATTTTCAATGACACACTGCATATTACGTAATATTATAAGGTATTTGCAATGATACACTGCATATTACGATATATTATATGGTATTTTCAATGATACACTGCATATTATGATATATTATAAGGTATTTTCAATGATTCACTGCATATTACGTTATATTATAAGGTATTTTCAATGATACACTGCATATTACGTTATATTATAAGGTATTTTCAATGATACACTGCATATTACGTTATATTATAAGGTATTTTCATTGATACACTCCATATTACGTAATATTATAAGGTATTTTCAATGATACACTGCATAATACGTTATATCATAAGGTATTTTCAATGATACACTGCATATTACGTTATATTATAAGGTATTTTCAATGATACACTGTATATTACGTTATATTATAAGGTATTTTCAATGATAAACTGCATATTACGTTATATTATAAGGTATTTTCAATGATACACTGCATATTACGTTATATTATAAGGTATTTTCATTGATACACTACAAATTACCATATATTATAAGGTATTTTCAAAGATACACTGCATATTACGTTATATTATAAGGTATTTTCAATGATTCACTGCATATTACGTTATATTATAAGGTATTTTCAATGATACACTGCATATTACGTTATATTATAAGGTATTTTCAATGATAAACTACTAAATATTATAAGGTATTTTCAATGATACACTGCATATTACGTTATATTATAAGGTATTTTCAATAACACACTGCATATTACGTTATATTATAAGGTATTTGCAATGATACACTGCATATTACGATATATTATATGGTATTTTCAATGATACACTGCATATTATGATATATTATAAGGTATTTTCAATGATTCACTGCATATTACGTTATATTATAAGGTATTTTCAATGATACACTGCATCTTACGTTATATTATAAGGTATTTTCAATGATACACTGCATATTACGTTATATTATAAGGTATTTTCATTGATACACTCCATATTACGTAATATTATAAGGTATTTTCAATGATACACTGCATAATACGTTATATCATAAGGTATTATCAAAGATACACTGCATATTACGTTATATTATAAGGTATTTTCAATGATACACCGTATATTACGTTATATTATAAGGTATTTTCAATGATACACTGCATATAACGTTATATTATAAGGTATTTTCAATGATACACTGCATATTACGATATATTATATGGTGTTTTCAATGATACACTGCATATTACGAAATATTATAAGGTGTTTTCAATGATACACTGCATATTACGTTATATTATAAGGTATTTTCAATGATACACTGCATATTACGTTATATTATAAGGTATTTTCAATGATACACTGCATATTACGATATATTATATGGTGTTTTCAATGATACACTGCATATTACGAAATATTATAAGGTATTTTCAATGATACACTGCATATTACGTTATATTATAAGGTATTTTCAATGACACACTGCATATTACGTAATATTATAAGGTATTTGCAATGATACACTGCATATTACGATATATTATATGGTATTTTCAATGATACACTGCATATTATGATATATTATAAGGTATTTTCAATGATACACTGCATATTACGTTATATTATAAGGTACTTTCATTGATACACTACAAATTACCATACATTATAAGGTATTATCAAAGATACACTGCATATTACGTTATATTATAAGGTATTTTCAATGATTCACTGCATATTACGTTATATTATAAGGTATTTTCAATGATACACTGCATATTACGTTATATTATAAGGTATTTTCAATGATAAACTACTAAATATTATAAGGTATTTTCAATGATACACTGCATATTACGTTATATTATAAGGTATTTTCAATGATAAACTACTATATATTATAAGGTATTTTCAATGATAAGCTACTAAATATTATAAGATATTTTCAATGATACACTGCATAATACGTTATATCATAAGGTATTTTCAATGATACACTGCATATTACGTTATATTATAAGGTATTTTCAATGATACACTGCATATTACGTTATATTATAAGGTATTTTCAATGATAAACTGCATATTACGTTATATTATAAGGTATTTTCAATGATACACTGCATATTACGATATATTATATGGTATTTTCAATGATACACTGCATATTATGATATATTATAAGGTATTTTCAATGATACACTGCATATTACGTTATATTATAAGGTATTTTCAATGATTCACTGCATATTACGTTATATTATAAGGTATTTTCAATGATACACTGCATATTACGTTATATTATAAGGTATTTTCAATGATACACTGCATATTACGTTATATTATAAGGTATTTTCAATGATAAACTACTAAATATTATAAGGTATTTTCAATGATACACTGCATATTACGTTATATTATAAGGTATTTTCAATGACACACTGCATATTACGTTATATTATAAGGTATTTGCAATGATACACTGCATATTACGATATATTATATGGTATTTTCAATGATACACTGCATATTATGATATATTATAAGGTATTTTCAATGATACACTGCATATTACGTTATATTATAAGGTACTTTCATTGATACACTACAAATTACCATATATTATAAGGTATTATCAAAGATACACTGCATATTACGTTATATTATAAGGTATTTTCAATGATTCACTGCATATTACGTTATATTATAAGGTATTTTCAATGATACACTGCATATTACGTTATATTATAAGGTATTTTCAATGATAAACTACTATATATTATAAGGTATTTTCAATGATACACTGCATATTACGTTATATTATAAGGTATTTTCAATGATAAACTACTATATATTATAAGGTATTTTCAATGATAAACTACTAAATATTATAAGGTATTTTCAATGATACACTGCATATAACGTTATATTATAAGGTATTTTCAATGATACACTGCATATTACGATATATTATATGGTGTTTTCAATGATACACTGCATATTACGAAATATTATAAGGTGTTTTCAATGATACACTGCATATTACGAAATATTATAAGGTATTTTCAATGATACACTGCATATTACGTTATATTATAAGGTATTTTCAATGATACACTGCATATTACGATATATTATATGGTGTTTTCAATGATACACTGCATATTACGAAATATTATAAGGTATTTTCAATGATACACTGCATATTACGTTATATTATAAGGTATTTTCAATGACACACTGCATATTACGTAATATTATAAGGTATTTGCAATGATACACTGCATATTACGATATATTATATGGTATTTTCAATGATACACTGCATATTATGATATATTATAAGGTATTTTCAATGATACACTGCATATTACGTTATATTATAAGGTACTTTCATTGATACACTACAAATTACCATATATTATAAGGTATTATCAAAGATACACTGCATATTACGTTATATTATAAGGTATTTTCAATGATTCACTGCATATTACGTTATATTATAAGGTATTTTCAATGATACACTGCATATTACGTTATATTATAAGGTATTTTCAATGATAAACTACTAAATATTATAAGGTATTTTCAATGATACACTGCATATTACGTTATATTATAAGGTATTTTCAATGATAAACTACTATATATTATAAGGTATTTTCAATGATAAGCTACTAAATATTATAAGGTATTTTCAATGATACACTGCATAATACGTTATATCATAAGGTATTTTCAATGATACACTACATATTACGTTATATTATAAGGTATTTTCAATGATACACTGTATATTACGTTATATTATAAGGAATTTTCAATGATACACTGCATATTACGTTATATTATAAGGTATTTTCATTGATACACTACAAATTACCATATATTATAAGGTATTTTCAATGATACACTGCATATTACGTTATATTATAAGGTATTTTCAATGATACACTGCATATTACGATATATTATATGGTGTTTTCAATGATACACTGCATATTACGAAATATTATAAGGTATTTTCAATGATACACTGCATATTACGTTATATTATAAGGTATTTTCAATGACACACTGCATATTACGTAATATTATAAGGTATTTGCAATGATACACTGCATATTACGATATATTATATGGTATTTTCAATGATACACTGCATATTATGATATATTATAAGGTATTTTCAATGATACACTGCATAATACGTTATATCATAAGGTATTTTCAATGATACACTGCATATTACGTTATATTATAAGGTATTTTCAATGATAAACTACTATATATTATAAGGTATTTTCAATGATAAGCTACTATATCTTATAAGGTATTTTCAATGATACACTGCATATTACGTTATATTATAAGCTTTTTCAATGACACACTGCATATTACGTTATATTATAAGGTATTTGCAATGATACACTGCATATTACGATATATTATATGGTATTTTCAATGATACACTGCATATTATGATATATTATAAGGTATTTTCAATGATAAACTACTATATATTATAAGGTATTTTCAATGATAAGCTACTATATCTTATAAGGTATTTTCAATGATACACTGCATATTACGTTATATTATAAGCTTTTTCAATGGTAAACTACTATATATGATAAGGTATTTTCAAAGATACACTGCATATTACGTTATATTATAAGGTATTTTCAATGATACACTGCATATTACGTTATATTATAAGGTATTTTCAATGATAAACTACTAAATATTATAAGGTATTTTCAATGATACACTGCATATTACGTTATATTATAAGGTATTTTCAATGACACACTGCATATTACGTTATATTATAAGGTATTTGCAATGATACACTGCATATTACGATATATTATATGGTATTTTCAATGATACACTGCATATTATGATATATTATAAGGTATTTTCAATGATACACTGCATATTACGTTATATTATAAGGTACTTTCATTGATACACTACAAATTACCATATGTTATAAGGTATTTTCAAAGATACACTGCATATTACGTTATATTATAAGGTATTTTCAATGATTCACTGCATATTACGTTATATTAAAAGGTACTTTCATTGATACACTACAAATTACCATATATTATAAGGTATTATCAAAGATACACTGCATATTACGTTATATTATAAGGTATTTTCAATGATTCACTGCATATTACGTTATATTATAAGGTATTTTCAATGATACACTGCATATTACGTTATATTATAATGTATTTTCAATGATAAACTACTAAATATTATAAGGTATTTTCAATGATACACTGCATATTACGTTATATTATAAGGTATTTTCAGTGATACACTGCATATTACGTTATATTATAAGGTATTTTCATTGATACACTACAAATTACCATATATTATAAGGTATTTTCAATGATACACTGCATAATACGTTATATCATAAGGTATTTTCAATGATACACTGCATATTACGTTATATTATAAGGTATTTTCAATGATAAACTACTATATATTATAAGGTATTTTCAATGATAAGCTACTATATCTTATAAGGTATTTTCAATGATACACTGCATATTACGTTATATTATAAGCTTTTTCAATGACACACTGCATATTACGTTATATTATAAGGTATTTGCAATGATACACTGCATATTACGATATATTATATGGTATTTTCAATGATACACTGCATATTATGATATATTATAAGGTATTTTCAATGATAAACTACTATATATTATAAGGTATTTTCAATGATAAGCTACTATATCTTATAAGGTATTTTCAATGATACACTGCATATTACGTTATATTATAAGCTTTTTCAATGGTAAACTACTATATATTATAAGGTATTTTCAAAGATACACTGCATATTACGTTATATTATAAGGTATTTTCAATGATACACTGCATATTACGTTATATTATAAGGTATTTTCAATGATAAACTACTAAATATTATAAGGTATTTTCAATGATACACTGCATATTACGTTATATTATAAGGTATTTTCAATGACACACTGCATATTACGTTATATTATAAGGTATTTGCAATGATACACTGCATATTACGATATATTATATGGTATTTTCAATGATACACTGCATATTATGATATATTATAAGGTATTTTCAATGATACACTGCATATTACGTTATATTATAAGGTACTTTCATTGATACACTACAAATTACCATATGTTATAAGGTATTTTCTATGATACGCTGCATATTACGTTATATTATAAGGTATTTTCAATGATAGACTGCATATTACGTTATTTTATATGGTATTTTCAATGATACACTGTATATTACGTTATATTATAAGGTATTTTCAATGATAAACTACTAAATATTATAAGGTATTTTCAATGATACACTGCATATTACGTTATATTATAAGGTATATTCAATGATACACTGCATATTACGTTATATTATAAGGTATTTTCAATGATACACTGCATATTACGATATATTATATGGTGTTTTCAATGATACACTGCATATTACGAAATATTATAAGGTGTTTTCAATGATACACTGCATATTACGATATATTATAAGGTATTTTCAATGATACACTGCATATTACGTTATATTATAAGGTATTTTCAATGATACACTGCATATTACGATATATTATATGGTGTTTTCAATGATACACTGCATATTACGAAATATTATAAGGTATTTTCAATGATACACTGCATATTACGTTATATTATAAGGTATTTTCAATGACACACTGCATATTACGTAATATTATAAGGTATTTGCAATGATACACTGCATATTACGATATATTATATGGTATTTTCAATGATACACTGCATATTATGATATATTATAAGGTATTTTCAATGATACACTGCATATTACGTTATATTAAAAGGTACTTTCATTGATACACTACAAATTACCATATATTATAAGGTATTATCAAAGATACACTGCATATTACGTTATATTATAAGGTATTTTCAATGATTCACTGAATATTACGTTATATTATAAGGTATTTTCAATGATACACTGCATATTACGTTATATTATAAGGTATTTTCATTGATACACTACAAATTACCATATATTATAAGGTATTTTCAATGATACACTGCATAATACGTTATATCATAAGGTATTTTCAATGATACACTGCATATTACGTTATATTATAAGGTATTTTCAATGATAAACTACTATATATTATAAGGTATTTTCAATGATAAGCTACTATATCTTATAAGGTATTTTCAATGATACACTGCATATTACGTTATATTATAAGGTATTTTCAATGATACACTGTATATTACGTTATATTATAAGGTATTTTCAATGATAAATTGCATATTACGTTATATTATAAGGTATTTTCAATGATACACTGCATATAACGTTATATTATAAGGTATTTTCAATGATACACTGCATATTACGTTATATTATAAGGTATTTTCAATGACACACTGCATATTACGTTATATTATAAGGTATTTTCAATGATACACTGCATATTACGATATATTATAAGGTATTTTCAATGATACACTGCATATTATGATATATTATAAGGTATTTTCAATGATACACTGCATATTACGTTATATTATAAGGTACTTTCATTGATACACTACAAATTACCATATGTTATAAGGTATTTTCAAAGATACACTGCATATTACGTTATATTATAAGGTATTTTCAATGATAGACTGCATATTACGTTATATTATAAGGTATTTTCAATGATACACTGTATATTACGTTATATTATAAGGTATTTTCAATGATAAACTACTAAATATTATAAGGTATTTTCAATGATACACTGCATATTACGTTATATTATAAGGTATATTCAATGATACACTGCATATAACGTTATATTATAAGGTATTTTCAATGATACACTGCATATTACGATATATTATATGGTGTTTTCAATGATACACTGCATATTACGAAATATTATAAGGTGTTTTCAATGATACACTGCATATTACGAAATATTATAAGGTATTTTCAATGATACACTGCATATTACGTTATATTATAAGGTATTTTCAATGATACACTGCATATTACGATATATTATATGGTGTTTTCAATGATACACTGCATATTACGAAATATTATAAGGTATTTTCAATGATACACTGCATATTACGTTATATTATAAGGTATTTTCAATGACACACTGCATATTACGTAATATTATAAGGTATTTGCAATGATACACTGCATATTACGATATATTATATGGTATTTTCAATGATACACTGCATATTATGATATATTATAAGGTATTTTCAATGATACACTGCATATTACGTTATATTAAAAGGTACTTTCATTGATACACTACAAATTACCATATATTATAAGGTATTATCAAAGATACACTGCATATTACGTTATATTATAAGGTATTTTCAATGATTCACTGCATATTACGTTATATTATAAGGTATTTTCAATGATACACTGCATATTACGTTATATTATAAGGTATTTTCAATGATACACTGTATATTACGTTATATTATAAGGTATTTTCAATGATAAATTGCATATTACGTTATATTATAAGGTATTTTCAATGATACACTGCATATAACGTTATATTATAAGGTATTTTCAATGATACACTGCATATTACGTTATATTATAAGGTATTTTCAATGACACACTGCATATTACGTTATATTATAAGGTATTTGCAATGATACACTGCATATTACGATATATTATATGGTATTTTCAATGATACACTGCATATTATGATATATTATAA
Source organism: Lasioglossum lativentre (assembly GCA_916610255.1). Classification (NCBI taxonomy): domain Eukaryota; kingdom Metazoa; phylum Arthropoda; class Insecta; order Hymenoptera; family Halictidae; genus Lasioglossum; species Lasioglossum lativentre. Next base: position 295,132 of record CAKAJI010001026.1, read on the forward strand.
GGTATTTTCAATGATAAACTACTATATATTATAAGGTATTTTCAATGATAAGCTACTATATCTTATAAGGTATTTTCAATGATACACTGTATATTACGTTATATTATAAGCTTTTTCAATGGTAAACTACTATATATTATAAGGTATTTTCAAAGATACACTGCATATTACGTTATATTATAAGGTATTTTCAATGATACACTGCATAATACGTTATATTATAAGGTATTTTCAATGATAAACTACTAAATATTATAAGGTATTTTCAATGATACACTGCATATTACGTTATATTATAAGGTATTTTCAATGACACACTGCATATTACGTTATATTATAAGGTATTTGCAATGATACACTGCATATTACGATATATTATATGGTATTTTCAATGATACACTGCATATTATGATATATTATAAGGTATTTTCAATGATACACTGCATATTACGTTATATTATAAGGTACTTTCATTGATACACTACAAATTACCATATATTATAAGGTATTTTCAAAGATACACTGCATATTACGTTATATTATAAGGTATTTTCAATGATACACTGCATATTACGTTATATTATAAGGTATTTTCAATTGTAAACTACTATGTATCATAATGTATTTTCAATGATACACTGCATAATACGTTACATCATAAGGTATTTTCAATGATACACTGCATATTACGTTATATTATAAGGTATTTTCAATGATACCCTGCATATAACGTTATATTATAAGGTATTTTCAATGATACACTGCATATTACGTTATATTATAAGGTATTTTCAATGATAAACTACTATATATTATAAGGTATTTTCAATGATAAGCTACTATATCTTATAAGGTATTTTCCATGATACACTGCATATTACGTTATATTATAAGGTATTTTCAATGATACACTGTATATTACGTTATATTATAAGGTATTTTCAATCATAAATTGCATATTACGTTTATTATAAGGTATTTTCAATGACACACTGCATATTACGTTATATTATAAGGTATTTGCAATGATACACTGCATATTACGATATATTATATGGTATTTTCAATGATACACTGCATATTATGATATATTATAAGGTATTTTCAATGATAAACTACTATATATTATAAGGTATTTTCAATGATAAGCTACTATATCTTATAAGGTATTTTCAATGATACACTGCATATTACGTTATATTATAAGCTTTTTCAATGGTAAACTACTATATATTATAAGGAATTTTCAAAGATACACTGCATATTACGTTATATTATAAGGTATTTTCAATGATACACTGCATATTACGTTATATTATAAGGTATTTTCAATGATAAACTACTAAATATTATAAGGTATTTTCAATGATACACTGCATATTACGTTATATTATAAGGTATTTTCAATGACACACTGCATATTACGTTATATTATAAGGTATTTTCAATGATTCACTGCATATTACGTTATATTATAAGGTATTTTCAATGATACACTGCATATTACGTTATATTATAAGGTATTTTCAATGATAAACTACTAAATATTATAAGGTATTTTCAATGATACACTGCATATTACGATATATTATATGGTGTTTTCAATGATACACTGCATATTACGAAATATTATAAGGTGTTTTCAATGATACACTGCATATTACGAAATATTATAAGGTATTTTCAATGATACACTGCATATTACGTTATATTATAAGGTATTTTCAATGACACACTGCATATTACGTTATATTATAAGGTATTTGCAATGATACACTGCATATTACGATATATTATATGGTATTTTCAATGATACACTGCATATTATGATATATTATAAGGTATTTTCAATGATAAACTACTATATATTATAAGGTATTTTCAATGATAAGCTACTATATCTTATAAGGTATTTTCAAAGATACACTGCATATTACGTTATATTATAAGGTATTTTCAATGATACACTGCATATTACGTTATATTATAAGGTATTTTCAATGATAAACTACTAAATATTATAAGGTATTTTCAAAGATACACTGCATATTACGTTATATTATAAGGTATTTTCAATGATACACCGTATATTACGTTATATTATAAGGTATTTTCAATGATACACTGCATATAACGTTATATTATAAGGTATTTTCAATGATACACTGCATATTACGATATATTATATGGTGTTTTCAATGATACACTGCATATTACGTTATATTATAAGGTATTTTCAATGATACACTGCATATTACGATATATTATATGGTGTTTTCAATGATACACTGCATATTACGAAATATTATAAGGTGTTTTCAATCATACAATGCATATTACGAAATATTATAAGGTATTTTCAATGATACACTGCATATTACGTTATATTATAAGGTATTTTCAATGACACACTGCATATTACGTTATATTATAAGGTATTTTCAATGATACACTGCATATAACGTTATATTATAAGGTATTTTCAATGATACACTGCATATTACGATATATTATATGGTGTTTTCAATGATACACTGCATATTACGAAATATTATAAGGTGTTTTCAATGATACACTGCATATTACGAAATATTATAAGGTATTTTCAATGATACACTGCATATTACGTTATATTATAAGGTATTTTCAATGACACACTGCATATTACGTTACATTATAAGGTATTTGCAATGATACACTGCATATTACGATATATTATATGGTGTTTTCAATGATACACTGCATATTACGTTATATTATAAGGTATTTTCAATGATACACTGCATATTACGATATATTATATGGTGTTTTCAATGATACACTGCATATTACGAAATATTATAAGGTGTTTTCAATCATACAATGCATATTACGAAATATTATAAGGTATTTTCAAAGATACACTGCATATTACGTTATATTATAAGGTATTTTCAATGATACACTGCATATTACGTTATATTATAAGGTATTTTCAATGATAAACTACTAAATATTATAAGGTATTTTCAATGATACACTGCATATTACGTTATATTATAAGGTATTTTCAATTGTAAACTACTATATATCATAAGGTATTTTCAATGATACACTGCAGATTACGTTATATTATAAGGTGTTTTCAATGATACACTGCATATTACGTTATATTATAAGGTATTTTCAATGATACACTGCATATTACGTTATATTATAAGGTATTTTTCATTGATACACTACAAATTACCATATATTATAAGGTATTTTCAAAGATACACTGCATATTACGTTATATTATTAGGTATTTTCAATGATACACTGCATATAACGTTATATTATAAGGTATTTTCAATGATACACTGCATATTACGATATATTATATGATGTTTTCAATGATACACTCCATATTACGTAATATTATAAGGTATTTTCAATGATACACTGCATATTACGTTACATTATAAGGTTTTTTCATTGATACACTACAAATTACCATATATTATAAGGTATTTTCAATGATACACTGCATAATACGTTATATCATAAGGTATTTTCAATGATACACTGCATATTACGTTATATTATAAGGTATTTTCAATGATAAACTACTATATATTATAAGGTATTTTCAATGATAAGCTACTATATCTTATAAGGTATTTTCAATGATACACTGCATATTACGTTATATTATAAGGTATTTTCAATGATAAACTGCATATTACGTTATATTATAAGGTATTTTCAATTATACACTGCATATTACGTTATATTATAAGGTATTTTCATTGATACACTACAAATTACCATATATTATAAGGTATTTTCAATGATAAACTACTATATATTATAAGGTATTTTCAATGATAAGCTACTATATATTATAAGGTATTTTCAATGATACACTGCATATTACGTTATATTATAAGGTATTTTCAATTATACACTGCATATTACGTTATATTATAAGGTATTTTCATTGATACACTACAAATTACCATATATTATAAGGTATTTTTCAATAATACAACTGCATAATACGTTATATCATAAGGTATTTTCAATGATACACTGCATATTACGTTATATTATAAGGTATTTTCAATGATAAACTACTATATATTATAAGGTATTTTCAATGATAAGCTACTATATCTTATAAGGTATTTTCAATGATACACTGCATATTACGTTATATTATAAGGTATTTTCAATGATACACTTTATATTACGTTATATTATAAGGTATTTTCAATGATAAACTGCATATTACGTTATATTATAAGGTATTTTCAATGATACACTGCATATTACGTTATATTATATGATGTTTTCAATGATACACTCCATATTACGTAATATTATAAGGTATTTTCAATGATACACTGCATATTACGGTATATGATAAGGTATTTTCATTGATACACTACAAATTACCATATATTATAAGGTATTTTCAATGATACACTGCATAATACGTTATATCATAAGTTATTTTCAATGATACACTGCATATTACGTTATATTATAAGGTATTTTCAATGATAAACTACTATATATTATAAGGTATTTTCAATGATAAGCTACTATATCTTATAAGGTATTTTCAATGATACACTGCATATTACGTTATATTATAAGGTATTTTCAATGATACACTGCATATTACGTTATATTATAAGGTATTTTCAATGATACACTGCATATTACGATATATTATATGATGTTTTCAATGATACACTCCATATTACGTAATATTATAAGGTATTTTCAATGATACACTGCATATTACGTTACATTATAAGGTTTTTTCATTGATACACTACAAATTACCATATATTATAAGGTATTTTCAATGATACACTGCATAATACGTTATATCATAAGGTATTTTCAATGATACACTGCATATTACGTTATATTATAAGGTATTTTCAATGATAAACTACTATATATTATAAGGTATTTTCAATGATAAGCTACTATATCTTATAAGGTATTTTCAATGATACACTGCATATTACGTTATATTATAAGGTATTTTCAATGATAAACTGCATATTACGTTATATTATAAGGTATTTTCAATGATACACTGCATATTACGTTATATTATAAGGTATTTTCATTGATACACTACAAATTACCATATATTATAAGGTATTTTCAATGATAAACTACTATATATTATAAGGTATTTTCAATGATAAGCTACTATATCTTATAAGGTATTTTCAATGATACACTGCATATTACGTTATATTATAAGGTATTTTCAATTATACACTGCATATTACGTTATATTATAAGGTATTTTCATTGATACACTACAAATTACCATATATTATAAGGTATTTTCAATAATACACTGCATAATACGTTATATCATAAGGTATTTTCAATGATACACTGCATATTACGTTATATTATATGATGTTTTCAATGATACACTCCATATTACGTAATATTATAAGGTATTTTCAATGATACACTGCATATTACGGTATATGATAAGGTATTTTCATTGATACACTACAAATTACCATATATTATAAGGTATTTTCAATGATACACTGCATAATACGTTATATCATAAGTTATTTTCAATGATACACTGCATATTACGTTATATTATAAGGTATTTTCAATGATAAACTACTATATATTATAAGGTATTTTCAATGATAAGCTACTATATCTTATAAGGTATTTTCAATGATACACTGCATATTACGTTATATTATAAGGTATTTTCAATGATACACTGCATATTACGTTATATTATAAGGTATTTTCAATGATACACTGCATATTACGATATATTATATGATGTTTTCAATGATACACTCCATATTACGTAATATTATAAGGTATTTTCAATGATACACTGCATATTACGTTATATTATAAGGTATTTTCAATGATACACTGTATATTACGTTATATTATAAGGTATTTTCAATGATACACTGCATATTATGTTATATTATAAGGTATTTTCAATGATAAACTACTATATATTATAAGGTATTTTCAATGATAAGCTACTATATCTTATAAGGTATTTTCAATGATACACTGCATATTACGTTATATTATAAGCTTTTTCAATGGTAAACTACTATATATTATAAGGTATTTTCAAAGATACACTGCATATTACGTTATATTATAAGGTATTTTCAATGATACACTACAAATTACCATATATTATAAGGTATTTTCAATGATAAACTGCATATTATGTTATATTATAAGGTATTTTCAATGATACACTGCATATTACGTTATATTATAAGGTATTTGCAATGGTAAACTACTATATATTATAAGGTATTTTCAATGATACACTGCATATTACGTTATATTATAACGTATTTTCAATGATACACTACAAATTACGATATATTATAAGGTATTTTCAATGATAAACTGCATATTACGTTATATTATAAGGTATTTTCATTGATACACTACAAATTACCATATATTATAAGGTATTTTCAATGATAAACTACTATATACAATAAGGTATTTTCAATGATATACTGCATATTACGTTATATAATAAGGTATTTTCAATGATAAACTGCATATTATGATATATTATAAGGTATTTTCAATGATACACTGCATATTATGTTATATTATAAGGTATTTTCAATGATAAACTACTATATATTATAAGGTATTTTCAATGATAAGCTACTATATCTTATAAGGTATTTTCAATGATACACTGCATATTACGTTATATTATAAGCTTTTTCAATGGTAAACTACTATATATTATAAGGTATTTTCAAAGATACACTGCATATTACGTTATATTATAAGGTATTTTCAAAGATACACTGCATATTACGTTATATTATAAGGTATTTTCAATGATACACTGCATATTACGTTATATTATAAGATATTTTCATTGATACACTACAAATTACCATATATTATAAGGTATTTTCAATGATAAACTGCATATTACGTTATATTATAAGGTATTTTCAATTGTAAACTACTATATATCATAAGGTATTTTCAATGATACACTGCAAATTACGTTATATTATAAGGTATTTTCAATGATACACTGCATATTACGTTATATCATAATGTATTTTCAATGATAAACTGCATATTATGGTATATTATAAGGTATTTTCAATGATACACTGCATATTACGTTATATTAATATATAAGGTATTTTCAATGACACACTGCATATTACGTTATATTATAAGGTATTTTCAATGATACACTGCATATTACGTTATATTATAAGGTATTTTCAATGATAAACTGCATATTACGTTATATTATAAGGTATTTTCAATTATACACTGCATATTACGTTATATTATAAGGTATTTTCATTGATACACTACAAATTACCATATATTATAAGGTATTTTCAATGATAAACTACTATATATTATAAGGTATTTTCAATGATAAGCTACTATATCTTATAAGGTATTTTCAATGATACACTGCATATTACGTTATATTATAAGGTATTTTCAATTATACACTGCATATTACGTTATATTATAAGGTATTTTCATTGATACACTACAAATTACCATATATTATAAGGTATTTTCAATAATACACTGCATAATACGTTATATCATAAGGTATTTTCAATGATACACTGCATATTACGTTATATTATAAGGTATTTTCAATGATAAACTACTATATATTATAAGGTATTTTCAATGATAAGCTACTATATCTTATAAGGTATTTTCAATGATACACTGCATATTACGTTATATTATAAGGTATTTTCAATGATACACTTTATATTACGTTATATTATAAGGTATTTTCAATGATAAACTGCATATTACGTTATATTATAAGGTATTTTCAATGATACACTGCATATTACGTTATATTATATGATGTTTTCAATGATACACTCCATATTACGTAATATTATAAGGTATTTTCAATGATACACTGCATATTACGGTATATGATAAGGTATTTTCATTGATACACTACAAATTACCATATATTATAAGGTATTTTCAATGATACACTGCATAATACGTTATATCATAAGTTATTTTCAATGATACACTGCATATTACGTTATATTATAAGGTATTTTCAATGATAAACTACTATATATTATAAGGTATTTTCAATGATAAGCTACTATATCTTATAAGGTATTTTCAATGATACACTGCATATTACGTTATATTATAAGGTATTTTCAATGATACACTGCATATAACGTTATATTATAAGGTATTTTCAATGATACACTGCATATTACGATATATTATATGATGTTTTCAATGATACACTCCATATTACGTAATATTATAAGGTATTTTCAATGATACACTGCATATTACTTTACATTATAAGGTTTTTTCATTGATACTCTACAAATTACCATATATTATAAGGTATTTTCAATGATACACTGCATAATACGTTATATCATAAGGTATTTTCAATGATACACTGCATATTACGTTATATTATAAGGTATTTTCAATGATAAACTACTATATATTATAAGGTATTTTCAATGATAAGCTACTATATCTTATAAGGTATTTTCAATGATACACTGCATATTACGTTATATTATAAGGTATTTTCAATGATAAACTGCATATTACGTTATATTATAAGGTATTTTCAATGATACACTGCATATTACGTTATATTATAAGGTATTTTCATTGATACACTACAAATTACCATATATTATAAGGTATTTTCAATGATAAACTACTATATATTATAAGGTATTTTCAATGATAAGCTACTATATCTTATAAGGTATTTTCAATGATACACTGCATATTACGTTATATTATAAGGTATTTTCAATTATACACTGCATATTACGTTATATTATAAGGTATTTTCATTGATACACTACAAATTACCATATATTATAAGGTATTTTCAATAATACACTGCATAATACGTTATATCATAAGGTATTTTCAATGATACACTGCATATTACGTTATATTATATGATGTTTTCAATGATACACTCCATATTACGTAATATTATAAGGTATTTTCAATGATACACTGCATATTACGGTATATGATAAGGTATTTTCATTGATACACTACAAATTACCATATATTATAAGGTATTTTCAATGATACACTGCATAATACGTTATATCATAAGTTATTTTCAATGATACACTGCATATTACGTTATATTATAAGGTATTTTCAATGATAAACTACTATATATTATAAGGTATTTTCAATGATAAGCTACTATATCTTATAAGGTATTTTCAATGATACACTGCATATTACGTTATATTATAAGGTATTTTCAATTATACACTGCATATTACGTTATATTATAAGGTATTTTCAATGATACACTGCATATTACGATATATTATATGATGTTTTCAATGATACACTCCATATTACGTAATATTATAAGGTATTTTCAATGATACACTGCATATTACGTTATATTATAAGGTATTTTCAATGATACACTGTATATTACGTTATATTATAAGGTATTTTCAATGATACACTGCATATTATGTTATATTATAAGGTATTTTCAATGATAAACTACTATATATTATAAGGTATTTTCAATGATAAGCTACTATATCTTATAAGGTATTTTCAATGATACACTGCATATTACGTTATATTATAAGCTTTTTCAATGGTAAACTACTATATATTATAAGGTATTTTCAAAGATACACTGCATATTACGTTATATTATAAGGTATTTTCAATGATACACTACAAATTACCATATATTATAAGGTATTTTCAATGATAAACTGCATATTATGTTATATTATAAGGTATTTTCAATGATACACTGCATATTACGTTATATTATAAGGTATTTGCAATGGTAAACTACTATATATTATAAGGTATTTTCAATGATACACTGCATATTACGTTATATTATAACGTATTTTCAATGATACACTACAAATTACGATATATTATAAGGTATTTTCAATGATAAACTGCATATTACGTTATATTATAAGGTATTTTCATTGATACACTACAAATTACCATATATTATAAGGTATTTTCAATGATAAACTACTATATACAATAAGGTATTTTCAATGATACACTGCATATTACGTTATATTATAAGGTATTTTCAATGATAAACTGCATATTATGATATATTATAAGGTATTTTCAATGATACACTGCATATTATGTTATATTATAAGGTATTTTCAATGATAAACTACTATATATTATAAGGTATTTTCAATGATAAGCTACTATATCTTATAAGGTATTTTCAATGATACACTGCATATTACGTTATATTATAAGCTTTTTCAATGGTAAACTACTATATATTATAAGGTATTTTCAAAGATACACTGCATATTACGTTATATTATAAGGTATTTTCAAAGATACACTGCATATTACGTTATATTATAAGGTATTTTCAATGATACACTGCATATTACGTTATATTATAAGATATTTTCATTGATACACTACAAATTACCATATATTATAAGGTATTTTCAATGATAAACTGCATATTATGTTATATTATAAGGTATTTTCAATGATACACTACAAATTACCATATATTATAAGGTATTTTCAATGATAAACTGCATATTATGTTATATTATAAGGTATTTTCAATGATACACTGCATATTACGTTATATTATAAGGTATTTGCAATGGTAAACTACTATATATTATAAGGTATTTTCAATGATACACTGCATATTACGTTATATTATAACGTATTTTCAATGATACACTACAAATTACGATATATTATAAGGTATTTTCAATGATAAAGTGCATATTACGTTATATTATAAGGTATTTTCATTGATACACTACAAATTACCGTATATTATAAGGTATTTTCAATGATAAACTACTATATACAATAAGGTATTTTCAATGATATACTGCATATTACGTTATATAATAAGGTATTTTCAATGATAAACTGCATATTATGAAATATTATAAGGTATTTTCAATGATACACTGCATATTAAGTTATATTATAAGGTATTTTCAATGATAAACTACTATATATTATAAGGTATTTTCAATGATAAGCTACTATATCTTATAAGGTATTTTCAATGATACACTGCATATTACGTCATATTATAAGCTTTTTCAATTGTAAACTACTATATATTATAAGGTATTTTCAATGATACACTGCATATTACGATATATTATATGATGTTTTCAATGATACACTCCATATTACGTAATATTATAAGGTATTTTCAATGATACACTGCATATTACGTTACATTATAAGGTTTTTTCATTGATACACTACAAATTACCATATATTATAAGGTATTTTCAATGATACACTGCATAATACGTTATATCATAAGGTATTTTCAATGATACACTGCATATAACGTTATATTATAAGGTATTTTCAATGATACACTGCATATTACGATATATTATAAGGTATTTGCAATGATACACTGCATATTACGATATATTATATGGTATTTTCAATGATACACTGCATATTATGATATATTATAAGGTATTTTCAATGATAAACTACTATATATTATAAGGTATTTTCAATGATAAGCTACTATATCTTATAAGGTATTTTCAATGATACACTGCATATTACGTTATATTATAAGCTTTTTCAATGGTAAACTATTATATATTATAAGGTATTTTCAAAGATACACTGCATATTACGTTATATTATAAGGTATTTTCAATGATACACTGCATATTACGTTATATTATAAGGTATTTTCAATGATAAACTACTAAATATTATAAGGTATTTTCAATGATACACTGCATATTACGTTATATTATAAGGTATTTTCAATTCTAAACTACTATATATCATAAGGTATTTTCAATGATACACTGCAGATTACGTTATATTATAAGGTGTTTTCAATGATACACTGCATATTACGTTATATTATAAGGTATTTTCAATGATACACTGCATATTACGTTATATTATAAGGTATTTTCATTGATACACTACAAATTACCATATATTATAAGGTATTTTCAAAGATACACTGCATATTACGTTATATTATAAGGTATTTTCAATGATTCACTGCATATTACGTTATATTATAAGGTATTTTCAATGATACACTGCATATTACGTTATATTATTAGGTATTTTCAATGATACACTGCATATAACGTTATATTATAAGGTATTTTCAATGATACACTGCATATTACGATATATTATATGATGTTTTCAATGATACACTCCATATTACGTAATATTATAAGGTATTTTCAATGATACACTGCATATTACGTTACATTATAAGGTTTTTTCATTGATACACTACAAATTACCATATATTATAAGGTATTTTCAATGATACACTGCATAATACGTTATATCATAAGGTATTTTCAATGATACACTGCATATTACGTTATATTATAAGGTATTTTCAATGATAAACTACTATATATTATAAGGTATTTTCAATGATAAGCTACTATATCTTATAAGGTATTTTCAATGATACACTGCATATTACGTTATATTATAAGGTATTTTCAATGATACACTGTATATTACGTTATATTATAAGGTATTTTCAATGATACACTGCATATAACGTTATATTATAAGGTATTTTCAATGATAAACTGCATATTACGTTATATTATAAGGTATTTTCAATGATACACTGCATATTACGTTATATTATAAGGTATTTTCATTGATATACTACAAATTACCATATATTATAAGGTATTTTCAATGATAAACTACTATATATTATAAGGTATTTTCAATGATAAGCTACTATATCTTATAAGGTATTTTCAATGATACACTGCATATTACGTTATATTATAAGGTATTTTCAATTATACACTGCATATTACGTTATATTATAAGGTATTTTCATTGATACACTACAAATTACCATATATTATAAGGTATTTTCAATAATACACTGCATAATACGTTATATCATAAGGTATTTTCAATGATACACTGCATATTACGTTATATTATAAGGTATTTTCAATGATAAACTACTATATATTATAAGGTATTTTCAATGATAAGCTACTATATCTTATAAGGTATTTTCAATGATACACTGCATATTACGTTATATTATAAGGTATTTTCAATGATACACTGTATATTACGTTATATTATAAGGTATTTTCAATGATACACTGCATATAACGTTATATTATAAGGTATTTTCAAAGATACACTGCATATTACGTTATATTATATGATGTTTTCAATGATACACTCCATATTACGTAATATTATAAGGTATTTTCAATGATACACTGCATATTACGGTATATGATAAGGTATTTTCATTGATACACTACAAATTACCATATATTATAAGGTATTTTCAATGATACACTGCATAATACGTTATATCATAAGTTATTTTCAATGATACACTGCATATTACGTTATATTATAAGGTATTTTCAATGATAAACTACTATATATTATAAGGTATTTTCAATGATAAGCTACTATATCTTATAAGGTATTTTCAATGATACACTGCATATTACGTTATATTATAAGGTATTTTCAATGATACACTGCATATAACGTTATATTATAAGGTATTTTCAATGATACACTGCATATTACGATATATTATATGATGTTTTCAATGATACACTCCATATTACGTAATATTATAAGGTATTTTCAATGATACACTGCATATTACGTTATATTATAAGGTATTTTCAATGATACACTGCATATTACGATATATTATATGGTGTTTTCAATGATACACTCCATATTACGTAATATTATAAGGTATTTTCAAAGATACACTGCACAATACGTTATATTATAAGGTATTTTCAATGATACACTGCATATTACGATATATTATATGGTGTTTTCAATGATACACTCCATATTACGTAATATTATAAGGTATTTTCAATGATACACTGCATATTACGTTATATTATAAGATATTTTCATTGATACACTACAAATTACCATATATTATAAGGTATTTTCAATGATAAACTGCATATTATGTTATATTATAAGGTATTTTCAATGATAAACTGCATATTACGTTATATTATAAGGTATTTTCAATGATACACTGCATATTACGTTATATTATAAGGTATTTTCATTGATACACTACAAATTACCATATATTAAAAGGTATTTTCAATGATAAACTACTATATATTATAAGGTATTTTCAATGATAAGCTACTATATCTTATAAGGTATTTTCAATGATACACTGCATATTACGTTATATTATAAGGTATTTTCAATTATACACTGCATATTACGTTATATTATAAGGTATTTTCATTGATACACTTCAAATTACCAAATATTATAAGGTATTTTCAATAATACACTGCATAATACGTTATATCATAAGGAATTTTCAATGATACACTGCATATTACGTTATATTATAAGGTATTTTCAATGATAAACTACTATATATTATAAGGTATTTTCAATGATAAGCTACTATATCTTATAAGGTATTTTCAATGATACACTGCATATTACGTTATATTATAAGGTATTTTCAATGATACACTTTATATTACGTTATATTATAAGGTATTTTCAATGATAAACTGCATATTACGTTATATTATAAGGTATTTTCAATGATACACTGCATATTACGTTATATTATATGATGTTTTCAATGATACACTCCATATTACGTAATATTATAAGGTATTTTCAATGATACACTGCATATTACGGTATATGATAAGGTATTTTCATTGATACACTACAAATTACCATATATTATAAGGTATTATCAATGATACACTGCATAATACGTTATATCATAAGTTATTTTCAATGATACACTGCATATTACGTTATATTATAAGGTATTTTCAATGATAAACTACTATATATTATAAGGTATTTTCAATGATAAGCTACTATATCTTATAAGGTATTTTCAATGATACACTGCATATTACGTTATATTATAAGGTATTTTCAATGATACACTGCATATAACGTTATATTATAAGGTATTTTCAATGATACACTGCATATTACGATATATTATATGATGTTTTCAATGATACACTCCATATTACGTAATATTATAAGGTATTTTCAATGATACACTGCATATTACGTTATATTATAAGGTATTTTCAATGATACACTGTATATTACCTTATATTATAAGGTATTTTCAATGATACACTGCATATTATGTTATATTATAAGGTATTTTCAATGATAAACTACTATATATTATAAGGTATTTTCAATGATAAGCTACTATATCTTATAAGGTATTTTCAATGATACACTGCATATTACGTTATATTATAAGCTTTTTCAATGGTAAACTACTATATATTATAAGGTATTTTCAAAGATACACTGCATATTACGTTATATTATAAGGTATTTTCAAAGATACACTGCATAATACGTTATATTATAAGGTATTTTCAATGATACACTGCATATTACGATATATTATATGGTGTTTTCAATGATACACTCCATATTACGTAATATTATAAGGTATTTTCAATGATACACTACATATTACGTTATATTATAAGATATTTTCATTGATACACTACAAATTACCATATATTATAAGGTATTTTCAATGATAAACTGCATATTATGTTATATTATAAGGTATTTTCAATGATACACTACAAATTACCATATATTATAAGGTATTTTCAATGATAAACTGCATATTATGTTATATTATAAGGTATTTTCAATGATACACTGCATATTACGTTATATTATAAGGTATTTGCAATGGTAAACTACTATATATTATAAGGTATTTTCAATGATACACTGCATATTACGTTATATTATAACGTATTTTCAATGATACACTACAAATTACGATATATTATAAGGTATTTTCAATGACATACTGCATATTACGTTATATTATAAGGTATTTTCATTGATACACTACAAATTACCATATATTATAAGGTATTTTCAATGATAAACTACTATATACAATAAGGTATTTTCAATGATATACTGCATATTACGTTATATAATAAGGTATTTTCAATGATAAACTGCATATTATGATATATTATAAGGTATTTTCAATGATACACTGCATATTACGTTATATTATAAGGTATTTTCAATGGTAAACTACTATATATTATAAGGTATTTTCAATGATAAGCTACTATATCTTATAAGGTATTTTCAATGATACACTGCATATTACGTTATATTATAAGCTTTTTCAATGGTAAACTACTATATATTATAAGGTATTTTCAAAGATACACTGCATATTACGTTATATTATAAGGTATTTTCAATGATACACTGCATATTACGTTATATTATAAGGTATTTTCAATGATACACTGCATATTACGATATATTATATGGTGTTTTCAATGATACACTCCATATTACGTAATATTATAAGGTATTTTCAATGATACACTGCATATTACGTTATATTATAAGATATTTTCATTGATACACTACAAATTACCATATATTATAAGGTATTTTCAATGATAAACTGCATATTATGTTATATTATAAGGTATTTTCAATGATACACTACAAATTACCATATATTATAAGGTATTTTCCGTGGTACACTGCATATTATGTTATATTATAAGGTATTTTCAATGATACACTACAAATTACCATATATTATAAGGTATTTTCAATGATAAACTGCATATTATGTTATATTATAAGGTATTTTCAATGATACACTGCATATTACGTTATATTATAAGGTATTTGCAATGGTAAACTACTATATATTATAAGGTATTTTCAATGATACACTGCATATTACGTTATATTATAACGTATTTTCAATGATACACTACAAATTACGATATATTATAAGGTATTTTCAATGATAAACTGCATATTACGTTATATTATAAGGTATTTTCATTGATACACTACAAATTACCATATATTATAAGGTATTTTCAATGATAAACTGCATATTACGTTATATTATAAGGTATTTTCAATGATACACTACAAATTACCATATATTATAAGGTATTTTCAATGATAAACTGCATATTATGTTATATTATAAGGTATTTTCAATGATACACTACAAATTACCATATATTATAAGGTATTTTCAATGATAAACTGCATATTATGTTATATTATAAGGTATTTTCAATGATACACTGCATATTACGTTATATTATAAGGTATTTGCAATGGTAAACTACTATATATTATAAGGTATTTTCAATGATACACTGCATATTACGTTATATTATAACGTATTTTCAATGATACACTACAAATTACGATATATTATAAGGTATTTTCAATGATAAACTGCATATTACGTTATATTATAAGGTATTTTCATTGATACACTACAAATTACCATATATTATAAGGTATTTTCAATGATAAACTACTATATACAATAAGGTATTTTCAATGATATACTGCATATTACGTTATATAATAAGGTATTTTCAATGATAAACTGCATATTATGATATATTATAAGGTATTTTCAATGATACACTGCATATTATGTTATATTATAAGGTATTTTCAATGATACACTGTATATTACGTTATATTATAAGGTATTTTCAATGATACACTGCATATTATGATATATTATAAGGTATTTTCAATGATAAACTACTATATATTATAAGGTATTTTCAATGATAAACTACTATATCTTATAAGGTATTTTCAATGATACACTGCATATTACGTTATATTATAAGCTTTTTCAATGGTAAACTACTATATATTATAAGGTATTTTCAATGATACACTGCATATTACGTTATATTATAAGGTATTTTCAATGATACACTGCATAATACGTTATATTATAAGGTATTTTCAATGATACACTGCATATTACGATATATTATATGGTGTTTTCAATGATACACTCCATATTACGTAATATTATAAGGTATTTTCAATGATACACTGCATATTACGTTATATTATAAGATATTTTCATTGATACACTACAAATTACCATATATTATAAGGTATTTTCAATGATAAACTGCATATTATGTTATATTATAAGGTATTTTCAATGATACACTACAAATTACCATATATTATAAGGTATTTTCAATGATAAACTGCATATTATGTTATATTATAAGGTATTTTCAATGATACACTGCATATTACGTTATATTATAAGGTATTTGCAATGGTAAACTACTATATATTATAAGGTATTTTCATTGATACACTACAAATTACCATATATTATAAGGTATTTTCAATGATAAACTACTATATACAATAAGGTATTTTCAATGATATACTGCATATTACGTTATATAATAAGGTATTTTCAATGATAAACTGCATATTATGATATATTATAAGGTATTTTCAATGATACACTGCATATTATGTTATATTATAAGGTATTTTCAATGATAAACTACTATATATTATAAGGTATTTTCAATGATAAGCTACTATATCTTATAAGGTATTTTCAATGATACACTGCATATTACGTTATATTATAAGCTTTTTCAATGGTAAACTACTATATATTATAAGGTATTTTCAAAGATACACTGCATATTACGTTATATTATAAGGTATTTTCAAAGATACACTGCATATTACGTTATATTATAAGGTATTTTCAATGATACACTGCATATTACGATATATTATATGGTGTTTTCAATGATACACTCCATATTACGTAATATTATAAGGTATTTTCAATGATACACTGCATATTACGTTATATTATAAGGTATTTTCATTGATACACTACAAATTACCATATATTATAAGGTATTTTCAATGATAAACTGCATATTATGTTATATTATAAGGTATTTTCAATGATACACTACAAATTACCATATATTATAAGGTATTTTCAATGATAAACTGCATATTATGTTATATTATAAGGTATTTTCAATGATACACTGCATATTACGTTATATTATAAGGTATTTGCAATGGTAAACTACTATATATTATAAGGTATTTTCAATGATACACTGCATATTACGTTATATTATAAGGTATTTTCAATGATAAACTACTATATATTATAAGGTATTTTCAATGATAAGCTACTATATCTTATAAGGTATTTTCAATGATACACTGCATATTACGTTATATTATAAGCTTTTTCAATGGTAAACTACTATATATTATAAGGTATTTTCAAAGATACACTGCATATTACGTTATATTATAAGGTATTTTCAAAGATACACTGCATAATACGTTATATTATAAGGTATTTTCAATGATACACTGCATATTACGATATATTATATGGTGTTTTCAATGATACACTCCATATTACGTAATATTATAAGGTATTTTCAATGATTCACTGCATATTACGTTATATTATAAGATATTTTCATTGATACACTACAAATTACCATATATTATAAGGTATTTTCAATGATAAACTGCATATTATGTTATATTATAAGGTATTTTCAATGATACACTACAAATTACCATATATTATAAGGTATTTTCAATGATAAACTGCATATTATGTTATATTATAAGGTATTTTCAATGATACACTGCATATTACGTTATATTATAAGGTATTTGCAATGGTAAACTACTATATATTATAAGGTATTTTCAATGATACACTGCATATTACGTTATATTATAACGTATTTTCAATGATACACTACAAATTACGATATATTATAAGGTATTTTCAATGATAAACTGCATATTACGTTATATTATAAGGTATTTTCATTGATACACTACAAATTACCATATATTATAAGGTATTTTCAATGATAAACTACTATATACAATAAGGTATTATCAATGATATACTGCATATTACGTTATATAATAAGGTATTTTCAATGATAAACTGCATATTATGATATATTATAAGGTATTTTCAATGATACACTGCATATTACGTTATATTATAAGGTATTTTCAATGATAAACTACTATATATTATAAGCTTTTTCAATGGTAAACTACTATATATTATAAGGTATTTTCAAAGATACACTGCATATTACGTTATATTATAAGGTATTTTCAAAGATACACTGCATATTACGTTATATTATAAGGTATTTTCAATGATACACTGCATATTACGATATATTATATGGTGTTTTCAATGATACACTCCATATTACGTAATATTATAAGGTATTTTCAATGATACACTGCATATTACGTTATATTATAAGATATTTTCATTGATACACTACAAATTACCATATATTATAAGGTATTTTCAATGATAAACTACATATTAGGTTATATTATAAGGTATTTTCAATGATACACTACAAATTACCATATATTATAAGGTATTTTCAATGATAAACTGCATATTATGTTATATTATAAGGTATTTTCAATGATACACTGCATATTACGTTATATTATAAGGTATTTGCAATGGTAAACTACTATATATTATAAGGTATTTTCAATGATACACTGCATATTACGTTATATTATAAGGTATTTTCAATGATACACTACAAATTACGATATATTATAAGGTATTTTCAATGATAAACTGCATATTACGTTATATTATAAGGTATTTTCATTGATACACTACAAATTACCATATATTATAAGGTATTTTCAATGATAAACTACTATATACAATAAGGTATTTTCAATGATATACTGCATATTACGTTATATAATAAGGTATTTTCAATGATAAACTGCATATTATGAAATATTATAAGGTATTTTCAATGATACACTGCATATTAAGTTATATTATAAGGTATTTTCAATGATAAACTACTATATATTATAAGGTATTTTCAATGATAAGCTACTATATCTTATAAGGTATTTTCAATGATACACTGCATATTACGTCATATTATAAGCTTTTTCAATTGTAAACTACTATATATTATAAGGTATTTTCAATGATACACTGCATATTACGTTATATTATTAGGTATTTTCAATGATACACTGCATATTACGATATATTATATGATGTTTTCAATGATACGCTCCATATTACGTAATATTATAAGGTATTTTCAATGATACACTGCATATTACGTTATATTATAAGGTATTTTCATTGATACACTACAAATTACCATATATTATAAGGTATTTTCAATGATACACTGCATAATACGTTATATCATAAGGTATTTTCAATGATACACTGCATATTACGTTATATTATAAGGTATTTTCAATGATACACTGCATATAACGTTATATTATAAGGTATTTTCAATGATACACTGCATATTACGATATATTATATGGTGTTTTCAATGATACACTCCATATTACGTAATATTATAAGGTATTTTCAATGATACACTGCATATTACGTTATATTATAAGGTATTTTCAATTGTAAACTACTATATATCATAAGGTATTTTCAATGATACACTGCAGATTACGTTATATTATAAGGTGTTTTCAATGATACACTGCATATTACGTTATATTATAAGGTATTTTCAATGATACACTGCATATTACGTTATATTATAAGGTATTTTCATTGATACACTACAAATTACCATATATTATAAGGTATTTTCAAAGATACACTGCATATTACGTTATATTATAAGGTATTTTCAATGATTCACTGCATATTACGTTATATTATAAGGTATTTTCAATGATACACTGCATATTACGTTATATTATTAGGTATTTTCAATGATACACTGCATATAACGTTATATTATAAGGTATTTTCAATGATACACTGCATATTACGATATATTATATGATGTTTTCAATGATACACTCCATATTACGTAATATTATAAGGTATTTTCAATGATACACTGCATATTACGTTATATTATAAGGTATTTTCATTGATACACTACAAATTACCATATATTATAAGGTATTTTCAATGATACATTGCATAATACGTTATATCATAAGTTATTTTCAATGATACACTGCATATTACGTTATATTATAAGGTATTTTCAATGATAAACTACTATATCTTATAAGGTATTTTCAATGATACACTGCATATTACGTTATATTATAAGGTATTTTCAATGATACACTGCATATAACGTTATATTATAAGGTATTTTCAATGATACACTGCATATTACGATATATTATATGATGTTTTCAATGATACACTCCATATTACGTAATATTATAAGGTATTTTCAATGATACACTGCATATTACGTTATATTATAAGGTATTTTCAATGATACACTGTATATTACGTTATATTATAAGGTATTTTCAATGATACACTGCATATTATGTTATATTATAAGATATTTTCAATGATAAACTACTATATATTATAAGGTATTTTCAATGATAAGCTACTATATCTTATAAGGTATTTTCAATGATACACTGCATATTACGTTATATTATAAGCTTTTTCAATGGTAAACTACTATATATTATAAGGTATTTTCAAAGATACACTGCATATTACGTTATATTATAAGGTATTTTCAAAGATACACTGCATAATACGTTATATCATAAGGTATTTTCAATGATACACTGCATATTACGTTATATTATAAGGTGTTTTCAATGATACACTGCATATTACGTTATATTATAAGATATTTTCAATGATAAACTACTATATATTATAAGGTATTTTCAATGATAAGCTACTATATATTATAAGGTATTTTCAATGATACACTGCATATAACGTTATATTATAAGGTATTTTCAATGATACACTGCATATTACGATATATTATATGATGTTTTCAATGATACACTCCATATTACGTAATATTATAAGGTATTTTCAATGATACACTGCATATTACGTTATATTATAACGTATTTTCAATGATACACTACAAATTACGATATATTATAAGGTATTTTCAATGATAAACTGCATATTACGTTATATTATAAGGTATTTTCATTGATACACTACAAATTACCATATATTATAAGGTATTTTCAATGATAAACTGCATATTATGTTATATTATAAGGTATTTTCAATGATACACTACAAATTACCATATATTATAAGGTATTTTCAATGATACACTGCATATTATGTTATATTATAAGGTATTTTCAATGATACACTACAAATTACCATATATTATAAGGTATTTTCAATGATAAACTGCATATTATGTTATATTATAAGGTATTTTCAATGATACACTGCATATTACGTTATATTATAAGGTATTTGCAATGGTAAACTACTATATATTATAAGGTATTTTCAATGATACACTGCATATTACGTTATATTATAACGTATTTTCAATGATACACTACAAATTACGATATATTATAAGGTATTTTCAATGATAAACTGCATATTACGTTATATTATAAGGTATTTTCATTGATACACTACAAATTACCATATATTATAAGGTATTTTCAATGATAAACTACTATATACAATAAGGTATTTTCAATGATATACTGCATATTACGTTATATAATAAGGTATTTTCAATGATAAACTGCATATTATGATATATTATAAGGTATTTTCAATGATACACTGCATATTATGTTATATTATAAGGTATTTTCAATGATACACTGTATATTACGTTATATTATAAGGTATTTTCAATGATACACTGCATATTATGTTATATTATAAGGTATTTTCAATGATAAACTACTATATATTATAAGGTATTTTCAATGATAAGCTACTATATCTTATAAGGTATTTTCAATGATACACTGCATATTACGTTATATTATAAGCTTTTTCAATGGTAAACTACTATATATTATAAGGTATTTTCAAAGATACACTGCATATTACGTTATATTATAAGGTATTTTCAAAGATACACTGCATAATACGTTATATTATAAGGTATTTTCAATGATACACTGCATATTACGATATATTATATGGTGTTTTCAATGATACACTCCATATTACGTAATATTATAAGGTATTTTCAATGATACACTGCATATTACGTTATATTATAAGATATTTTCATTGATACACTACAAATTACCATATATTATAAGGTATTTTCAATGATAAACTGCATATTATGTTATATTATAAGGTATTTTCAATGATACACTACAAATTACCATATATTATAAGGTATTTTCAATGATACACTCCATATTACGTTATATTATAAGGTATTTTCAATGATACACTGCATATTACGTTATATTATAAGGTATTTGCAATGGTAAACTACTATATATTATAAGGTATTTTCAATGATACACTGCATATTACGTTATATTATAACGTATTTTCAATGATACACTACAAATTACGATATATTATAAGGTATTTTCAATGATAAACTGCATATTACGTTATATTATAAGGTATTTTCATTGATACACTACAAATTACCATATATTATAAGGTATTTTCAATGATAAACTACTATATACAATAAGGTATTTTCAATGATACACTGCATATTACGTTATATAATAAGGTATTTTCAATGATAAACTGCATATTATGATATATTATAAGGTATTTTCAATGATACACTGCATATTATGTTATATTATAAGGTATTTTCAATGATAAACTACTATATATTATAAGGTATTTTCAATGATAAGCTACTATATCTTATAAGGTATTTTCAATGATACACTGCATATTACGTTATATTATAAGCTTTTTCAATGGTAAACTACTATATATTATAAGGTATTTTCAAAGATACACTGCATATTACGTTATATTATAAGGTATTTTCAAAGATACACTGCATATTACGTTATATTATAAGGTATTTTCAATGATACACTGCATATTACGATATATTATATGGTGTTTTCAATGATACACTCCATATTACGTAATATTATAAGGTATTTTCAATGATACACTGCATATTACGTTATATTATAAGATATTTTCATTGATACACTACAAATTACCATATATTATAAGGTATTTTCAATGATAAACTGCATATTATGTTATATTATAAGGTATTTTCAATGATACACTACAAATTACCATATATTATAAGGTATTTTCAATGATAAACTGCATATTATGTTATATTATAAGGTATTTTCAATGATACACTGCATATTACGTTATATTATAAGGTATTTGCAATGGTAAACTACTATATATTATAAGGTATTTTCAATGATACACTGCATATTACGTTATATTATAACGTATTTTCAATGATACACTACAAATTACGATATATTATAAGGTATTTTCAATGATAAACTGCATATTACGTTATATTATAAGGTATTTTCATTGATACACTACAAATTACCATATATTATAAGGTATTTTCAATGATAAACTACTATATACAATAAGGTATTTTCAATGATATACTGCATATTACGTTATATAATAAGGTATTTTCAATGATAAACTGCATATTATGATATATTATAAGGTATTTTCAATGATACACTGCATATTATGTTATATTATAAGGTATTTTCAATGATAAACTACTATATATTATAAGGTATTTTCAATGATAAGCTACTATATCTTATAAGGTATTTTCAATGATACACTGCATATTACGTTATATTATAAGCTTTTTCAATGGTAAACTACTATATATTATAAGGTATTTTCAAAGATACACTGCATATTACGTTATATTATAAGGTATTTTCAAAGATACACTGCATATTACGTTATATTATAAGGTATTTTCAATGATACACTGCATATTACGATATATTATATGGTGTTTTCAATGATACACTCCATATTACGTAATATTATAAGGTATTTTCAATGATACACTGCATATTACGTTATATTATAAGATATTTTCATTGATACACTACAAATTACCATATATTATAAGGTATTTTCAATGATAAACTGCATATTATGTTATATTATAAGGTATTTTCAATGATACACTACAAATTACCATATATTATAAGGTATTTTCAATGATAAACTGCATATTATGTTATATTATAAGGTATTTTCAATGATACACTGCATATTACGTTATATTATAAGGTATTTGCAATGGTAAACTACTATATATTATAAGGTATTTTCAATGATACACTGCATATTATGTTATATTATAAGGTATTTTCAATGATAAACTACTATATATTATAAGGTATTTTCAATGATAAGCTACTATATCTTATAAGGTATTTTCAATGATACACTGCATATTACGTTATATTATAAGCTTTTTCAATGGTAAACTACTATATATTATAAGGTATTTTCAAAGATACACTGCATATTACGTTATATTATAAGGTATTTTCAAAGATACACTGCATAATACGTTATATTATAAGGTATTTTCAATGATACACTGCATATTACGATATATTATATGGTGTTTTCAATGATACACTCCATATTACGTAATATTATAAGGTATTTTCAATGATACACTGCATATTACGTTATATTATAAGATATTTTCATTGATACACTACAAATTACCATATATTATAAGGTATTTTCAATGATAAACTGCATATTATGTTATATTATAAGGTATTTTCAATGATACACTACAAATTACCATATATTATAAGGTATTTTCAATGATAAACTGCATATTATGTTATATTATAAGGTATTTTCAATGATACACTGCATATTACGTTATATTATAAGGTATTTGCAATGGTAAACTACTATATATTATAAGGTATTTTCAATGATACACTGCATATTACGTTATATTATAACGTATTTTCAATGATACACTACAAATTACGATATATTATAAGGTATTTTCAATGATAAACTGCATATTACGTTATATTATAAGGTATTTTCATTGATACACTACAAATTACCATATATTATAAGGTATTTTCAATGATAAACTACTATATACAATAAGGTATTATCAATGATATACTGCATATTACGTTATATAATAAGGTATTTTCAATGATAAACTGCATATTATGATATATTATAAGGTATTTTCAATGATACACTGCATATTACGTTATATTATAAGGTATTTTCAATGATAAACTACTATATATTATAAGCTTTTTCAATGGTAAACTACTATATATTATAAGGTATTTTCAAAGATACACTGCATATTACGTTATATTATAAGGTATTTTCAAAGATACACTGCATATTACGTTATATTATAAGGTATTTTCAATGATACACTGCATATTACGATATATTATATGGTGTTTTCAATGATACACTCCATATTACGTAATATTATAAGGTATTTTCAATGATACACTGCATATTACGTTATATTATAAGATATTTTCATTGATACACTACAAATTACCATATATTATAAGGTATTTTCAATGATAAACTGCATATTATGTTATATTATAAGGTATTTTCAATGATACACTACAAATTACCATATATTATAAGGTATTTTCAATGATAAACTGCATATTATGTTATATTATAAGGTATTTTCAATGATACACTGCATATTACGTTATATTATAAGGTATTTGCAATGGTAAACTACTATATATTATAAGGTATTTTCAATGATACACTGCATATTACGTTATATTATAACGTATTTTCAATGATACACTACAAATTACGATATATTATAAGGTATTTTCAATGATAAACTGCATATTACGTTATATTATAAGGTATTTTCATTGATACACTACAAATTACCATATATTATAAGGTATTTTCAATGATAAACTACTATATACAATAAGGTATTTTCAATGATATACTGCATATTACGTTATATAATAAGGTATTTTCAATGATAAACTGCATATTATGAAATATTATAAGGTATTTTCAATGATACACTGCATATTAAGTTATATTATAAGGTATTTTCAATGATAAACTACTATATATTATAAGGTATTTTCAATGATAAGCTACTATATCTTATAAGGTATTTTCAATGATACACTGCATATTACGTCATATTATAAGCTTTTTCAATTGTAAACTACTATATATTATAAGGTATTTTCAATGATACACTCCATATTACGTAATATTATAAGGTATTTTCAATGATACACTGCATATTACGTTATATTATAAGATATTTTCATTGATACACTACAAATTACCATATATTATAAGGTATTTTCAATGATAAACTGCATATTATGTTATATTATAAGGTATTTTCAATGATACACTACAAATTACCATATATTATAAGGTATTTTCAATGATAAACTGCATATTATGTTATATTATAAGGTATTTTCAATGATACACTGCATATTACGTTATATTATAAGGTATTTGCAATGGTAAACTACTATATATTATAAGGTATTTTCAATGATACACTGCATATTACGTTATATTATAACGTATTTTCAATGATACACTACAAATTACGATATATTATAAGGTATTTTCAATGATAAACTGCATATTACGTTATATTATAAGGTATTTTCAATGATACACTACAAATTACCATATATTATAAGGTATTTTCAATGATAAACTACTATATACAATAAGGTATTATCAATGATATACTGCATATTACGTTATATAATAAGGTATTTTCAATGATAAACTGCATATTATGATATATTATAAGGTATTTTCAATGATACACTGCATATTATGTTATATTATAAGGTATTTTCAATGATAAACTACTATATATTATAAGCTTTTTCAATGGTAAACTACTATATATTATAAGGTATTTTCAAAGATACACTGCATATTACGTTATATTATAAGGTATTTTCAAAGATACACTGCATATTACGTTATATTATAAGGTATTTTCAATGATACACTGCATATTACGATATATTATATGGTGTTTTCAATGATACACTCCATATTACGTAATATTATAAGGTATTTTCAATGATACACTGCATATTACGTTATATTATAAGATATTTTCATTGATACACTACAAATTACCATATATTATAAGGTATTTTCAATGATAAACTGCATATTATGTTATATTATAAGGTATTTTCAATGATACACTACAAATTACCATATATTATAAGGTATTTTCAATGATAAACTGCATATTATGTTATATTATAAGGTATTTTCAATGATACACTGCATATTACGTTATATTATAAGGTATTTGCAATGGTAAACTACTATATATTATAAGGTATTTTCAATGATACACTGCATATTACGTTATATTATAAGGTATTTTCAATGATACACTGCATATTACGATATATTATAAGGTATTTTCAATGATAAACTGCATATTACGTTATATTATAAGGTATTTTCATTGATACACTACAAATTACCATATATTATAAGGTATTTTCAATGATAAACTACTATATACAATAAGGTATTTTCAATGATATACTGCATATTACGTTATATAATAAGGTATTTTCAATGATAAACTGCATATTATGAAATATTATAAGGTATTTTCAATGATACACTGCATATTAAGTTATATTATAAGGTATTTTCAATGATAAACTACTATATATTATAAGGTATTTTCAATGATAAGCTACTATATCTTATAAGGTATTTTCAATGATACACTGCATATTACGTCATATTATAAGCTTTTTCAATTGTAAACTACTATATATTATAAGGTATTTTCAATGATACACTGCATATTACGTTATATTATTAGGTATTTTCAATGATACACTGCATATTACGATATATAATATGATGTTTTCAATGATACGCTCCATATTACGTAATATTATAAGGTATTTTCAATGATACACTGCATATTACGTTATATTATAAGGTATTTTCATTGATACACTACAAATTACCATATATTATAAGGTATTTTCAATGATACACTGCATAATACGTTATATCATAAGGTATTTTCAATGATACACTGCATATTACGTTATATTATAAGGTATTTTCAATGATACACTGCATATAACGTTATATTATAAGGTATTTTCAATGATACACTGCATATTACGATATATTATATGGTGTTTTCAATGATACACTCCATATTACGTAATATTATAAGGTATTTTCAATGATACACTGCATATTACGTTATATTATAAGGTATTTTCATTGATACACTACAAATTACCATATATTATAAGGTATTTTCAATGATACATTGCATAATACGTTATATATAAGTTATTTTCAATGATACACTGCATATTACGTTATATTATAAGGTATTTTCAATGATAAACTACTATATCTTATAAGGTATTTTCAATGATACACTGCATATTACGTTATATTATAAGGTATTTTCAATGATACACTGCATATAACGTTATATTATAAGGTATTTTCAATGATACACTGCATATTACGATATATTATATGATGTTTTCAATGATACACTCCATATTACGTAATATTATAAGGTATTTTCAATGATACACTGCATATTACGTTATATTATAAGGTATTTTCAATGATACACTGTATATTACGTTATATTATAAGGTATTTTCAATGATACACTGCATATTATGTTATATTATAAGATATTTTCAATGATAAACTACTATATATTATAAGGTATTTTCAATGATAAGCTACTATATCTTATAAGGTATTTTCAATGATACACTGCACATTACGTTATATTATAAGCTTTTTCAATGGTAAACTACTATATATTATAAGGTATTTTCAAAGATACACTTCATATTACGTTATATTATAAGGTATTTTCAAAGATACACTGCATATTACGTTATATTATAAGGTATTTTCAATGATACACTGCATATTACGATATATTATATGGTGTTTTCAATGATACACTCCATATTACGTAATATTATAAGGTATTTTCAATGATACACTGCATATTACGTTATATCATAACGTATTTTCAATGATACTCTACAAATTACGATATATTATAAGGTATTTTCAATGATAAACTGCATATTACGTTATATTATAAGGTATTTTCATTGATACACTACAAATTACCATATATTATAAGGTATTTTCAATGATAAACTACTATATACAATAAGGTATTTTCAATGATATACTGCATATTACGTTATATAATAAGGTATTTTCAATGATAAACTGCATATTATGATATATTATAAGGTATTTTCAATGATACACTGCATATTATGTTATATTATAAGGTATTTTCAATGATAAACTACTATATATTATAAGGTATTTTCAATGATAAGCTACTATATCTTATAAGGTATTTTCAATGATACACTGCATATTACGTTATATTATAAGCTTTTTCAATGGTAAACTACTATATATTATAAGGTATTTTCAAAGATACACTGCATATTACGTTATATTATAAGGTATTTTCAAAGATACACTGCATATTACGTTATATTATAAGGTATTTTCAATGATACACTGCATATTACGATATATTATATGGTGTTTTCAATGATACACTCCATATTACGTAATATTATAAGGTATTTTCAATGATACACTGCATATTACGTTATATTATAAGATATTTTCATTGATACACTACAAATTACCATATATTATAAGGTATTTTCAATGATAAACTGCATATTATGTTATATTATAAGGTATTTTCAATGATACACTACAAATTACCATATATTATAAGGTATTTTCAATGATAAACTGCATATTATGTTATATTATAAGGTATTTTCAATGATACACTGCATATTACGTTATATTATAAGGTATTTGCAATGGTAAACTACTATATATTATAAGGTATTTTCAATGATACACTGCATATTACGTTATATTATAACGTATTTTCAATGATACACTACAAATTACGATATATTATAAGGTATTTTCAATGATAAACTGCATATTACGTTATATTATAAGGTATTTTCATTGATACACTACAAATTACCGTATATTATAAGGTATTTTCAATGATAAACTACTATATACAATAAGGTATTTTCAATGATATACTGCATATTACGTTATATAATAAGGTATTTTCAATGATAAACTGCATATTATGAAATATTATAAGGTATTTTCAATGATACACTGCATATTAAGTTATATTATAAGTGTATTTTCAATGATAAACTACTATATATTATAAGGTATTTTCAATGATAAGCTACTATATCTTATAAGGTATTTTCAATGATACACTGCATATTACGTCATATTATAAGCTTTTTCAATTGTAAACTACTATATATTATAAGGTATATTCAATGATACACTGCATATTACGTTATATTATTAGGTATTTTCAATGATACACTGCATATAACGTTATATTATAAGGTATTTTCAATGATACACTGCATATTACGATATATTATATGATGTTTTCAATGATACACTCCATATTACGTAATATTATAAGGTATTTTCAATGATACACTGCATATTACGTTATATTATAAGGTATTTTCATTGATACACTACAAATTACCATATATTATAAGGTATTTTCAATGATACACTGCATAATACGTTATATCATAAGGTATTTTCAATGATACACTGCATATTACGTTATATTATAAGGTATTTTCAATGATACACTGCATATAACGTTATATTATAAGGTATTTTCAATGATACACTGCATATTACGATATATTATATGGTGTTTTCAATGATACACTCCATATTACGTAATATTATAACGTATTTTCAATGATACACTGCATATTACGTTATATTATAAGGTATTTTCAATGATACACTGCATATTACGTTATATTATAAGGTATTTTCAATGATAAACTACGATATATTAGAAGGTATTTTCAATGATACACTGCATATTACGTTATATTATAAGGTATTTTCAATGATACACTGCATATAACGTTATATTATAAGGTATTTTCAATGATACACTGCATATTACGATATATTATATGATGTTTTCAATGATACACTCCATATTACGTAATATTATAAGGTATTTTCAATGATACACTGCATATTACGTTATATTATAAGGTATTTTCAATTGTAAACTACTATATATCATAAGGTATTTTCAATGATACACTGCATATTACGTTATATTATAAGGTATTTTCAATGATACACTGCATATAACGTTATATTATAAGGTATTTTCAATGATTCACTGCATATTACGTTATATTATAAGGTATTTTCAATGATACACTGCATATTACGTTATATTATAAGGTATTTTCAATGATAAACTACTAAATATTATAAGGTATTTTCAATGATACACTGCATATTACGTTATATTATAAGGTATTTTCAATGATACACTGCATATAACGTTATATTATAAGGTATTTTCAATGATACACTGCATATTACGATATATTATATGGTGTTTTCAATGATACACTCCATATTACGTAATATTATAAGGTATTTTCAATGATACACTGCATATTACGTTATATTATAAGGTATTTTCAATGATACACTGCATGTTACGTTATATTATTAGGTATTTTCAATGATACACTGCATATAACGTTATATTATAAGGTATTTTCAATGATACACTGCATATTACGATATATTATATGATGTTTTCAATGATACACTCCATATTACGTAATATTATAAGGTATTTTCAATGATACACTGCATATTACGTTACATTATAAGGTTTTTTTCATTGATACACTACAAATTACCATATATTATAAGGTATTTTCAATGATACACTGCATAATACGTTATATCATAAGGTATTTTCAATGATACACTGCATATTACGTTATATTATAAGGTATTTTCAATGATAAACTACTATATATTATAAGGTATTTTCAATGATAAGCTACTATATCTTATAAGGTATTTTCAATGATACACTGCATATAATGTTATATTATAAGGTATTTTCAATGATAAACTGCATATTACGTTATATTATAAGGTATTTTCAATGATACACTGCATATTACGTTATATTATAAGGTATTTTCATTGATACACTACAAATTACCATATATTATAAGGTATTTTCAATGATAAACTACTATATATTATAAGGTATTTTCAATGATAAGCTACTATATCTTATAAGGTATTTTCAATGATACACTGCATATTACGTTATATTATAAGGTATTTTCAATTATACACTGCATATTACGTTATATTATAAGGTATTTTCAATTGATACACTACAAATTACGATATATTATAAGGTATTTTTCAATAATACACTGCATAATACGTTATATCATAAGGTATTTTCAATGATACACTGCATATTACGTTATATTATAAGGTATTTTCAATGATAAACTACTATATATTATAAGGTATTTTCAATGATAAGCTACTATATCTTATAAGGTATTTTCAATGATACACTGCATATTACGTTATATTATAAGGTATTTTCAATGATACACTCTTTATATTACGTTATATTATAAGGTATTTTCAATGATAAACTGCATATTACGTTATATTATAAGGTATTTTCAATGATACACTGCATATTACGTTATATTATTAGGTATTTTCAATGATACACTGCATATAACGTTATATTATATGATGTTTTCAATGATACACTCCATATTACGTAATATTATAAGGTATTTTCAATGATACACTGCATATTACGTTACATTATAAGGTTTTTTCATTGATACACTACAAATTACCATATATTATAAGGTATTTTCAATGATACACTGCATAATACGTTATATCATAAGGTATTTTCAATGATACACTGCATATTACGTTATATTATAAGGTATTTTCATTGATACACTACAAATTACCATATATTATAAGGTATTTTCAATGATACACTGCATAATACGTTATATCATAAGGTATTTTCAATGATACACTGCATATTACGTTATATTATAAGGTATTTTCAATGATACACTGCATATAACGTTATATTATAAGGTATTTTCAATGATACACTGCATATTACGATATATTATATGGTGTTTTCAATGATACACTCCATATTACGTAATATTATAAGGTATTTTCAATGATACACTGCATATTACGTTATATTATAAGGTATTTTCATTTGTAAACTACTATATATCATAAGGTATTTTCAATGATACACTGCAGATTACGTTATATTATAAGGTGTTTTCAATGATACACTGCATATTACGTTATATTATAAGGTATTTTCAATGATACACTGCATATTACGTTATATTATAAGGTATTTTCATTGATACACTACAAATTACCATATATTATTAGGTATTTTCAAAGATACACTGCATATTACGTTATATTATAAGGTATTTTCAATGATTCACTGCATATTACGTTATATTATAAGGTATTTTCAATGATACACTGCATATTACGTTATATTATTAGGTATTTTCAATGATACACTGCATATAACGTTATATTATAAGGTATTTTCAATGATACACTGCATATTACGTTATATTATAAGGTATTTTCATTGATACACTACAAATTACCATATATTATAAGGTATTTTCAAAGATACACTGCATATTACGTTATATTATAAGGTATTTTATAAGGTATTTTCAATGATTCACTGCATATTACGTTATATTATAAGGTATTTTCAATGATACACTGCATATTACGTTATATTATTAGGTATTTTCAATGATACACTGCATATAACGTTATATTATAAGGTATTTCAATGATACACTGCATATTACGATATATTATATGATGTTTTCAATGATACACTCCATATTACGTAATATTATAAGGTATTTTCAATGATACACTGCATATTACGTTATATTATAAGGTATTTTCATTGATACACTACAAATTACCATATATTATAAGGTATTTTCAATGATACACTGCATAATACGTTATATCATAAGGTATTTTCAATGATACACTGCATATTACGTTATATTATAAGGTATTTTCAATGATACACTGCATATTACGTTATATTATAAGGTATTTTCATTGATACACTACAAATTACCATATATTATAAGGTATTTTCAAAGATACACTGTATATTACGTATATTATAAGGTATTTTCAATGATTCACTGCATATTACGTTATATTATAAGGTATTTTCAATGATACACTGCATATTACGTTATATTATAAGGTATTTTCAATGATAAACTACTATATATTATAAGGTATTTTCAATGATAAGCTACTATATCTTATAAGGTATTTTCAATGATACACTGCATATACGTTATATTATAAGGTATTTTCAATGATACACTGCATATAACGTTATATTATAAGGTATTTTCAATGATACACGCATATTACGATATATTATATGGTGTTTTCAATGATACACTCCATATTACGTAATATTATAAGGTATTTTCAATGATACACTGCATATTACGTTATATTATAAGGTATTTTCAATGATACACTGTATATTACGTTATATTATAAGGTATTTTCAATGATAAACTGCATATAACGTTATATTATAAGGTATTTTCAATGATACACTGCATATTACGTTATATTATAAGGTATTTGCAATGGTAAACTACTATATATTATAAGGTATTTTTCAATGATAAACTGCATATTACGTTATATTATAAGGTATTTTCATTGATACACTACAAATTACCATATATTATAAGGTATTTTCAATGATAAACTACTATATACAATAAGGTATTTCAATGATATACTGCATATTACGTTATATAATAAGGTATTTTCAATGATAAACTGCATATTATGATATATTATAAGGTATTTTCATGATACACTGCATATTATGTTATATTATAAGGTATTTTCAATGATAAACTACTATATATTATAAGGTATTTTCAATGATAAGCTACTATATATTATAAGGTATTTTCAATGATACACTGCATATTACGTTATATTATAAGCTTTTTCAATGGTAAACTACTATATATTATAAGGTATTTTCAAAGATACACTGCATATTACGTTATATTATAAGGTATTATCAATGATACACTGCATATTACGATATATTATATGGTGTTTTCAATGATACACTCCATATTACGTAATATTATAAGGTATTTTCAATGATACACTGCATATTACGTTATATTATAAGGTATTTTCATTGATACACTACAAATAACCATATATTATAAGGTATTTTCAATGATAAACTGCATATTATGTTATATTATAAGGTATTTTCAATGATACACTACAAATTACCATATATTATAAGGTATTTTCAATGATAAACTGCATATTATGTTATATTATAAGGTATTTTCAATGATACACTACAAATTACGATATATTATAAGGTATTTTCAATGATAAACTGCATATTACGTTATATTATAAGGTATTTTCATTGATACACTACAAATTACCATATATTAAGGTATTTTCAATGATAAACTACTATACTACAATAAGGTATTTTCAATGATATACTGCATATTACGTATATAATAAGGTATTTTCATGATAAACTGCATATTATGATATATTATAAGGTATTTTCATGATACACTGCATATTAAGTTATATTATAAGGTATTTTCAATGATAAACTACTATATATTATAAGGTATTTTCAATGATAAGCTACTATATCTTATAAGGTATTTTCAATGATACACTGCATATTACGTCATATTATAAGCTTTTTCAATTGTAAACTACTATATATTATAAGGTATTTTCAAAGATACACTGCATATTACGTTATATTATAAGGTATTTTCAATGATACACTGTATATTACGTTATATTATAAGGTATTTTCAATGATAAACTGCATATTACGTTATATTATAAGGTATTTTCAATGATAAACTACTAAATATTATAAGGTATTTTCAATGATACACTGCATATTACGTTATAATATAAGGTATTTCAATGATAAACTACTATATATTATAAGGTATTTTCAATGATACACTGCATATTACGTTATATTATAAGGTATTATCAATGATACACTGCATATTACGATATATTATATGGTGTTTTCAATGATACACTCCATATTACGTAATATTATAAGGTATTTTCAATGATACACTGCATATTACGTTATATTATAAGGTACTTTCATTGATACACTACAAATTACCATATATTATAAGGTATTTTCAAAGATACACTGCATATTACGTTATATTATAAGGTATTTTCAATGATACACTGCATATTACGATATATTATATGATGTTTTCAATGATACACTCCATATTACGTAATATATAAGGTATTTTCAATGATACACTGCATATTACGTTATATTATAAGGTATTTTCATTGATACACTACAAATTACCATATATTATAAGGTATTTTCAATGATACACTGCATAATACGTTATATCATAAGGTATTTTCAATGATACACTGCATATTACGTTATATTATAAGGTATTTTCAATGATACACTGCATATTACGTTATATTATAAGGTATTTTCATTGATACACTACAAATTACCATATATTATAAGGTATTTTCAAAGATACACTGTATATTACGTTATATTATAAGGTATTTTCAATGATTCACTGCATATTACGTTATATTATAAGGTATTTTCAATGATACACTGCATATTACGTTATATTATAAGGTATTTTCAATGATAAACTACTATATATTATAAGGTATTTTCAATGATAAGCTACTATATCTTATAAGGTATTTTCAATGATACACTGCATATTACGTTATATTATAAGGTATTTTCAATGATACACTGCATATAACGTTATATTATAAGGTATTTTCAATGATACACTGCATATTACGATATATTATATGATGTTTTCAATGATACACTCCATATTACGTAATATTATAAGGTATTTTCAATGATACACTGCATATTACGTTATATTATAAGGTATTTTCAATGATACACTGTATATTACGTTATATTATAAGGTATTTTCAATGATAAACTGCATATAACGTTATATTATAAGGTATTTTCAATGATACACTGCATATTACGTTATATTATAAGGTATTTGCAATGGTAAACTACTATATATTATAAGGTATTTTCAATGATAAACTGCATATTACGTTATATTATAAGGTATTTTCATTGATACACTACAAATTACCATATATTATAAGGTATTTTCAATGATAAACTACTATATACAATAAGGTATTTTCAATGATATACTGCATATTACGTTATATAATAAGGTATTTTCAATGATAAACTGCATATTATGATATATTATAAGGTATTTTCAATGATACACTGCATATTATGTTATATTATAAGGTATTTTCAATGATAAACTACTATATATTATAAGGTATTTTCAATGATAAGCTACTATATATTATAAGGTATTTTCAATGATACACTGCATATTACGTTATATTATAAGCTTTTTCAATGGTAAACTACTATATATTATAAGGTATTTTCAAAGATACACTGCATATTACGTTCTATTATAAGGTATTATCAATGATACACTGCATATTACGATATATTATATGGTGTTTTCAATGATACACTCCATATTACATAATATTATAAGGTATTTTCAATGATACACTGCATATTACGTTATATTATAAGGTATTTTCATTGATACACTACAAATTACCATATATTATAAGGTATTTTCAATGATAAACTGCATATTATGTTATATTATAAGGTATTTTCAATGATACACTACAAATTACCATATATTATAAGGTATTTTCAATGATAAACTGCATATTATGTTATATTATAAGGTATTTTCAATGATACACTACAAATTACGATATATTATAAGGTATTTTCAATGATAAACTGCATATTACGTTATATTATAAGGTATTTTCATTGATACACTACAAATTACCATATATTATAAGGTATTTTCAATGATAAACTACTATATACAATAAGGTATTTTCAATGATATACTGCATATTACGTTATATAATAAGGTATTTTCAATGATAAACTGCATATTATGATATATTATAAGGTATTTTCAATGATACACTGCATATTAAGTTATATTATAAGGTATTTTCAATGATAAACTACTATATATTATAAGGTATTTTCAATGATAAGCTACTATATCTTATAAGGTATTTTCAATGATACACTGCATATTACGTCATATTATAAGCTTTTTCAATTGTAAACTACTATATATTATAAGGTATTTTCAAAGATACACTGCATATTACGTTATATTATAAGGTATTTTCAATGATACACTGTATATTACGTTATATTATAAGGTATTTTCAATGATAAACTGCATATTACGTTATATTATAAGGTATTTTCAATGATAAACTACTAAATATTATAAGGTATTTTCAATGATACACTGCATATTACGTTATAATATAAGGTATTTTCAATGATAAACTACTATATATTATAAGGTATTTTCAATGATACACTGCATATTACGTTATATTATAAGGTATTATCAATGATACACTGCATATTACGATATATTATATGGTGTTTTCAATGATACACTCCATATTACGTAATATTATAAGGTATTTTCAATGATACACTGCATATTACGTTATATTATAAGGTACTTTCATTGATACACTACAAATTACCATATATTATAAGGTATTTTCAAAGATACACTGCATATTACGTTATATTACAAGGTATTTTCAATGATTCACTGCATATTACGTTATATTATAAGGTATTTTCAATGATACACTGCATATTACGTTATATTATAAGGTATTTTCAATGATAAACTACTAAATATTATAAGGTATTTTCATTGATACACTACAAATTACAATATATTATAAGGTATTTTCAATGATAAACTGCATATTATGATATATTATAATGTATTTTCAATGATACACTGCATATTACGTTATATTATAAGGTATTTTCAATGATACACTGCATATTACGTTGTATTATAAGCTTTTTCAATGGTAAACTACAATATATTATAAGGTATTTTCAAAGATACACTGCATATTACGTTATATTATAAGGTATTTTCATTGATACACTGCATATTACGTTATATTATAAGGTATTTTCAATGATAAACTACTATATATCATAAGGTATTTTCAATGATACACTGCATATGACGTTAATATATAAGGTATTTTCAATGATACACTGCATATTACGTTATATTATAAGATATTTTCATTGATACACTACAAATTACCATATATTATAAGGTATTTTCAATGATACACTGCATAATACGTTATATCATAAGGTATTTTCAATGATACACTGCATATTACGTTATATTATAAGGTATTTTCAATGATACACTGCATATTACGTTATATTATAAGGTATTTTCAATGATACACTGCATAATACGTTATATCATAAGGTATTTTCAATGATACACTGCATATTACGTTATATTATAAGGTGTTTTCAATGATACACTGCATATTACGTTATATTATAAGATATTTTCAATGATAAACTACTATATATTATAAGGTATTTTCAATGATAAGCTACTATATATTATAAGGTATTTTCAATGATACACTGCATATTACGTTATATTATAAGCTTTTTCAATGGTAAACTACTAAATATTATAAGGTATTTTCAATGATACACTGCATATTACGTTATATTATAAGGTATTTTCAATGATACACTGCATATTACGTTATATTATAAGGTATTTTCATTGATACACTACAAATTACCATATATTATAAGTTATTTTCAATAATAAACTGCATATTATGATATATTATAAGGTATTTTCAATGATAAACTGCCTATTACGTTATATTATAAGGTATTTTCAATGATAAACTACTATATATTATAAGGTATTTTCAATGATAAGCTACTATATATTATAAGGTATTATCAATGATACACTGCATATTACGTTATATTATAAGGTATTTTCAATGATACACTGCATAATACGTTATATCATAAGGTATTTTCAATGATACACTGCATATTACGTTATATTATAAGGTGTTTTCAATGATACACTGCATATTACGTTATATTATAAGATATTTTCAATGATAAACTACTATATATTATAAGGTATTTTCAATGATAAGCTACTATATATTATAAGGTATTTTCAATGATACACTGCATATTACGTTATATTATAAGCTTTTTCAATGGTAAACTACTAAATATTATAAGGTATTTTCAATGATACACTGCATATTACGTTATATTATAAGGTAT
The DNA here is from genome assembly GCA_916610255.1 of Lasioglossum lativentre. NCBI lineage: Eukaryota > Metazoa > Arthropoda > Insecta > Hymenoptera > Halictidae > Lasioglossum > Lasioglossum lativentre. The sequence continues at coordinate 337,323 of CAKAJI010001026.1, forward strand.
TTTCAATGATACACTGCATATTACGTTATATTATAAGGTATTTTCATTGATACACTACAAATTACCATATATTATAAGTTATTTTCAATGATAAACTGCATATTATGATATATTATAAGGTATTTTCAATGATAAACTGCCTATTACGTTATATTATAAGGTATTTTCAATGATAAACTACTAAATATTATAAGGTATTTTCAATGATACACTGCATATTACGTTATATTATAAGCTTTTTCAATGGTAAACTACTAAATATTATAAGGTATTTTCAATGATACACTGCATATTACGTTATATTATAAGGTATTTTCAATGATACACTGCATATTACGTTATATTATAAGGTATTTTCATTGATACACTACAAATTACCATATATTATAAGTTATTTTCAATGATAAACTGCATATTATGATATATTATAAGGTATTTTCAATGATACACTGCATAATACGTTATATCATAAGGTATTTTCAATGATAAACTGCATATTATGATATATTATAAGGTATTTTCAATGATAAACTGCATATTACGTTATATTATACGGTATTTTCAATGGTAAACTACTATATATTATAAGGTATTTTCAAAGATACACTGCATATTACGTTATATTATAAGGTATTTTCAATGATACACTGTATATTACGTTATATTATAAGGTATTTTCAATGATAAACTGCATATTACGTTATATTATAAGGTATTTTCAATGATACACTGTATATTACGTTATATTATAAGGTATTTTCAATGATAAACTGCATATTACGTTATATTATAAGATATTTTCAATGATAAACTACTAAATATTATAAGGTATTTTCAATGATTCACTGCATATTACGTTATATTATAAGGTATTTTCAATGATACACTGCATATTACGTTATATTATAAGGTATTTTCAATGATACACTGCATATTACGTTATATTATAAGCTTTTTCAATGGTAAACTACTAAATATTATAAGGTATTTTCAATGGTACACTGCATATTACGTTATATTATAAGGTATTTTCAATGATACACTGCATATTACGTTATATTATAAGGTATTTTCATTGATACACTACAAATTACCATATATTATAAGTTATTTTCAATGATAAACTGCATATTATGATATATTATAAGGTATTTTCAATAATACACTGGATAATACGTTATATCATAAGGTATTTTCCATGATAAACTGCATATTATGATATATTATAAGGTATTTTCAATGATAAACTGCATATTACGTTATATTATAAGGTATTTTCAATGATAAACTCTAAATATTATAAGGTATTTTCAATGATACACTGCATATTACGTTAAATTATAAGGTATTTTCAATGATACACTGCATATTACGTTATATTATACGATATTTTCAATGATACACTGCATATTACGTTATATTATAAGGTATTTTCAATGATACACTGCATATTACGATATATTATATGGTGTTTTCAATGATACACTCCATATTACGTAATATTATAAGGTATTTTCAATGATACACTGCATATTACGTTATATTATAAGGTATTTTCATTGATACACTACAAATTACCATATACTATAAGGTATTTTCAAAGATACACTGCATATTACGTTATATTATAAGGTATTTTCAATGATACACTGTATATTACGTTATATTATAAGGTATTTTCAATGATAAACTGCATATTACGTTATATTATAAGGTATTTTCAATGATACACTGTATATTACGTTATATTATAAGGTATTTTCAATGATAAACTGCATATTACGTTATATTATAAGATATTTTCAATGATAAACTACTAAATATTATAAGGTATTTTCAATGATTCACTGCATATTACGTTATATTATAAGGTATTTTCAATGATACACTGCATATTACGTTATATTATAAGGTATTTTCATTGATACACAACAAATTACCATATATTATAAGGTATTTTCAATGATAAACTGCATATTACGTTATATTATAAGGTATTTTCAATGATACACTGCATAATACGTTATATCATAAGGTATTTTCAATGATACACTGTATATTACGTTATATTATAAGGTATTTTCAATGATAAACTGCATATTACGTTATATTATAAGGTATTTTCAATGATAAACTACTAAATATTATAAGGTATTTTCAATGATACACTGCATATTACGTTATATTATAAGGTATTTTCAATGATACACTGCATATTACGTTATATTATAAGATATTTTCAATGATAAACTACTATATATTATAAGGTATTTTCAATGATAAGCTACTATATATTATAAGGTATTTTCAATGATACACTGCATATTACGTTGTATTATAAGCTTTTTCAATGGTAAACTACTATATATTATAAGGTATTTTCAAAGATACACTGCATATTACGTTATATTATAAGGTATTTTCAATGATACACTGCATATTACGTTATATTATAAGGTATTTTCAATGATAAACTGCATATTACGTTATATTATAAGGTATTTTCAATGATAAACTACTAAATATTATAAGGTATTTTCAATGATACATTGCATATTACGTTATATTATACGGTATTTTCAATGATACACTGCATATTACGTTATATTATAAGGTATTTTCAATGATACACTGCATATTACTATATATTATATGGTGTTTTCAATGATACACTACAAATTACCATATATTATAAGGTATTTTCAATGATACACTGCATAATACGTTATATCATAAGATATTTTCAATGATACACTGCATAATACGTTATATCATAAGGTATTTTCAATGATACACTGCATATTACGTTATATTATAAGGTGTTTTCAATGATACACTGCATATTACGTTATATTATATGGTATTTTCAATGATAAACTACTATATATTATAAGGTATTTTCAATGATAAGCTACTATATATTATAAGGTATTTTCAATGATACACTGCATATTACGTTATATTATAAGGTATTTTCAATGATACACTGCATAATACGTTATATCATAAGGTATTTTCAATGATACACTGCATATTACGTTATATTATAAGGTGTTTTCAATGATACACTGCATATTACGTTATATTATAAGATATTTTCAATGATAAACTACTATATATTATAAGGTATTTTCAATGATAAGCTACTATATATTATAAGGTATTTTCAATGATACACTGCATATTACGTTATATTATAAGCTTTTTCAATGGTAAACTACTAAATATTATAAGGTATTTTCAATGATACACTGCATATTACGTTATATTATAAGGTATTTTCAATGATACACTGCATATTACGTTATATTATAAGGTATTTTCATTGATACACTACAAATTACCAAATATTATAAGTTATTTTCAATGATAAACTGCATATTATGATATATTATAAGGTATTTTCAATGATAAACTGCTTATTACGTTATATTATAAGGTATTTTCAATGATAAACTACTAAATATTATAAGGTATTTTCAATGATACACTGCATATTACGTTATATTATAAGGTATTTTCAATGATACACTGCATATTACGTTATATTATACGGTATTTTCAATGATACACTGCATATTACGTTATATTATAAGGTATTTTCAATGATACACTGCATATTACGATATATTATATGGTGTTTTCAATGATACACTCCATATTACGTAATATTATAAGGTATTTTCAATGATACACTGCATATTACGTTATATTATAAGGTATTTTCAATGATACACTGCATATTACGTTATATTATAAGGTATTTTCATTGGTACACTACAAATTACCATATATTATAAGTTATTTTCAATGATAAACTGCATATTATGATATATTATAAGGTATTTTCAATGATAAACTGCCTATTACGTTATATTATAAGGTATTTTCAATGATAAACTACTAAATATTATAAGGTATTTTCAATGATACACTGCATATTACGTTATATTATAAGGTATTTTCAATGATACACTGCATATTACGTTATATTATAAGGTGTTTTCAATGATACACTGCATACTACGTTATATTCTAAGGTATTTTCAATGAGAAACTACTATATATTATAAGGTATTTTCAATGATAAGCTACTATATATTATAAGGTATTTTCAATGATACCCTGCATATTACGTTATATTATAAGGTATTTTCAATGATACACTGCATATTACGTTATATTATACGGTATTTTCAATGATACACTGCATATTACGTTATATTATAAGGTATTTTCAATGATACACTGCATATTACGATATATTATATGGTGTTTTCAATGATACACTGCATATTACGTTATATTATAAGGTGTTTTCAATGATACACTGCATACTACGTTATATTCTAAGGTATTTTCAATGAGAAACTACTATATATTATAAGGTATTTTCAATGATAAGCTACTATATATTATAAGGTATTTTCAATGATACCCTGCATATTACGTTATATTATAAGGTATTTTCAATGATACACTGCATAATACGTTATATCATAAGGTATTTTCAATGATACACTGCATATTACGTTATATTATAAGGTGTTTTCAATGATACACTGCATATTACGTTATATTATAAGGTATTTTCAATGATAAACTACTATATATTATAAGGTATTTTCAATGATAAGCTACTATATATTATAAGGTATTTTCAATGATACACTGCATATTACGTTATATTATAAGGTATTTTCAATGATACACTGCATAATACGTTATATCATAAGGTATTTTCAATGATACACTGGATATTACGTTATATTATAAGGTGTTTTCAATGATACACTGCATATTACGTTATATTATAAGATATTTTCAATGATAAACTACTATATATTATAAGGTATTTTCAATGATAAGCTACTATATATTATAAAGTATTTTCAATAATACACTGCATATTACGTTATATTATAAGCTTTTTCAATGGTAAACTACTATATATTATAAGGTATTTTCAAAGATACACTGCATATTACGTTATATTATACGGTATTTTCAATGATACACTGTATATTACGTTATATTATAAGGTATTTTCAATGATAAACTACTAAATATTATAAGGTATTTTCAATGATACACTGCATATTACGTTATATTATAAGGTATTTTCAATGATACACTGCATATTACGTTATATTATACGGTATTTTCAATGATACACTGCATATTACGTTATATTATAAGGTATTTTCAATGATACACTGCATATTACGATATATTATATGGTGTTTTCAATGATACACTCCATATTACGTAATATTATAAGGTATTTTCAATGATACACTGCATATTACGTTATATTATAAGGTATTTTCAATGATACACTGCATATTACGTTATATTATATGGTATTTTCAATGATAAACTACTATATATTATAAGGTATTTTCAATGATAAGCTACTATATATTATAAGGTATTTTCAATGATACACTGCATATTACGTTATATTATAAGGTATTTTCAATGATACACTGCATAATACGTTATATCATAAGGTATTTTCAATGATACACTGCATATTACGTTATATTATAAGGTGTTTTCAATGATACACTGCATATTACGTTATATTATAAGATATTTTCAATGATAAACTACTATATATTATAAGGTATTTTCAATGATAAGCTACTATATATTATAAGGTATTTTCAATGATACACTGCATATTACGTTATATTATAAGCTTTTTCAATGGTAAACTACTAAATATTATAAGGTATTTTCAATGATACACTGCATATTACGTTATATTATAAGGTATTTTCAATGATACACTGCATATTACGTTATATTATAAGGTATTTTCATTGATACACTACAAATTACCATATATTATAAGTTATTTTCAATGATAAACTGCATATTATGATATATTATAAGGTATTTTCAATGATAAACTGCCTATTACGTTATATTATAAGGTATTTTCAATGATAAACTACTAAATATTATAAGGTATTTTCAATGATACACTGCATATTACGTTATATTATAAGGTATTTTCAATGATACACTGCACATTACGTTATATTATACGGTATTTTCAATGATACACTGCATATTACGATATATTATATGGTGTTTTCAATGATACACTCCATATTACGTAATATTATAAGGTATTTTCAATGATACACTGCATATTACGTTATATTATAAGGTATTTTCAATGATACACTGCATATTACGTTATATTATAAGGTATTTTCATTGATACACTACAAATTACCATATATTATAAGTTATTTTCAATGATAAACTGCATATTATGATATATTATAAGGTATTTTCAATGATAAACTGCCTATTACGTTATATTATAAGGTATTTTCAATGATAAACTACTAAATATTATAAGGTATTTTCAATGATACACTGCATATTACGTTATATTATAAGGTATTTTCAATGATACACTGCATATTACGTTATATTATAAGGTGTTTTCAATGATACACTGCATACTACGTTATATTCTTAGGTATTTTCAATGAGAAACTACTATATATTATAAGGTATTTTCAATGATAAGCTACTATATATTATAAGGTATTTTCAATGATACCCTGCATATTACGTTATATTATAAGGTATTTTCAATGATACACTGCATAATACGTTATATCATAAGGTATTTTCAATGATACACTGCATATTACGTTATATTATAAGGTATTTTCAATGATAAACTACTATATATTATAAGGTATTTTCAATGATAAGCTACTATATATTATAAGGTATTTTCAATGATACACTGCATATTACGTTATATTATAAGGTATTTTCAATGATACACTGCATAATACGTTATATCATAAGGTATTTTCAATGATACACTGCATATTACGTTATATTATAAGGTGTTTTCAATGATACACTGCATATTACGTTATATTATAAGATATTTTCAATGATAAACTACTATATATTATAAGGTATTTTCAATGATAAGCTACTATATATTATAAGGTATTTTCAATAATACACTGCATATTACGTTATATTATAAGCTTTTTCAATGGTAAACTACTATATATTATAAGGTATTTTCAAAGATACACTGCATATTACGTTATATTATAAGGTATTTTCAATGATACACTGTATATTATGTTATATTATAAGGTATTTTCAATGATAAACTACTAAATATTATAAGGTATTTTCAATGATACACTGCATATTACGTTATATTATAAGGTATTTTCAATGATACACTGCATATTACGTTATATTATACGGTATTTTCAATGATACACTGCATATTACGTTATATTATAAGGTATTTTCAATGATACACTGCATATTACGATATATTATATGGTGTTTTCAATGATACACTCCATATTACGTAATATTATAAGGTATTTTCAATGATACACTGCATATTACGTTATATTATAAGGTATTTTCAATGATACACTGCATATTACGTTATATTATAAGGTATTTTCATTGATACACTACAAATTACCATATATTATAAGTTATTTTCAATGATAAACTGCATATTATGATATATTATAAGGTATTTTCAATGATAAACTGCCTATTACGTTATATTATAAGGTATTTTCAATGATAAACTACTAAATATTATAAGGTATTTTCAATGATACACTGCATATTACGTTATATTATAAGGTATTTTCAATGATACACTGCACATTACGTTATATTATACGGTATTTTCAATGATACACTGCATATTACGTTATATTATAAGGTATTTTCAATGATACACTGCATATTACGATATATTATATGGTGTTTTCAATGATACACTCCATATTACGTAATATTATAAGGTATTTTCAATGATACACTGCATATTACGTTATATTATAAGGTATTTTCAATGATACACTGCATATTACGTTATATTATAAGGTATTTTCATTGATACACTACAAATTACCATATATTATAAGTTATTTTCAATGATAAACTGCATATTATGATATATTATAAGGTATTTTCAATGATAAACTGCCTATTACGTTATATTATAAGGTATTTTCAATGATAAACTACTAAATATTATAAGGTATTTTCAATGATACACTGCATATTACGTTATATTATAAGGTATTTTCAATGATACACTGCATATTACGTTATATTATAAGGTGTTTTCAATGATACACTGCATACTACGTTATATTCTTAGGTATTTTCAATGAGAAACTACTATATATTATAAGGTATTTTCAATGATAAGCTACTATATATTATAAGGTATTTTCAATGATACCCTGCATATTACGTTATATTATAAGGTATTTTCAATGATACACTGCATAATACGTTATATCATAAGGTATTTTCAATGATACACTGCATATTACGTTATATTATAAGGTATTTTCAATGATAAACTACTATATATTATAAGGTATTTTCAATGATAAGCTACTATATATTATAAGGTATTTTCAATGATACACTGCATATTACGTTATATTATAAGGTATTTTCAATGATACACTGCATAATACGTTATATCATAAGGTATTTTCAATGATACACTGCATATTACGTTATATTATAAGGTGTTTTCAATGATACACTGCATATTACGTTATATTATAAGATATTTTCAATGATAAACTACTATATATTATAAGGTATTTTCAATGATAAGCTACTATATATTATAAGGTATTTTCAATGATACACTGTATATTACGTTATATTATAAGGTATTTTCAATGATAAACTACTAAATATTATAAGGTATTTTCAATGATACACTGCATATTACGTTATATTATAAGGTATTTTCAATGATACACTGCATATTACGTTATATTATAAGGTGTTTTCAATGATACACTGCATACTACGTTATATTCTAAGGTATTTTCAATGAGAAACTACTATATATTATAAGGTATTTTCAATGATAAGCTACTATATATTATAAGGTATTTTCAATGATACACTGCATATTACGTTATATTATAAGGTATTTTCAATGATACACTGCATAATACGTTATATCATAAGGTATTTTCAATGATACACTGCATATTACGTTATATTATAAGGTGTTTTCAATGATACACTGCATATTACGTTATATTATAAGATATTTTCAATGATAAACTACTATATATTATAAGGTATTTTCAATGATAAGCTACTATATATTATAAGGTATTTTCAATAATACACTGCATATTACGTTATATTATAAGCTTTTTCAATGGTAAACTACTATATATTATAAGGTATTTTCAAAGATACACTGCATATTACGTTATATTATAAGGTATTTTCAATGATACACTGTATATTACGTTATATTATAAGGTATTTTCAATGATAAACTACTAAATATTATAAGGTATTTTCAATGATACACTGCATATTACGTTATATTATAAGGTATTTTCAATGATACACTGCATATTACGTTATATTATACGGTATTTTCAATGATACACTGCATATTACGTTATATTATAAGGTATTTTCAATGATACACTGCATATTACGATATATTATATGGTGTTTTCAATGATACACTCCATATTACGTAATATTATAAGGTATTTTCAATGATACACTGCATATTACGTTATATTATAAGGTATTTTCAATGATACACTGCATATTACGTTATATTATAAGGTATTTTCATTGATACACTACAAATTACCATATATTATAAGTTATTTTCAATGATAAACTGCATATTATGATATATTATAAGGTATTTTCAATGATAAACTGCCTATTACGTTATATTATAAGGTATTTTCAATGATAAACTACTAAATATTATAAGGTATTTTCAATGATACACTGCATATTACGTTATATTATAAGGTATTTTCAATGATACACTGCATATTACGTTATATTATAAGGTGTTTTCAATGATACACTGCATACTACGTTATATTCTAAGGTATTTTCAATGAGAAACTACTATATATTATAAGGTATTTTCAATGATAAGCTACTATATATTATAAGGTATTTTCAATGATACCCTGCATATTACGTTATATTATAAGGTATTTTCAATGATACACTGCATAATACGTTATATCATAAGGTATTTTCAATGATAAACTGCATATTATGATATATTATAAGGTATTTTCAATGATAAACTGCCTATTACGTTATATTATAAGGTATTTTCAATGATAAACTACTAAATATTATAAGGTATTTTCAATGATACACTGCATATTACGTTATATTATAAGGTATTTTCAATGATACACTGCATATTACGTTATATTATACGGTATTTTCAATGATACACTGCATATTACGTTATATTATAAGGTATTTTCAATGATACACTGCATATTACGATATATTATATGGTGTTTTCAATGATACACTCCATATTACGTAATATTATAAGGTATTTTCAATGATACACTGCATATTACGTTATATTATAAGGTATTTTCAATGATACACTGCATATTACGTTATATTATAAGGTATTTTCATTGATACACTACAAATTACCATATATTATAAGTTATTTTCAATGATAAACTGCATATTATGATATATTATAAGGTATTTTCAATGATAAACTGCCTATTACGTTATATTATAAGGTATTTTCAATGATAAACTACTAAATATTATAAGGTATTTTCAATGATACACTGCATATTACGTTATATTATAAGGTATTTTCAATGATACACTGCATATTACGTTATATTATAAGGTGTTTTCAATGATACACTGCATACTACGTTATATTCTAAGGTATTTTCAATGAGAAACTACTATATATTATAAGGTATTTTCAATGATAAGCTACTATATATTATAAGGTATTTTCAATGATACCCTGCATATTACGTTATATTATAAGGTATTTTCAATGATACACTGCATAATACGTTATATCATAAGGTATTTTCAATGATACACTGCATATTACGTTATATTATAAGGTGTTTTCAATGATAAACTGCATATTATGATATATTATAAGGTATTTTCAATGATAAACTGCCTATTACGTTATATTATAAGGTATTTTCAATGATAAACTACTAAATATTATAAGGTATTTTCAATGATACACTGCATATTACGTTATATTATAAGGTATTTTCAATGATACACTGCATATTACGTTATATCATAAGGTATTTTCAATGATACACTGCATATTACGTTATATTATAAGGTGTTTTCAATGATACACTGTATATTACGTTATATTATAAGGTATTTTCAATGATAAACTGCATATTACGTTATATTATAAGGTATTTTCAATGATAAACTACTAAATATTATAAGGTATTTTCAATGATTCACTGCATATTACGTTATATTATAAGGTATTTTCAATGATACACTGCATATTACGTTATATTATAAGGTATTTTCATTGATACACAACAAATTACCATATATTATAAGGTATTTTCAATGATAAACTGCATATTATGATATATTATAAGGTATTTTCAATGATACACTGCATATTACGTTATATTATAAGGTATTTTCAATGATACACTGCATAATACGTTATATCATAAGGTATTTTCAATGATACACTGCATAATACGTTATATCATAAGGTATTTTCAATGACACACTGTATATTACGTTATATTATAAGGTATTTTCAATGATACACTGCATATTACGTTATATTCTAAGGTATTTTCAATGATATACTGCATATTACGATATATTATATGGTATTTTCAATGATACACTGCATATTACGTTATATCATAAGGTATTTTCATTGATACACTACAAATTACGATATATTATAAGGTATTTTCAATGATAAACTACTATATATTATAAGGTATTTTCAATGATAAACTACTATATATTATAAGGTATTTTCAATGATACACTGCATATTACGTTATACTATAAGATATTTTCAATGATACACTGCATATTACGATATATTATATGGTATTTTCAATGATACACTGTATATTATGATATATTATAATGTATTTTCAATGATACACTGCATATTACGTTATATTATAAGGTATTTTCATTGATACACTACAAATTACCATATATTGTAAGGTATTTTCAATGATAAACTGCATATTATGATATATTATATGGTATTTTCAATGATAAACTACTGTGGAGGAGGTAGAGAAATAACCAACTCAGAATAAATTCTTTCCTCAACACAATTTATTAAGTAGGACGTGTTTTCGCGTGCAAGAGACTTGTTGTCTCTAAGGCGATTCAAGACTCTCTACCGTACTGGTGTCTCAAGACTCAGTCCCCAAAAGCGAAGAGGAAAAAGTAGGAGAAAAGTAAGGAGAGGAAAGTAAGGAGAGGAAAGTAAGGAGAGGAAAGTAAGGAGAGAAAAGTAAGGAGAGGAAGGTAAGAACGTGCGGAAAAAGGTCATCGCGGAAGGGTGCTATAAAACACTTGGAAACGGAAAGGTTCGCCAGGGCCTGATCGTAAACCTTGAACAGGCCCAAGCGACACCTGGGAAACATAAAAAAGGAAATGGTTAGAACCGCGCGAATCTGGCCGCCAGATGTGAACCAGGACTGACCAGACCCGCGCGGAGCGGAAATAGAATACAAAGGAAAAGAAATAGAAAATGGACAGCGGCGTAAGGCAGCGCCAAGGCCGCCACAGTACCCCCCTGCCAGTAATTAACATAATTACATAACACGTATACAATACAACTAAAACATCAAATAATAATGCTATTCAATATCACGTTATTATAATCCGCGATCGTACTTTAATCGTGCAACTAAAATAAAAAATACCCTAACAATAGATACAAACACGCACTTACAAAAAATACACAATATAATCCGCTACAATTACAAAACTCGCCCCATAACACTACATAGGATGCAGGACGCAGAACAAAACAAAATCCAAAAGAACATTAAAGGAATGTTTAAAACACCTACGGACTAACGAAGACCTGCTTGATAACGCTCAGGAGAACACACGCGTCTACCAGAACGAGTAACCCGCTGCTCCGTATTTGGTACATCCGTAGCAACGTTTGCTCTGGGCGAAATATCGGTTTCCGCAAGAATATAAGCGGGCTTTAAACGATCAATGGTCACAGTAACCTCTTTATCTTTAATGAGAATTCCGAAGGTTTTTGGGCCTCGACGAACTACTGTATACGGACCTTCATAAGCTTGTTGCAAAATCGGTTTTGATGCATCGGTTCTAACAAAAACATGAGACGAACTATTTAAATCTTTAAAAACAAATGTACGATTTGCAGAATGATGAGAACCACTCTTCGGACCTATTTTAGAGAAATGGGAACGGAGATTATTAACAAAGTCAGACATGTCCCCTGTGTCTTCTGTTGAACGCGAAGATAAAAATTCGCCAGGAAGCCGTAAGGATTCGCCATATACTAATTCGGCCGATGTAGCCTTCAAATCGTCTTTCCACGCGGCTCGGATTCCCAACAAAACCGACGGAAGAACTTCCGTCCACCGATTCGATTGGTGGCAACGGATCGCGGCTTTGAGCTGTCTATGAAACCTTTCTACCATTCCGTTGGCCGAAGGGTGGTATGCTGTAGTGTGTAGATGTTTCGCGCCGATCAAAACGTTTAACGCGGAAAAAATCTTGGATTCGAACTGTCTTCCCTGATCAGTGGTAATCCGTAACGGAATACCAAAACGGGCTACCCAACCGTCATAAAACGTTCGAGCTACCGTTGAGGCCTCTTGATTGACCATGGGGAACGCTTCCGGCCAACGTGAGAACCTGTCTACACAGGTAAGGCAGTATTTAAAACCTTCGGAAACCGGCAAAATTACAATATCTAAATGTATATGTTCGAACCTCGCAGAAGGCGGAACAAAAGAACCTAATGGCGAAGTAACATGACGCGAAATTTTAGATTTTTGGCACTGAATACAGCATCGTGCCCACAAACGAACATCCTTTTTAATTGACGGCCATACATAACGATGCGTCATGAGCTTGACCGTCGCATTAATTCCTGGATGGGACAAACTGTGAATTGCGTTAAATGCAACGCGTCTAAAGGGAACAGTGAGAAAGGGTCTTGCTACATCCGTTGAGACGTCGCAAAACACCTCTCTGTTCGAACCGGGCAGCAGGATCTTACGTAATTTTAAATTTGATCCTTCGCACAGGAATGTCTGAATTTCCGTATCCTCGGCTTGTGAATCCGCTAACGCTTCGTAATCCAATTGAGTATGTACCTCCTCTATTCTGGACAACGCGTCGGCAACGACATTATCTTTTCCAGAAACATGTTGGATATCGGTAGAGAATTGTGCAATGAAATCAAGGTGTCTGAATTGTCTTGGTGAACATTTATCTAACTTTTGTTTAAACGCGAAAGTAATCGGCTTGTGATCTGTGAAAATAACAAAATTTCTACCCTCGATCATGTGTCGAAAATGCTTAATGGCGAGATATATTGCTAGTAATTCGCGGTCATAAGCACCGTACTTTCGTTCGGCGGACCCTAGCTTCTTCGAAAAGAACGCCAAGGGTTGCCAATCATTGCCGATGCGTTGTTGTAAAACAGCTCCGACCGTAAAATCGGAGGCGTCGCAGGTAACCGCCAACGGAGCATTAAGCTTAGGATGCGATAATAGAGTCGCTTCAGCTAGGCTCTCCTTGCAGGTAACGAATGCCTGCCGAGCCTCCTCCGTCCACGCTATGGGCGCCTTACCCTTTATATTACCCGCGAGCAGGTCATTTAAAGGGGCTTGACAATGGGCGGCATTGGGGATGAAACGACGATAGAAGTTAACCATCCCTAAAAATTGTCGCAAATCCTTCGCTGTTTTAGGACACGGAAAAGATCTTAAGACCTCCACTTTATCGGGAAGAGGTTGCGTCCCATTTTCGGACACCTGATACCCTAAAAATTTTACAATCTCTTGCCCGAAATTACATTTTGCCGGATTTACGACAATACCGTACTCCTTTAAACGTGCGAATAATAATTTTATATGATGTACATGCTGTTCCTGGGATTCCGACGCGACTAAAATATCGTCAATATAGGCGTAGCAAAAATCAAAATCGCGAAGAACCTCATCGATAAACCTTTGAAAAGTCTGTGCAGCATTACGTAACCCGAAAGACATAAAGGGAAATTCGAATAACCCGAACGGCGTTGTAATTGCCGTTTTCTCTATGTCTTCGGGGGCGACGGGGATTTGATTGTACGCACGGACCAAATCTATGGTGGAGAATATCCTCTTACCCCGCAGGCTTTGCGCAAAGTCCTCGATATGGCGCACCGGATAACGGTCAGGAATTGACCTCGCATTTAACGCCCTATAGTCACCGCAGGGCCTCCATGCGTCTTCGCCTTTCTTCGGGACCATATGTAGAGGCGACGACCAGCAGCTTTTGGACGGGCAAGCGATTCCCATCTTCATCATCAGCTCGAACTCCTTCCTTGCTGCTTCGAGCCTGTCCGGGGCAAGCCTACGTGGCCTGCTAGAGACAGGTGGTCCTGGGGTGGTCTCCAAATGATGCACCGTTGCGTGCTTGACCACGGTTGGCAATCCCCTTGGTCGAGTTATCTCCGGGGTTTCTGCGAGGAGTTGATGAAAAACAGATGCACCAACCACCGTCTTAATTGAGGGTGCCTCCGTGACTACAGCTTGACCTCGCGCGGATACAGAGGTCATCGGATCCACCAGACGACGGTTGCGGATGTCCACCATCAAATTGAAGTGGTCCAGAAAATCCACCCCAATGATGGGTTTCGTCACATCCGCCACCACGAACCTCCATGTGAATTCCCGCCGTAGCCCAAGATTAAGGGTGAGCGTCACCATGCCGTACGTTGAAATTGACGTCCCATTCGCCGCGGTCAGCTCGTATGTTGACTTCGCCCGCGGTCCGCGCAATCCTTGACGCGGAAAAACACAGAGGTCAGCTCCAGTGTCGACCAAGTATTGCGTTTTCGACCTGACATCCGTAATGAATAGACGGCGTGACGCTGGATGGGGATCGTTGGCCGTCATCAACGATTGCCCTGGTCGTTTCCCTGGGCCGACGTCCAGTTGCAGGGCTGAACACAACGATGTGCGTTCTCTCCAAAACGCCAATGATACCAGCACTTGCCCTGGTAATTATTCCCATCCGTGCTGCGCTCCACCGATCGGGAAGATGAACGCCTTCGCCGGAAACCCGATGATCTTGGGTGCCGCGTCCAACCTCGACGAGTAGCACGCTCCTCGGAAGCAAAATCCTGACGGATCGCGGATATCTCCTGCCGCAAAGTAACCGCGAGCTGGGCCATCTTTAGGCTTAATAGAGCCTCCAAATTCTGGTCCAACCCTGAGGAACCGCTGACGATGGCAGAAGTCGCGCTAGGGCCCGCGGCCTCGGTGATGTACGCCCGAGGTGTCAGCGTCTCCGCTATGGCATCTGCCAACTCGGCCACCTTATCGAGCTCGACATCACGTTGCGTAGCAAGAATTACTTGCATGCTCGCAGGTAAACGGCCCGCCCAAAGTGTCCGCAAAACACTATCATCAATTGAAGTACCGGCCAACTCTCGCAGGTGCCGTAAGAATTGTGACGGCTTCCTGTCCCCGATTTCCTCATGTTCCAGCAAGCGTCGCGTCTTTTGCTCTTGCGTGGAACTTAACCGCCGAATAAACTCGGCCTTCAACTTCTGATACGGGTCTACAGGCGGCGGATTCATTATAATATCCCGAACTTCCGCGGCATATCGAGGATTTAACGCACCAAGAACGTACCCGAACTTCGTTTTCTCAGTCGTGATCCCAGTCGCGTCAAAACTGCGCTCCACCATGGAGAACCACATCTCCGGATCAGATGGGCAGAACTCCGGTATACGAACAGCGACACGCTCCAAGGACAAACCCGTGGACACAACCGGAAAATTTTGACTTCCGCTCGGATCAGTCATTGTTAATATTTTATGTCTAATTGTCAATGTCTACAAAAGAGTCTTACAATATCTTAACACGAAAACTTACACTATATATATACACTGTTGCGGCAATAAATGTTCGCACGTCCGGACACAACAAACGATAGTTTTTAAAATCTGTATGAATCGCGTTAACTATATCACAAATCGCGTTAACTATCACACACGAATCACGTCGGGGTCACCAATTTGTGGAGGAGGTAGAGAAATAACCAACTCAGAATAAATTCTTTCCTCAACACAATTTATTAAGTAGGACGTGTTTTCGCGTGCAAGAGACTTGTTGTCTCTAAGGCGATTCAAGACTCTCTACCGTACTGGTGTCTCAAGACTCAGTCCCCAAAAGCGAAGAGGAAAAAGTAGGAGAAAAGTAAGGAGAGGAAAGTAAGGAGAGGAAAGTAAGGAGAGGAAAGTAAGGAGAGAAAAGTAAGGAGAGGAAAGTAAGGAGAGGAAGGTAAGAACGTGCGGAAAAAGGTCATCGCGGAAGGGTGCTATAAAACACTTGGAAACGGAAAGGTTCGCCAGGGCCTGATCGTAAACCTTGAACAGGCCCAAGCGACACCTGGGAAACATAAAAAAGGAAATGGTTAGAACCGCGCGAATCTGGCCGCCAGATGTGAACCAGGACTGACCAGACCCGCGCGGAGCGGAAATAGAATACAAAGGAAAAGAAATAGAAAATGGACAGCGGCGTAAGGCAGCGCCAAGGCCGCCACACTACTATATATTATAAGGTATTTTCAATGATACACTGCATATTACGTGATATTATAAGGTGTTTTCAATGTTACACTGCATACTACGTTATATTATAAGGTATTTTCAATGATACACTGTATATTACGTTATATTATAAGGTATTTTCATTGATACACTACAAATTACCATATATTATAAGGTATTTCCAATGATACACTGCATATTACGTTATATCATAATGTATTTTCAATGATACACTGCATAATACGTTATATTATAAGGTATTTTCAATGATAAACTACTATATATTATAAGGTATTTTCAAGGGTACACTGCATATTACATAATATTATAAGGTACTTTCATTGATACACTACAAATTACCATATATTATAAGGTATTTTCAATGATACACTGCATAATACGTTATATCATAAGGTGTTTTCAATGATACACTGCATATTACGTTATTTTATAAGGTATTTTCAATGATAAACTACTATATATTATAAGGTATTTTCAATGATAAACTACTATATATTATAAGGTATTTTCAATGATACACTGCATATTACGTTATATTATAAGGTATTTTCAATGATACACTGCATATTACGATATATTATAAGGTATTTTCAATGATAAACTGCATATTACGTTATATTATAAGGTATTTTCAATGATACACTGTATATTACGTTATATTATAAGGTACTTTCAATGATAGACTGCATATTACGTTATATTATAAGGTATTTTCAATGATAAACTACTAAATATTATAAGGTATTTTCAATGATACACTGCATATTACGTTATATTATAAGGTATTTTCAATGATACACTGCATATTACGTTATATTATAAGGTATTTTCATTGATACACAACAAATTACCATATATTATAAGGTATTTTCAATGATAAACTGCATATTATGATATATTATAAGGTATTTTCAATGATACACTGCATATTACGTTATATTATAAGGTATTTTCAATGATACACTGCATAATACGTTATATCATAAGGTATTTTCAATGACACACTGCATATTACGTTATATTATAAGGTATTTTCAATGATACACTGTATATTACGTTATATTATAAGGTATTTTCAATGATAAACTGCATATTACGTTATATTATAAGGTATTTTCAATGATAAACTACTATATATTACAAGGTATTTTCAATGATACACTGCATATTACGTTATATTATAAGGTATTTTCAATGACACACTGCATATTACGTTATATTATAAGGTATTTTCAATGATATACTGCATATTACGATATATTATATGGTATTTCCAATGATACACTGCATATTACGTTATACTATAAGGTATTTTCAATGATACACTGCATATTACGATATATTATATGGTATTTTCAATGATACACTGTATATTATGATATATTATAAGGTATTTTCAATGATACACTGCATATTACGTTATATTATAAGGTATTTTCATTGATACACTACAAATTACCATATATTGTAAGGTATTTTCAATGATAAACTGCATATTATGATATATTATAAGGTATTTTCAATGATAAACTACTATATATTATAAGGTATTTTCAATGATACACTGCATATTACGTGATATTATAAGGTGTTTTCAATGTTACACTGCATACTACGTTATATTATAAGGTATTTTCAATGATACACTGTATATTACGTTATATCATAAGGTATTTTCAATGATACACTACAAATTACGATATATTATAAGGTATTTTCAATGATAAACTACTATATATTATAAGGTATTTTCAATGATAAACTACTATATATTATAAGGTATTTTCAATGATACACTGCATATTACGTTATATTATAAGGTATTTTCAATGGTACACTGCATATTACGATATATTATATGGTATTTTCAATGATACACTGTATATTATGATATATTATAAGGTATTTTCAATGATACACTGCATATTACGTTATATTATAAGGTATTTTCATTGATACACTACAAATTACCATATATTATAAGGTATTTTCAATGATAAACTGCATATTATGATATATTATAAGGTATTTTCAATGATAAACTACTATATATTATAAGGTATTTTCAATGATACACTGCATATTACGTGATATTATAAGGTGCTTTCAATGTTACACTGCATACTACTATATATTATAAGGTATTTCCAATGATACACTGCATATTACGTTATATCATAATGTATTTTCAATGATACACTGCATAATACGTTATATTATAAGGTATTTTCAATGATAAACTACTATATATTATAAGGTATTTTCAAGGGTACACTGCATATTACATAATATTATAAGGTATTTTCATTGATACACTACAAATTACCATATATTATAAGGTATTTCCAATGATACACTGCATATTACGTTATATCATAATGTATTTTCAATGATACACTGCATAATACGTTATATCATAAGGTATTTTCAATGATACACTGCATATTACGTTATATTATAAGGTATTTTCAATGATACACTGCATATTACGTTATATTATAAGGTATTTTCCTTGATACACAACAAATTACCATATATTATAAGGTATTTTCAATCATAAACTGCATATTATGATATATTATAAGGTATTTTCAATGATACACTGCATATTACGTTATATTATAAGGTATTTTCAATGATACACTGCATAATACGTTATATCATAAGGTATTTTCAATGATACACTGCATATTACGTTATATTATAAGGTGTTTTCAATGATACACTGCATATTACGTTATATTATAAGATATTTTCAATGATAAACTACTATATATTATAAGGGATTTTCAATGATAAGCTACTATATATTATAAGGTATTTTCAATGATACACTGCATATTACGTTATATTATAAGCTTTTTCAATGGTAAACTACTATATATTATAAGGTATTTTCAAAGATACACTGCATATGACGTTATATTATAAGGTATATTCAATGATACACTGTATATTACGTTATATTATAAGGTATTTTCAATGATAAACTGCATATTACGTTATATTATAAGGTATTTTCAATGATACACTGTATATTATGTTATATTATAAGGTATTTTCAATGAAAAACTGCATATTACGTTATATTATAAGGTATTTTCAATGATAAACTACTAAATATTATAAGGTATTTTCAATGATTCACTGCATATTACGTTATATTATAAGGTATTTTCAATGATACACTGCATATTACGTTATATTATAAGGTATTTTCATTGATACACAACAAATTACCATATATTATAAGGTATTTTCAGTGATAAACTGCATATTACGTTATATTATAAGGTATTTTCAATGATACACTGTATATTATGTTATATTATAAGGTATTTTCAATGATAAACTGCATATTACGTTATATTATAAGGTATTTTCAATGATAAACTACTAAATATTATAAGGTATTTTCAATGATTCACTGCATATTACGTTATATTATAAGGTATTTTCAATGATACACTGCATATTACGTTATATTATAAGGTATTTTCATTGATACACAACAAAATACCATATATTATAAGGTATTTTCAATGATAAACTGCATATTATGATATATTATAAGGTATTTTCAATGATACACTGCATATTACGTTATATTATAAGGTATTTTCAATGATACACTGCATAATACGTTATATCATAAGGTATTTTCAATGACACACTGCATATTACGTTATATTATAAGGTATTTTCAATGATACACAGTATATTACGTTATATTATAAGGTATTTTCAATGATAAACTGCATATTACCTTATATTATAAGGTATTTTCAATGATAAACTACTATATATTAAAAGGTATTTTCAATGATACACTGCATATTACGTTATATTATAAGGTATTTTCAATGGTACACTGCATATTACGATATATTGTATGGTATTTTCAATGATACACTGTATATTATGATATATTATAAGGTATTTTCAATGATACACTGCATATTACGTTATATTATAAGGTATTTTCATTGATACACTACAAATTACCATATATTATAAGGTATTTTCAATGATAAACTGCATATTATGATATATTATAAGGTATTTTCAATGATAAACTACTATATATTATAAGGTATTTTCAATGATACACTGCATATTACGTGATATTATAAGGTGTTTTCAATGTTACACTGCATACTACGTTATATTATAAGGTATTTTCAATGATACACTGTATATTACGTTATATTATAAGGTATTTTCATTGATACACTACAAATTACCATATATTACAAGGTATTTTCAATGATAAACTGCATATTATGATATATTATAAGGTATTTTCAATGATAAACTACTATATATTATAAGGTATTTCCAATGATACACTGCATATTACGTTATATCATAATGTATTTTCAATGATACACTGCATAATACGTTATATTATAAGGTATTTTCAATGATAAACTACTATATATTATAAGGTATTTTCAAGGGTACACTGCATATTACATAATATTATAAGGTATTTTCATTGATACACTACAAATTACCATATATTATAAGGTATTTCCAATGATACACTGCATATTACGTTATATCATAATGTATTTTCAATGATACACTGCATAATACGTTATATCATAAGGTATTTTCAATGATACACTGCATATTACGTTATATTATAAGGTGTTTTCAATGATACACTGCATATTACGTTATATTATAAGATATTTTCAATGATAAACTACTATATATTATAAGGTATTTTCAATGATAAGCTACTATATATTATAAGGTATTTTCAATGATACACTGCATATTACGTTATATTATAAGCTTTTTCAATGGTAAACTACTATATATTATAAGGTATTTTCAAAGATACACTGCATATTACGTTATATTATAAGGTATTTTCAATGATACACTGTATATTACGTTATATTATAAGGTATTTTCAATGATAAACTGCATATTACGTTATATTATAAGGTATTTTCAATGATACACTGTATATTACGTTATATTATAAGGTACTTTCAATGATAGACTACATATTACGTTATATTATAAGGTATTTTCAATGATAAACTACTAAATATCATAAGGTATTTTCAATGATACACTGCATATTACGTTATATTATAAGGTGTTTTCAATGATACACTGCATATTACGTTATATTATAAGATATTTTCAATGATAAACTACTATATATTATAAGGGATTTTCAATGATAAGCTACTATATATTATAAGGTATTTTCAATGATACACTGCATATTACGTTATTTTATAAGCTTTTTCAATGGTAAACTACTATATATTATAAGGTATTTTCAAAGATACACTGCATATGACGTTATATTATAAGGTATTTTCAATGATACACTGTATATTACGTTATATTATAAGGTATTTTCAATGATAAACTGCATATTACGTTATATTATAAGGTATTTTCAATGATACACTGTATATTACGTTATATTATAAGGTATTTTCAATGATAAACTGCATATTACGTTATATTATAAGGTATTTTCAATGATAAACTACTAAATATTATAAGGTATTTTCAATGATTCACTGCATATTACGTTATATTATAAGGTATTTTCAATGATACACTGCATATTACGTTATATTATAAGCTTTTTCAATGGTAAACTACTATATATTATAAGGTATTTTCAAAGATACACTGCATATTACGTTATATTATAAGGTGTTTTCAATGATACACTGCATATTACGTTATATTATAAGATATTTTCAATGATAAACTACTATATATTATAAGGGATTTTCAATGATAAGCTACTATATATTATAAGGTATTTTCAATGATACACTGCATATTACGTTATATTATAAGCTTTTTCAATGGTAAACTACTATATATTATAAGGTATTTTCAAAGATACACTGCATATGACGTTATATTATCAGGTATTTTCAATGATACACTGTATATTACGTTATATTATAAGGTATTTTCATTGATACACTACAAATTACCATATATTACAAGGTATTTCCAATGATACACTGCATATTACGTTATATCATAATGTATTTTCAATGATACACTGCATAATACGTTATATTATAAGGTATTTTCAATGATAAACTACTATATATTATAAGGTATTTTCAAGGGTACACTGCATATTACATAATATTATAAGGTATTTTCATTGATACACTACAAATTACCATATATTATAAGGTATTTCCAATGATACACTGCATATTACGTTATATCATAATGTATTTTCAATGATACACTGCATAATACGTTATATCATAAGGTATTTTCAATGATACACTGCATATTACGTTATATTATAAGGTGTTTTCAATGATACACTGCATATTACGTTATATTATAAGGTATTTTCAATGATACACTGCATAATACTTTATATCATAAGGTATTTTCAATGATACACTGCATATTACGTTATATTATAAGGTGTTTTCAATGATACACTGCATATTACGTTATATTATAAGATATTTTCAATGATAAACTACTATATATTATAAGGGATTTTCAATGATAAGCTACTATATATTATAAGGTATTTTCAATGATACACTGCATATTACGTTATATTATAAGCTTTTTCAATGGTAAACTACTATATATTATAAGGTATTTTCAAAGATACACTGCATATGACGTTATATTATAAGGTATTTTCAATGATACACTGTATATTACGTTATATTATAAGGTATTTTCAATGATAAACTGTATATTACGTTATATTATAAGGTATTTTCAATGATACACTGTATATTACGTTATATTATAAGGTATTTTCAATGATAAACTGCATATTACGTTATATTATAAGGTATTTTCAATGATACACTGTATATTATGTTATATTATAAGGTATTTTCAATGATAAACTGCATATTACGTTATATTATAAGGTATTTTCAATGATACTCTGCATATTACGTTATATTATAAGGTATTTTCAATGGTAAACTACTATATATTACAAGGTATTTTAAGGTGTATTATAAGGTGTTTTCAATGTTACACTGCATACTACGTTATATTATAAGGTATTTTCAATGATACACTGTATATTACGTTATATTATAAGGTATTTTCATTGATACACTACAAATTACCATATATTATAAGGTATTTTCAATGATACACTGCATAATACGTTATATCATAAGGTATTTTCAATGATACACTGCATATTACGTTATATTAAAAGGTATTTTCATTGATTCACTACAAATTACCATATATTATAAGGTATTTTCAATGATACACTGCATATTACGTTATATTATAAGGTATTTTCAATGATACACTGTATATTATGTTATATTATAAGGTATTTTCAATGATAAACTGCATATTACGTTATATTATAAGGTATTTTCAATGATACTCTGCATATTACGTTATATTATAAGGTATTTTCAATGGTAAACTACTATATATTACAAGGTATTTTAAGGTGTATTATAAGGTGTTTTCAATGTTACACTGCATACTACGTTATATTATAAGGTATTTTCAATGATACACTGTATATTACGTTATATTATAAGGTATTTTCATTGATACACTACAAATTACCATATATTATAAGGTATTTTCAATGATACACTGCATAATACGTTATATCATAAGGTATTTTCAAGGGTACACTGCATATTACATAATATTATAAGGTATTTTCATTGATACACTACAAATTACCATATATTATAAGGTATTTCCAATGATACACTGCATATTACGTTATATCATAATGTATTTTCAATGATACACTGCATAATACGTTATATCATAAGGTATTTTCAATGATACACTGCATATTACGTTATATTATAAGGTGTTTTCAATGATACACTGCATATTACGTTATATTATAAGGTATTTTCAATGATACACTGCATAATACTTTATATCATAAGGTATTTTCAATGATACACTGCATATTACGTTATATTATAAGGTGTTTTCAATGATACACTGCATATTACGTTATATTATAAGATATTTTCAATGATAAACTACTATATATTATAAGGGATTTTCAATGATAAGCTACTATATATTATAAGGTATTTTCAATGATACACTGCATATTACGTTATATTATAAGCTTTTTCAATGGTAAACTACTATATATTATAAGGTATTTTCAAAGATACACTGCATATGACGTTATATTATAAGGTATTTTCAATGATACACTGTATATTACGTTATATTATAAGGTATTTTCAATGATAAACTGTATATTACGTTATATTATAAGGTATTTTCAATGATACACTGTATATTACGTTATATTATAAGGTATTTTCAATGATAAACTGCATATTACGTTATATTATAAGGTATTTTCAATGATACACTGTATATTATGTTATATTATAAGGTATTTTCAATGATAAACTGCATATTACGTTATATTATAAGGTATTTTCAATGATACTCTGCATATTACGTTATATTATAAGGTATTTTCAATGGTAAACTACTATATATTACAAGGTATTTTAAGGTGTATTATAAGGTGTTTTCAATGTTACACTGCATACTACGTTATATTATAAGGTATTTTCAATGATACACTGTATATTACGTTATATTATAAGGTATTTTCATTGATACACTACAAATTACCATATATTATAAGGTATTTTCAATGATACACTGCATAATACGTTATATCATAAGGTATTTTCAATGATACACTGCATATTACGTTATATTATAAGGTATTTTCATTGATTCACTACAAATTACCATATATTATAAGGTATTTTCAATGATACACTGCATATTACGTTATATCATAAGGTATTTTCAATGATACACTGCATACTACGTTATATTATAAGGTATTTACAATGATACACTGCATATTACGTTGTATTATAAGGTATTTTCATTGATACACTACAAATTACCATATATTATAAGGTATTTTCAATGATACACTGCATATTACATTATATCATAAGGTATTTTCAATGATACACAGCATATTACGTTTTATTATAAGGTATTTTCAATGATACACTGCATATTACGTTATATCATAAGGTATTTTCAATGATACACTGCATATTACGTTATATTATAAGGTATTTTCAATGATACACTGCATATTACGTTATATCATAAGGTATTTTCAATGATACACTGCATATTACGTTATATTATAAGGTATTTTCAATGATACACTGCATATTACGTTATATCATAAGGTATTTTCAATGATACACTGCATATTACGTTATATTACAAGGTATTTTCAATGATAAACTACTATATATTATAAGGTATTTTCAATGATACTCTGCATATTACGTGATATTATAAGGTGTTTTCAATGTTACACTGCATACTACGTTATAATATAAGGTATTTTCAATGATACACTGTATATTACGTTATATTATAAGGTATTTTCATTGATACACTACAAATTACCATATATTATAAGGTATTTTCAATGATACACTGCATATTACGTTATATCATAATGTATTTTCAATGATACACTGCATAATACGTTATATTATAAGGTATTTTCAATGATAAACTACTATATATTATAAGGTATTTTCAAGGGTACACTGCATATTACGTTATATTATAAGGTATTTTCAATGATACACTGTATATTACGTTATATTATAAGGTATTTTCATTGATACACTACAAATTACCATATATTATAAGGTATTTTCAATGATACACTGCATATTACGTTATATCATAATGTATTTTCAATGATACACTGCATAATACGTTATATTATAAGGTATTTTCAATGATAACCTACTATATATTATAAGGTATTTTCAAGGGTACACTGCATATTACATAATATTATAAGGTATTTTCATTGATACACTACAAATTACCATATATTATGAGGTATTTTCAAGGGTACACTGCATATTACGTTATATTATAAGGTATTTTCATTGATACACTACAAATTAGAATATATTATAAGGTATTTTCAATGATACACTGCATAATACGTTATATCATAAGGTATTTTCAATGATACACTGCATATTACGTTATATTATAAGGTATTTTCAATGATACACTGCATATTACGTTATATTATAAGGTATTTTCAATTGTAAACTACTATATATCATAAGGTATTTTCAATGATACACTGCATATTACGTTATATTGTAAGGTATTTTCAATGATATACTGCATATTACGTTATAGTATAAGGTATTTTCAATGATACACTGCATATTACGTTATATTATAAGGTATTTTCAATGATACACTTCAAATTACGATATATTATAAGGTATTTTCAATGATACACTGCATATTACGTTATATTATAAGGCATTTTCATTGATTCACTACAAATTACCATATATTATAAGGTATTTCCAATGATACACTGCATTTTACGTTATATTATAAGGTATTTTCAATGATACACTGCATATTACGTTATATTATAAGGTATTTTCATTGATACACTACAAATTACCATATATTATAAGGTATTTTCAATGATACACTGCATATTACGTTATATCATAAGGTATATTCAATGATACTCTGCATATTACGTTATATTATATGGTATTTTCAATGGTAAACTACTACATATTACAAGGTATTTTCAATGATACACTGCATATTACGTTATATTATAAGCTATTTTCAATGACACACTGCATATTACGTTATATTATAAGGTATTTTCAATGATATACTGCATATTACGATATATTATATGGTATTTTCAATGATACACTGCATATTACGTTATATCATAAGGTATTTTTATTGATACACTACAAATTACGATATATTATAAGGTATTTTCAATGATAAACTACTATATATTATAAGGTATTTTCAATGATAAACTACTATGTATTATAAGGTATTTTCAATGATACACTGCATATTACGTTATATTATAAGGTATTTTCAATGATAAACTACTATATATTATAAGGTATTTTCAAGGGTACACTGCATATTACGTTATATTATAAGGTATTTTCAATGATACACTGTATATTACGTTATATTATAAGGTATTTTCATTGATACACTACAAATTACCATATATTATAAGGTATTTTCAATGATACACTGCATATTACGTTATATCATAATGTATTTTCAATGATACACTGCATAATACGTTATATTATAAGGTATTTTCAATGATAACCTACTATATATTATAAGGTATTTTCAAGGGTACACTGCATATTACATAATATTATAAGGTATTTTCATTGATACACTACAAATTACCATATATTATGAGGTATTTTCAAGGGTACACTGCATATTACGTTATATTATAAGGTATATTCATTGATACACTACAAATTAGAATATATTATAAGGTATTTTCAATGATACACTGCATAATACGTTATATCATAAGGTATTTTCAATGATACACTGCATATTACGTTATATTATAAGGTATTTTCTATGATACACTGCATATTACGTTATATTATAAGGTATTTTCAATTGTAAACTACTATATATCATAAGTTATTTTCAATGATACACTGCATAATACGTTATATCATAAGGTATTTTCAATGATACACTGCATATTACGTTATATTATAAGGTATTTTCTATGATACACTGCATATTACGTTATATTATAAGGTATTTTCAATTGTAAACTACTATATATCATAAGGTATTTTCAATGATACACTGCATATTACGTTATATTATAAGGTATTTTCATTGATACACTACAAATTACCATATATTATAAGGTATTTTCAATGATACACTGCATATTACGTTATATCATAAGGTATATTCAATGATACTCTGCATATTACGTTATATTATATGGTATTTTCAATGGTAAACTACTACATATTACAAGGTATTTTCAATGATACACTGCATATTACGTTATATTATAAGCTATTTTCAATGACACACTGCATATTACGTTATATTATAAGGTATTTTCAATGATATACTGCATATTACGATATATTATATGGTATTTTCAATGATACACTGCATATTACGTTATATCATAAGGTATTTTTATTGATACACTACAAATTACGATATATTATAAGGTATTTTCAATGATAAACTACTATATATTATAAGGTATTTTCAATGATAAACTACTATGTATTATAAGGTATTTTCAATGATACACTGCATATTACGTTATATTATAAGGTATTTTCAATGATAAACTACTATATATTATAAGGTATTTTCAATGATACACTGCATATTACGTGATATTATAAGGTGTTTTCAATGTTACACTGCATACTACGTTATATTATAAGGTATTTTCAATGATACACTGTATATTACGTTATATTATAAGGTATTTTCATTGATACACTACAAATTACCATAGATTATAATGTATTTTCAATGATACACTGCATATTACGTTAAATCATAATGTATTTTCAATGATACACTGCATAATACGTTATATTATAAGGTATTTTCAATGATAAACTACTATATATTATAAGGTATTTTCAAGGGTACACTGCATATTACGTTATATTATAAGGTATTTTCATTGATACACTACAAATTACCATATATTATAAGGTATTTTCAATGATACACTGCATAATACGTTATATCATAAGGTATTTTCAATGATACACTGCATATTACGTTATGTTATAAGGTGTTTTCAATGATAAACTGCATATTATGGTATATTATAAGGTATTTTCATTGATACACTACAAATTACCATATATTATATGGTATTTTCAATGATACACTGCATAATACGTTATATCATAAGGTATTTTCAATGATACACTGCATATTACGTTATATTATAAGGTATTTTCAATGATACACTACATATTACCATATATTATAAGGTATTTTCAATGATACACTGCATATTACGTGATATTATAAGGTGTTTTCAATGTTACACTGCATACTACGTTATATTATAAGGTATTTTCAATGATAAACTACTAAATATTATAAGGTATATTCAATGATACACTGCATATAACGTTATATTATAAGGTATTTTCAATGATACACTGCATATTACGATATATTATATGGTGTTTTCAATGATACACTCAATATTACGTAATATTATAAGGTATTTTCAATGATACACTGTATATTACGTTATATTATAAGGTATTTTCATTGATACACTACAAATTACCATATATTATAAGGTATTTTCAATGATACACTGCATAATACGTTATATCATAAGGTATTTTCAATGATACACTGCATATTACGTTATATTATAAGGTGTTTTCAATGATACACTGCATATTACGTTATATTATAAGGTATTTTCAATGATACACTGCATATTACGTTATATTACAAGGTATTTTCAATGATAAACTACTATATATTATAAGGTATTTTCAATGATACTCTGCATATTACGTGATATTATAAGGTGTTTTCAATGTTACACTGCATACTACGTTATATTATAAGGTATTTTCAATGATACACTGTATATTACGTTATATTATAAGGTATTTTCATTGATACACTACAAATTACCATATATTATAAGGTATTTTCAATGATACACTGCATATTACGTTATATCATAATGTATTTTCAATGATACACTGCATAATACGTTATATTATAAGGTATTTTCAATGATAAACTACTATATATTATAAGGTATTTTCAAGGGTACACTGCATATTACGTTATATTATAAGGTATTTTCAATGATACACTGCATATTACGTTATATTATAAGGTATTTTCATTGATACACTACAAATTACCATATATTATAAGGTATTTTCAATGATACACTGCATATTACGTTATATCATAATGTATTTTCAATGATACACTGCATAATACGTTATATTATAAGGTATTTTCAATGATAACCTACTATATATTATAAGGTATTTTCAAGGGTACACTGCATATTACATAATATTATAAGGTATTTTCATTGATACACTACAAATTACCATATATTATGAGGTATTTTCAAGGGTACACTGCATATTACGTTATATTATAAGGTATTTTCATTGATACACTACAAATTAGAATATATTATAAGGTATTTTCAATGATACACTGCATATTACGTTATATTATAAGGTATTTTCAATGATACACTGCATATTACGTTATATTATAAGGTATTTTCAATTGTAAACTACTATATATCATAAGGTATTTTCAATGATACACTGCATATTACGTTATATTGTAAGGTATTTTCAATGATACACTGCATATTACGTTATAGTATAAGGTATTTTCAATGATACACTGCATATTACGTTATATTATAAGGTATTTTCAATTGTAAACTACTATATATCATAAGGTATTTTCAATGATACACTGCATATTACGTTATATTGTAAGGTATTTTCAATGATACACTGCATATTACGTTATAGTATAAGGTATTTTCAATGATACACTGCATATTACGTTATATTATAAGGTATTTTCAATGATACACTTCAAATTACGATATATTATAAGGTATTTTCAATGATACACTGCATATTACGTTATATTATAAGGCATTTTCATTGATTCACTACAAATTACCATATATTATAAGGTATTTCCAATGATACACTGCATTTTACGTTATATTATAAGGTATTTTCAATGATACACTGCATATTACGTTATATTATAAGGTATTTTCATTGATACACTACAAATTACCATATATTATAAGGTATTTTCAATGATACACTGCATATTACGTTATATCATAAGGTATATTCAATGATACTCTGCATATTACGTTATATTATATGGTATTTTCAATGGTAAACTACTACATATTACAAGGTATTTTCAATGATACACTGCATATTACGTTATATTATAAGCTATTTTCAATGACACACTGCATATTACGTTATATTATAAGGTATTTTCAATGATATACTGCATATTACGATATATTATATGGTATTTTCAATGATACACTGCATATTACGTTATATCATAAGGTATTTTTATTGATACACTACAAATTACGATATATTATAAGGTATTTTCAATGATAAACTACTATATATTATAAGGTATTTTCAATGATAAACTACTATGTATTATAAGGTATTTTCAATGATACACTGCATATTACGTTATATTATAAGGTATTTTCAATGATAAACTACTATATATTATAAGGTATTTTCAATGATACACTGCATATTACGTGATATTATAAGGTGTTTTCAATGTTACACTGCATACTACGTTATATTATAAGGTATTTTCAATGATACACTGTATATTACGTTATATTATAAGGTATTTTCATTGATACACTACAAATTACCATAGATTATAAGGTATTTTCAATGATACACTGCATATTACGTTAAATCATAATGTATTTTCAATGATACACTGCATAATACGTTATATTATAAGGTATTTTCAATGATAAACTACTATATATTATAAGGTATTTTCAAGGGTACACTGCATATTACGTTATATTATAAGGTATTTTCATTGATACACTACAAATTACCATATATTATAAGGTATTTTCAATGATGAATATTACGTTATATTATAAGGTATTTTCAATGATACACTGCATATTACGTGATATTATATGGTGTTTTCAATGTTACACTGCATACTACGTTATATTATAAGGTATTTTCAATGATAAACTACTAAATATTATAAGGTATTTTCAATGATACACTGCATATTACGTTATATTATAAGGTATTTTCAATGATACACTGCATATTACGTGATATTATAAGGTGTTTTCAATGTTACACTGCATATTACGATATATTATATGGTGTTTTCAATGATACACTCAATATTACGTAATATTATAAGGTATTTTCAATGATACACTGAATATTACGTTATATTATAAGGTATTTTCAATTGTAAACTACTATATATCATAAGGTATTTTCAATGATACACTGCATATTACGTTATATTATAAGGTATTTTCAATGACACACTGCATATTACGGTATATTATAAGGTATTTGCAATGATACACTGCATATTACGTTATATCATAAGGTATTTTCATTGATACACTACAAATTACGATATATTATAAGGTATTTTCAATGATATACTGCATATTACGATATATTATAAGGTATTTTCAATGATAAACTACTATATATTACAAGGTATTTTCAATGACACACTGCATATTACGTTATATTATAAGGTATTTTCAATGATATACTGCATATTACGATATATTATAAGGTATTTTCAATGATAAACTACTATATATTACAAGGTATTTTCAATGATACACTGCATATTACGTTATATTATAAGGTATTTTCAATGGTACACTGCATATTACGTTATATTATAAGGTGTTTTCAATGATACACTGCATATTACGTTATATTATAAGGTATTTTCAATTGTAAACTACTATATATCATAAGGTATTTTCAATGATACACTGCATATTATGATATATTATAAGGTATTTTCAATGATACACTGCATATTACGTTATATTACAAGGTATTTTCAATGATAAACTACTATATATTATAAGGTATTTTCAATGATACTCTGCATATTACGTGATATTATAAGGTGTTTTCAATGTTACACTGCATACTACGTTATATTATAAGGTATTTTCAATGATACACTGTATATTACGTTATATTATAAGGTATTTTCATTGATACACTACAAATTACCATATATTATAAGGTATTTTCAATGATACACTGCATATTACGTTATATCATAATGTATTTTCAATGATACACTGCATAATACGTTATATTATAAGGTATTTTCAATGATAAACTACTATATATTATAAGGTATTTTCAAGGGTACACTGCATATTACGTTATATTATAAGGTATTTTCAATGATACAATGTATATTACGTTATATTATAAGGTATTTTCATTGATACACTACAAATTACCATATATTATAAGGTATTTTCAATGATACACTGCATATTACGTTATATCATAATGTATTTTCAATGATACACTGCATAATACGTTATATTATAAGGTATTTTCAATGATAACCTACTATATATTATAAGGTATTTTCAAGGGTACACTGCATATTACATAATATTATAAGGTATTTTCATTGATACACTACAAATTACCATATATTATGAGGTATTTTCAAGGGTACACTGCATATTACGTTATATTATAAGGTATTTTCATTGATACACTACAAATTAGAATATATTATAAGGTATTTTCAATGATACACTGCATAATACGTTATATCATAAGGTATTTTCAATGATACACTGCATATTACGTTATATTATAAGGTATTTTCAATGATACACTGCATATTACGTTATATTATAAGGTATTTTCAATTGTAAACTACTATATATCATAAGGTATTTTCAATGATACACTGCATATTACGTTATATTGTAAGGTATTTTCAATGATACACTGCATATTACGTTATAGTATAAGGTATTTTCAATGATACACTGCATATTACGTTATATTATAAGGTATTTTCAATGATACACTTCAAATTACGATATATTATAAGGTATTTTCAATGATACACTGCATATTACGTTATATTATAAGGCATTTTCATTGATTCACTACAAATTACCATATATTATAAGGTATTTCCAATGATACACTGCATTTTACGTTATATTATAAGGTATTTTCAATGATACACTGCATATTACGTTATATTATAAGGTATTTTCATTGATACACTACAAATTTCTATATATTATAAGGTATTTTCAATGATACACTGCATATTACGTTATATCATAAGGTATATTCAATGATACTCTGCATATTACGTTATATTATATGGTATTTTCAATGGTAAACTACTACATATTACAAGGTATTTTCAATGATACACTGCATATTACGTTATATTATAAGCTATTTTCAATGACACACTGCATATTACGTTATATTATAAGGTATTTTCAATGATATACTGCATATTACGATATATTATATGGTATTTTCAATGATACACTGCATATTACGTTATATCATAAGGTATTTTTATTGATACACTACAAATTACGATATATTATAAGGTATTTTCAATGATAAACTACTATATATTATAAGGTATTTTCAATGATAAACTACTATGTATTATAAGGTATTTTCAATGATACACTGCATATTACGTTATATTATAAGCTTTTTCAATGGTAAACTACTATATATTATAAGGTATTTTCAAAGATACACTGCATATGACGTTATATTATCAGGTATTTTCAATGATACACTGTATATTACGTTATATTATAAGGTATTTTCAAAGATACACTGCATATGACGTTATATTATCAGGTATTTTCAATGATACACTGTATATTACGTTATATTATAAGGTATTTTCAATGATAAACTGCATATTACGTTATATTATAAGGTATTTTCAATGATACACTGTATATTATGTTATATTATAAGGTATTTTCAATGATACTCTGCATATTACGTTATATTATAAGGTATTTTCAATGGTAAACTACTATATATTACAAGGTATTTTAAGGTGTATTATAAGGTGTTTTCAATGTTACACTGCATACTACGTTATATTATAAGGTATTTTCAATGATACACTGTATATTACGTTATATTATAAGGTATTTTCATTGATACACTACAAATTACCATATATTATAAGGTATTTTCAATGATACACTGCATAATACGTTATATCATAAGGTATTTTCAATGATACACTGCATATTACGTTAAATTAAAAGGTATTTTCATTGATTCACTACAAATTACCATATATTATAAGGTATTTTCAATGATACACTGCATATTACGTTATATCATAAGGTATTTTCAATGATACACTGCATACTACGTTATATTATAAGGTATTTACAATGATACACTGCATATTACGTTGTATTATAAGGTATTTTCATTGATACACTACAAATTACCATATATTATAAGGTATTTTCAATGATACACTGCATATTACATTATATCATAAGGTATTTTCAATGATACACAGCATATTACGTTTTATTATAAGGTATTTTCAATGATACACTGCATATTACGTTATATCATAAGGTATTTTCAATGATACACTGCATATTACGTTATATTATAAGGTATTTTCAATGATACACTGCATATTACGTTATATCATAAGGTATTTTCAATGATACACTGCATATTACGTTATATTATAAGGTATTTTCAATGATACACTGCATATTACGTTATATCATAAGGTATTTTCAATGATACACTGCATATTACGTTATATTATAAGGTATTTTCAATGATACACTGCATATTACGTTATATCATAATGTATTTTCAATGATACACTGCATAATACGTTATATTATAAGGTATTTTCAATGATAAACTACTATATATTATAAGGTATTTTCAAGGGTACACTGCATATTACGTTATATTATAAGGTATTTTCAATGATACACTGTATATTACGTTATATTATAAGGTATTTTCATTGATACACTACAAATTACCATATATTATAAGGTATTTTCAATGATACACTGCATATTACGTTATATCATAATGTATTTTCAATGATACACTGCATAATACGTTATATTATAAGGTATTTTCAATGATAACCTACTATATATTATAAGGTATTTTCAAGGGTACACTGCATATTACATAATATTATAAGGTATTTTCATTGATACACTACAAATTACCATATATTATGAGGTATTTTCAAGGGTACACTGCATATTACGTTATATTATAAGGTATTTTCATTGATACACTACAAATTAGAATATATTATAAGGTATTTTCAATGATACACTGCATAATACGTTATATCATAAGGTATTTTCAATGATACACTGCATATTACGTTATATTATAAGGTATTTTCAATGATACACTGCATATTACGTTATATTATAAGGTATTTTCAATTGTAAACTACTATATATCATAAGGTATTTTCAATGATACACTGCATATTACGTTATATTGTAAGGTATTTTCAATGATACACTGCATATTACGTTATAGTACAAGGTATTTTCAATGATACACTGCATATTACGTTATATTATAAGGTATTTTCAATGATACACTTCAAATTACGATATATTATAAGGTATTTTCAATGATACACTGCATATTACGTTATATTATAAGGCAT
The DNA here is from genome assembly GCA_916610255.1 of Lasioglossum lativentre. Classification (NCBI taxonomy): domain Eukaryota; kingdom Metazoa; phylum Arthropoda; class Insecta; order Hymenoptera; family Halictidae; genus Lasioglossum; species Lasioglossum lativentre. The sequence goes on from CAKAJI010001026.1 coordinate 375,253, forward strand.
TTTCATTGATTCACTACAAATTACCATATATTATAAGGTATTTCCAATGATACACTGCATTTTACGTTATATTATAAGGTATTTTCAATGATACACTGCATATTACGTTATATTATAAGGTATTTTCATTGATACACTACAAATTACCATATATTATAAGGTATTTTCAATGATACACTGCATATTACGTTATATCATAAGGTATATTCAATGATACTCTGCATATTACGTTATATTATATGGTATTTTCAATGGTAAACTACTACATATTACAAGGTATTTTCAATGATACACTGCATATTACGTTATATTATAAGGTATTTTCAATGACACACTGCATATTACGTTATATTATAAGGTATTTTCAATGATAAACTACTATATATTATAAGGTATTTTCAATGATAAGCTACTATATATCATAATGTATTTTCAATGATACACTGCATAATACGTTATATTATAAGGTAATTTCAATGATAAACTACTATATATTATAAGGTATTTTCAATGATACACTGCATATTACATTATATTATAAGGTATTTTCAATGATAAACTACTATATATTATAAGGTATTTTCAAGGGTACACTGCATATTACATAATATTATAAGGTATTTTCATTGATACACTACAAATTACCATATATTATAAGGTATTTTCAATGATACACTGCATAATACGTTATATCATAAGGTATTTTCAATGATACACTGCATAATACGTTATATTATAAGGTATTTTCAATGATAAACTACTATATATTATAAGGTATTTTCAATGATACACTACAAATTACCATATATTATAAGGTATTTTCAATGATACACTGCATAATACGTTATATCATAAGGTATTTTCAATGATACACTGCATATTACGTTATATTATAAGGTGTTTTCAATGATACACTGCATATTACATTATATTATAAGGTATTTTCAATTGTAAACTACTATATATCATAAGGTATTTTCAATGATACACTGCATATTACGTTATATTATAAGGTATTTTCAATGATACACTGCATATTACGTTATATTATAAGGTATTTTCAATGATACACTGCATATTACGTTATAGTATAAGGTATTTTCAATGATACACTTCAAATTACGATATATTATAAGGTATTTTCAATGATACTCTGCATATTACGTTATATTATAAGGTATTTTCAATGGTAAACTACTATATATTACAAGGTATTTTAAGGTGTATTATAAGGTGTTTTCAATGTTACACTGCATACTACGTTATATTATAAGGTATTTTCAATGATACACTGTATATTACGTTATATTATAAGGTATTTTCATTGATACACTACAAATTACCATATATTATAAGGTATTTTCAATGATACACTGCATATTACGTTATATTGTAAGGTATTTTCAATGATACACTGCATATTACGTTATAGTATAAGGTATTTTCAATGATACACTGCATATTACGTTATATTATAAGGTATTTTCAATGATACACTTCAAATTACGATATATTATAAGGTATTTTCAATGATACACTGCATATTACGTTATATTATAAGGCATTTTCATTGATTCACTACAAATTACCATATATTATAAGGTATTTTCAATGATAAACTACTATATATTATAAGGTATTTTCAATGATAAACTACTATATATTATAAGGTATTTTCAATGATACACTGCATATTACGTTATATTATAAGGTATTTTCAATGATATACTGCATATTACGATATATTATATGGTATTTTCAATGATACACTGCATATTACGTTATATCATAAGGTATTTTCATTGATACACTACAAATTACGATATATTATAAGGTATTTTCAATGATACACTGTATATTACGTTATATTATAAGGTATTTTCATTGATACACTACAAATTACCATATATTATAAGGTATTTTCAATGATACACTGCATATTACGTGATATTATAAGGTATTTTCAATGATACACTGCATATTACGTTATATCATAAGGTATTTTCATTGATACACTACAAATTACGATATATTATAAGGTATTTTCAATGATACACTGCATATTACGTGATATTATAAGGTGTTTTCAATGTTACACTGCATACTACGTTATATTATAAGGTATTTTCAATGATACACTGTATATTACGTTATATTATAAGGTATTTTCATTGATACACTACTAATTACCATATATTATAAGGTATTTTCAATGATACACTGCATAATACGTTATATCATAAGGTATTTTCAATGATACACTGCATATTACGTTATATTATAAGGTGTTTTCAATGATACACTGTATATTACGTTATATTATAAGGTATTTTCATTGATACACTACAAATTACCATATATTATAAGGTATTTTCAATGATACACTGCATATTACGTTATATCATAATGTATTTTCAATGATACACTGCATAATACGTTATATTATAAGGTATTTTCAATGATAAACTACTATATATTATAAGGTATTTTCAAGGGTACACTGCATATTACGTTATATTATAAGGTATTTTCAATGATACACTGTATATTACGTTATATTATAAGGTATTTTCATTGATACACTACAAATTACCATATATTATAAGGTATTTTCAATGATACACTGCATATTACGTTATATCATAATGTATTTTCAATGATACACTGCATAATACGTTATATTATAAGGTATTTTCAATGATAACCTACTATATATTATAAGGTATTTTCAAGGGTACACTGCATATTACATAATATTATAAGGTATTTTCATTGATACACTACAAATTACCATATATTATGAGGTATTTTCAAGGGTACACTGCATATTACGTTATATTATAAGGTATTTTCATTGATACACTACAAATTAGAATATATTATAAGGTATTTTCAATGATACACTGCATATTACGTTATATTATAAGGTATTTTCATTGATACACTCCATATTACGTAATATTATAAGGTATTTTCAATGATACACTGCATAATACGTTATATCATAAGGTATTTTCAATGATACACTGCATATTACGTTATATTATAAGGTATTTTCAATGATACACTGCATATTACGTTATATCGTAAGGTATTTTCATTGATACACTACAAATTACGATATTTTATAAGGTATTTTCAATGATACACTGCATATTACGTGATATTATAAGGTGTTTTCAATGTTACACTGCATACTACGTTATATTATAAGGTATTTTCAATGATACACTGTATATTACGTTATATTATAAGGTATTTTCATTGATACACTACAAATTACCATATATTATAAGGTATTTTCAATGATACACTGCATAATACGTTATATCATAAGGTATTTTCAATGATACACTGCATATTACGTTATATTATAAGGTGTTTTCAATGATACACTGCATATTACGTTATATTATAAGGTATTTTCAATTGTAAACTACTATATATCATAAGGTATTTTCAATGATACACTGCATATTACGTTATATCATAATGTATTTTCAATGATACACTGCATAATACGTTATATTATAAGGTATTTTCAATGATAAACTACTATATATTATAAGGTATTTTCAAGGGTACACTGCATATTACATAATATTATAAGGTATTTTCATTGATACACTACAAATTACCATATATTATGAGGTATTTTCAAGGGTACACTGCATATTACGTTATATTATAAGGTATTTTCATTGATACACTACAAATTAGAATATATTATAAGGTATTTTCAATGATACACTGCATAATACGTTATATCATAAGGTATTTTCAATGATACACTGCATATTACGTTATATTATAAGGTATTTTCAATGATACACTGCATATTACGTTATATTATAAGGTATTTTCAATTGTAAACTACTATATATCATAAGGTATTTTCAATGATACACTGCATATTACGTTATATTGTAAGGTATTTTCAATGATACACTGCATATTACGTTATAGTATAAGGTATTTTCAATGATACACTGCATATTACGTTATATTATAAGGTATTTTCAATGATACACTTCAAATTACGATATATTATAAGGTATTTTCAATGATACACTGCATATTACGTTATATTATAAGGCATTTTCATTGATTCACTACAAATTACCATATATTATAAGGTATTTCCAATGATACACTGCATTTTACGTTATATTATAAGGTATTTTCAATGATACACTGCATATTACGTTATATTATAAGGTATTTTCATTGATACACTACAAATTACCATATATTATAAGGTATTTTCAATGATACACTGCATATTACGTTATATCATAAGGTATATTCAATGATACTCTGCATATTACGTTATATTATATGGTATTTTCAATGGTAAACTACTACATATTACAAGGTATTTTCAATGATACACTGCATATTACGTTATATTATAAGCTATTTTCAATGACACACTGCATATTACGTTATATTATAAGGTATTTTCAATGATATACTGCATATTACGATATATTATATGGTATTTTCAATGATACACTGCATATTACGTTATATCATAAGGTATTTTTATTGATACACTACAAATTACGATATATTATAAGGTATTTTCAATGATAAACTACTATATATTATAAGGTATTTTCAATGATAAACTACTATGTATTATAAGGTATTTTCAATGATACACTGCATATTACGTTATATTATAAGCTTTTTCAATGGTAAACTACTATATATTATAAGGTATTTTCAAAGATACACTGCATATGACGTTATATTATCAGGTATTTTCAATGATACACTGTATATTACGTTATATTATAAGGTATTTTCAAAGATACACTGCATATGACGTTATATTATCAGGTATTTTCAATGATACACTGTATATTACGTTATATTATAAGGTATTTTCAATGATAAACTGCATATTACGTTATATTATAAGGTATTTTCAATGATACACTGTATATTATGTTATATTATAAGGTATTTTCAATGATACTCTGCATATTACGTTATATTATAAGGTATTTTCAATGGTAAACTACTATATATTACAAGGTATTTTAAGGTGTATTATAAGGTGTTTTCAATGTTACACTGCATACTACGTTATATTATAAGGTATTTTCAATGATACACTGTATATTACGTTATATTATAAGGTATTTTTATTGATACACTACAAATTACCATATATTATAAGGTATTTTCAATGATACACTGCATAATACGTTATATCATAAGGTATTTTCAATGATACACTGCATATTACGTTATATTAAAAGGTATTTTCATTGATTCACTACAAATTACCATATATTATAAGGTATTTTCAATGATACACTGCATATTACGTTATATCATAAGGTATTTTCAATGATACACTGCATACTACGTTATATTATAAGGTATTTACAATGATACACTGCATATTACGTTGTATTATAAGGTATTTTCATTGATACACTACAAATTACCATATATTATAAGGTATTTTCAATGATACACTGCATATTACATTATATCATAAGGTATTTTCAATGATACACAGCATATTACGTTTTATTATAAGGTATTTTCAATGATACACTGCATATTACGTTATATCATAAGGTATTTTCAATGATACACTGCATATTACGTTATATTATAAGGTATTTTCAATGATACACTGCATATTACGTTATATCATAAGGTATTTTCAATGATACACTGCATATTACGTTATATTATAAGGTATTTTCAATGATACACTGCATATTACGTTATATCATAAGGTATTTTCAATGATACACTGCATATTACGTTATATTATAAGGTATTTTCAATGATACACTGCATATTACGTTATATCATAATGTATTTTCAATGATACACTGCATAATACGTTATATTATAAGGTATTTTCAATGATAAACTACTATATATTATAAGGTATTTTCAAGGGTACACTGCATATTACGTTATATTATAAGGTATTTTCAATGATACACTGCATATTACGTAATATTATAAGGTATTTTCATTGATACACTACAAATTACCATATATTATAAGGTATTTTCAATGATACACTGCATATTACGTTATATCATAATGTATTTTCAATGATACACTGCATAATACGTTATATTATAAGGTATTTTCAATGATAACCTACTATATATTATAAGGTATTTTCAAGGGTACACTGCATATTACATAATATTATAAGGTATTTTCATTGATACACTACAAATTACCATATATTATGAGGTATTTTCAAGGGTACACTGCATATTACGTTATATTATAAGGTATTTTCATTGATACACTACAAATTAGAATATATTATAAGGTATTTTCAATGATACACTGCATAATACGTTATATCATAAGGTATTTTCAATGATACACTGCATATTACGTTATATTATAAGGTATTTTCAATGATACACTGCATATTACGTTATATTATAAGGTATTTTCAATTGTAAACTACTATATATCATAAGGTATTTTCAATGATACACTGCATATTACGTTATATTGTAAGGTATTTTCAATGATACACTGCATATTACGTTATAGTATAAGGTATTTTCAATGATACACTGCATATTACGTTATATTATAAGGTATTTTCAATGATACACTTCAAATTACGATATATTATAAGGTATTTTCAATGATACACTGCATATTACGTTATATTATAAGGCATTTTCATTGATTCACTACAAATTACCATATATTATAAGGTATTTCCAATGATACACTGCATTTTACGTTATATTATAAGGTATTTTCAATGATACACTGCATATTACGTTATATTATAAGGTATTTTCATTGATACACTACAAATTACCATATATTATAAGGTATTTTCAATGATACACTGCATATTACGTTATATCATAAGGTATATTCAATGATACTCTGCATATTACGTTATATTATATGGTATTTTCAATGGTAAACTACTACATATTACAAGGTATTTTCAATGATACACTGCATATTACGTTATATTATAAGCTATTTTCAATGACACACTGCATATTACGTTATATTATAAGGTATTTTCAATGATAAACTACTATATATTATAAGGTATTTTCAATGATAAGCTACTATATATCATAATGTATTTTCAATGATACACTGCATAATACGTTATATTATAAGGTAATTTCAATGATAAACTACTATATATTAAAAGGTGTTTTCAATGATACACTGCATATTACATTATATTATAAGGTATTTTCAATGATAAACTACTATATATTATAAGGTATTTTCAAGGGTACACTGCATATTACATAATATTATAAGGTATTTTCATTGATACACTACAAATTACCATATATTATAAGGTATTTTCAATGATACACTGCATAATACGTTATATCATAATGTATTTTCAATGATACACTGCATAATACGTTATATTATAAGGTATTTTCAATGATAAACTACTATATATTATAAGGTATTGATACACTACAAATTACCATATATTATAAGGTATTTTCAATGATACACTGCATAATACGTTATATCATAAGGTATTTTCAATGATACACTGCATATTACGTTATATTATAAGGTGTTTTCAATGATACACTGCATATTACATTATATTATAAGGTATTTTCAATTGTAAACTACTATATATCATAAGGTATTTTCAATGATACACTGCATATTACGTTATATTATAAGGTATTTTCAATGATACACTGCATATTACGTTATATTATAAGGTATTTTCAATGATACACTGCATATTACGTTATAGTATAAGGTATTTTCAATGATACACTTCAAATTACGATATATTATAAGGTATTTTCAATGATACTCTGCATATTACGTTATATTATAAGGTATTTTCAATGGTAAACTACTATATATTACAAGGTATTTTAAGGTGTATTATAAGGTGTTTTCAATGTTACACTGCATACTACGTTATATTATAAGGTATTTTCAATGATACACTGTATATTACGTTATATTATAAGGTATTTTCATTGATACACTACAAATTACCATATATTATAAGGTATTTTCAATGATACACTGCATATTACGTTATATTGTAAGGTATTTTCAATGATACACTGCATATTACGTTATATTATAAGGTATTTTCAATGATACACTGCATATTACGTTATATTATAAGGTATTTTCAATGATACACTTCAAATTACGATATATTATAAGGTATTTTCAATGATACACTGCATATTACGTTATATTATAAGGCATTTTCATTGATTCACTACAAATTACCATATATTATAAGGTATTTCCAATGATACACTGCATTTTACGTTATATTATAAGGTATTTTCAATGATACACTGCATATTACGTTATATTATAAGGTATTTTCATTGATACACTACAAATTACCATATATTATAAGGTATTTTCAATGATACACTGCATATTACGTTATATCATAAGGTATATTCAATGATACTCTGCATATTACGTTATATTATATGGTATTTTCAATGGTAAACTACTACATATTACAAGGTATTTTCAATGATACACTGCATATTACGTTATATTATAAGCTATTTTCAATGACACACTGCATATTACGTTATATTATAAGGTATTTTCAATGATAAACTACTATATATTATAAGGTATTTTCAATGATAAGCTACTATATATCATAATGTATTTTCAATGATACACTGCATAATACGTTATATTATAAGGTAATTTCAATGATAAACTACTATATATTAAAAGGTGTTTTCAATGATACACTGCATATTACATTATATTATAAGGTATTTTCAATGATAAACTACTATATATTATAAGGTATTTTCAAGGGTACACTGCATATTACATAATATTATAAGGTATTTTCATTGATACACTACAAATTACCATATATTATAAGGTATTTTCAATGATACACTGCATAATACGTTATATCATAATGTATTTTCAATGATACACTGCATAATACGTTATATTATAAGGTATTTTCAATGATAAACTACTATATATTATAAGGTATTGATACACTACAAATTACCATATATTATAAGGTATTTTCAATGATACACTGCATAATACGTTATATCATAAGGTATTTTCAATGATACACTGCATATTACGTTATATTATAAGGTGTTTTCAATGATACACTGCATATTACATTATATTATAAGGTATTTTCAATTGTAAACTACTATATATCATAAGGTATTTTCAATGATACACTGCATATTACGTTATATTATAAGGTATTTTCAATGATACACTGCATATTACGTTATATTATAAGGTATTTTCAATGATACACTGCATATTACGTTATAGTATAAGGTATTTTCAATGATACACTTCAAATTACGATATATTATAAGGTATTTTCAATGATACTCTGCATATTACGTTATATTATAAGGTATTTTCAATGGTAAACTACTATATATTACAAGGTATTTTAAGGTGTATTATAAGGTGTTTTCAATGTTACACTGCATACTACGTTATATTATAAGGTATTTTCAATGATACACTGTATATTACGTTATATTATAAGGTATTTTCATTGATACACTACAAATTACCATATATTATAAGGTATTTTCAATGATACACTGCATAATACGTTATATCATAAGGTATTTTCAATGATACACTGCATATTACGTTATATTATAAGGTATTTTCAATGATAAACTGCATATTATGGTATATTATAAGGTATTTTCAATGATACTCTGCATATTACGTTACATTAATATATAAGGTATTTTCAATGACACACTGCATAATACGTTATATTATAAGGTATTTTCATTGATACACTACAAATTACCATATATTATAAGGTATTTTCAATGATAAACTGCATATTATGATATATTATAAGGTATTTTCAATGATAAACTACTATATATTAAAAGGTATTTTCAATGATACACTGCATATTACGTGATATTATAAGGTGTTTTCAATGTTACACTGCATACTACGTTATATTATAAGGTATTTTCAATGATACACTGTATATTACGTTATATTATAAGGTATTTTCATTGATACACTACAAATTACCATATATTATAAGGTATTTTCAATGATACACTGCATATTACGTTATATTATAAGGTGTTTTCAATGATACACTGCATATTACGTTATATTATAAGGTATTTTCAATGATAAACTACTATATATTATAAGGTATTTTCTATGATAAGCTACTATATATCATAATGTATTTTCAATGATACACTGCATAATACGTTATATTATAAGGTAATTTCAATGATAAACTACTATATATTATAAGGTATTTTCAATTGTAAACTACTATATATCATAAGGTATTTTCAATGATACACTGCATATTACGTTATATTATAAGGTATTTTCAATGATACACTGCATATTACGTTATATTATAAGGTATTTTCAATGATACACTGCATATTACGTTATAGTATAAGGTATTTTCAATGATACACTTCAAATTACGATATATTATAAGGTATTTTCAATGATACTCTGCATATTACGTTATATTATAAGGTATTTTCAATGGTAAACTACTATATATTACAAGGTATTTTAAGGTGTATTATAAGGTGTTTTCAATGTTACACTGCATACTACGTTATATTATAAGGTATTTTCAATGATACACTGTATATTACGTTATATTATAAGGTATTTTCATTGATACACTACAAATTACCATATATTATAAGGTATTTTCAATGATACACTGCATAATACGTTATATCATAAGGTATTTTCAATGATACACTGCATATTACGTTATATTATAAGGTATTTTCATTGATTCACTACAAATTACCATATATTATAAGGTATTTCCAATGATACACTGCATTTTACGTTATATTATAAGGTATTTTCAATGATACACTGCATATTACGTTATATTATAAGGTATTTTCATTGATACACTACAAATTACGATATATTATAAGGTATTTTCAATGATAAACTACTATATATTATAAGGTATTTTCAATGATAAACTACTATATATTATAAGGTATTTTCAATGATACACTGCATATTACGTTATATTATAAGGTATTTTCAATGATATACTGCATATTACGATATATTATATGGTATTTTCAATGATACACTGCATATTACGTTATATCATAAGGTATTTTCATTGATACACTACAAATTACGATATATTATAAGGTATTTTCAATGATACACTGTATATTACGTTATATTATAAGGTATTTTCATTGATACACTACAAATTACCATATATTATAAGGTATTTTCAATGATACACTGCATATTACGTGATATTATAAGGTGTTTTCAATGTTACACTGCATACTACGTTATATTATAAGGTATTTTCAATGATACACTGTATATTACGTTATATTATAAGGTATTTTCATTGATACACTACAAATTACCTTATATTATAAGGTATTTTCAATGATACACTGCATAATACGTTATATCATAAGGTATTTTCAATGATACACTGCATATTACGTTATATTATAAGGTATTTTCAATGATATACTGCATATTACGATATATTATATGGTATTTTCAATAATACACTGCATATTACGTTATATCATAAGGTATTTTCATTGATACACTGCATATTACGTTATATTATAAGGTATTTTCAATGATAAACTACTATATATTATAAGGTATTTTCAAGGGTACACTGCATATTACGTTATATTATAAGGTATTTTCATTGACTCACTACAAATTACCATACATTATAAGGTATTTCCAATGATACACTGCATATTACGATATATTATATGGTATTTTCAATGATACACTGCATATTATGATATATTATAAGGTATTTTCATTGTTACACTACAAATTACCATATATTATAAGGTATTTTCAATGATACACTGCATATTACGTGATATTATAAGGTGTTTTCAATGTTACACTGCATACTACGTTATATTATAAGGTATTTTCAATTATACACTGCATAATACGTTATATAATAAGGTATTTTCAATGGTACACTGCATATTACGTTATATTATAAGGTGTTTTCAATGATACACTGCATATTACGTTATATTATAAGGTATTTTCAATTGTAAACTACTATATATCATAAGGTATTTTCAATGATACACTGCATATTACGTTATATTATAAGGTATTTTCAATGATACACTGCATATTACGTTATATCATAAGGTATTTTCATTGATACACTACAAATTACGATATATTATAAGGTATTTTCAATGATACACTGCATATTACGTGATATTATAAGGTGTTTTCAATGTTACACTGCATACTACGTTATATTATAAGGTATTTTCAATGATACACTGTATATTACGTTATATTATAAGGTATTTTCATTGATACACTACTAATTACCATATATTATAAGGTATTTTCAATGATACACTGCATAATACGTTATATCATAAGGTATTTTCAATGATACACTGCATATTACGTTATATTATAAGGTGTTTTCAATGATACACTGTATATTACGTTATATTATAAGGTATTTTCATTGATACACTACAAATTACCATATATTATAAGGTATTTTCAATGATACACTGCATATTACGTTATATCATAATGTATTTTCAATGATACACTGCATAATACGTTATATTATAAGGTATTTTCAATGATAAACTACTATATATTATAAGGTATTTTCAAGGGTACACTGCATATTACGTTATATTATAAGGTATTTTCAATGATACACTGTATATTACGTTATATTATAAGGTATTTTCATTGATACACTACAAATTACCATATATTATAAGGTATTTTCAATGATACACTGCATATTACGTTATATCATAATGTATTTTCAATGATACACTGCATAATACGTTATATTATAAGGTATTTTCAATGATAACCTACTATATATTATAAGGTATTTTCAAGGGTACACTGCATATTACATAATATTATAAGGTATTTTCATTGATACACTACAAATTACCATATATTATGAGGTATTTTCAAGGGTACACTGCATATTACGTTATATTATAAGGTATTTTCATTGATACACTACAAATTAGAATATATTATAAGGTATTTTCAATGATACACTGCATATTACGTTATATTATAAGGTATTTTCATTGATACACTCCATATTACGTAATATTATAAGGTATTTTCAATGATACACTGCATAATACGTTATATCATAAGGTATTTTCAATGATACACTGCATATTACGTTATATTATAAGGTATTTTCAATGATACACTGTATATTACGTTATATTATAAGGTATTTTCATTGATACACTACAAATTACCATATATTATAAGGTATTTTCAATGATACACTGCATAATACGTTATATCATAAGGTATTTTCAATGATACACTGCATATTACGTTATATTATAAGGTGTTTTCAATGATACACTGCATATTACGTTATATTATAAGGTATTTTCAATTGTAAACTACTATATATCATAAGGTATTTTCAATGATACACTGCATATTACGTTATATCATAATGTATTTTCAATGATACACTGCATAATACGTTATATTATAAGGTATTTTCAATGATAACCTACTATATATTATAAGGTATTTTCAAGGGTACACTGCATATTACATAATATTATAAGGTATTTTCATTGATACACTACAAATTACCATATATTATGAGGTATTTTCAAGGGTACACTGCATATTACGTTATATTATAAGGTATTTTCATTGATACACTACAAATTAGAATATATTATAAGGTATTTTCAATGATACACTGCATAATACGTTATATCATAAGGTATTTTCAATGATACACTGCATATTACGTTATATTATAAGGTATTTTCAATGATACACTGCATATTACGTTATATTATAAGGTATTTTCAATTGTAAACTACTATATATCATAAGGTATTTTCAATGATACACTGCATATTACGTTATATTATAAGGTATTTTCAATGATACACTGCATATTACGTTATAGTATAAGGTATTTTCAATGATACACTGCATATTACGTTATATTATAAGGTATTTTCAATGATACACTTCAAATTACGATATATTATAAGGTATTTTCAATGATACACTGCATATTACGTTATATTATAAGGCATTTTCATTGATTCACTACAAATTACCATATATTATAAGGTATTTCCAATGATACACTGCATTTTACGTTATATTATAAGGTATTTTCAATGATACACTGCATATTACGTTATATTATAAGGTATTTTCATTGATACACTACAAATTACCATATATTATAAGGTATTTTCAATGATACACTGCATATTACGTTATATCATAAGGTATATTCAATGATACTCTGCATATTACGTTATATTATATGGTATTTTCAATGGTAAACTACTACATATTACAAGGTATTTTCAATGATACACTGCATATTACGTTATATTATAAGCTATTTTCAATGACACACTGCATATTACGTTATATTATAAGGTATTTTCAATGATATACTGCATATTACGATATATTATATGGTATTTTCAATGATACACTGCATATTACGTTATATCATAAGGTATTTTTATTGATACACTACAAATTACGATATATTATAAGGTATTTTCAATGATAAACTACTATATATTATAAGGTATTTTCAATGATAAACTACTATGTATTATAAGGTATTTTCAATGATACACTGCATATTACGTTATATTATAAGGTATTTTCAATGATAAACTACTATATATTATAAGGTATTTTCAAGGGTACACTGCATATTACGTTATATTATAAGGTATTTTCAATGATACACTGTATATTACGTTATATTATAAGGTATTTTCATTGATACACTACTAATTACCATATATTATAAGGTATTTTCAATGATACACTGCATATTACGTTATATCATAATGTATTTTCAATGATACACTGCATAATACGTTATATTATAAGGTATTTTCAATGATAACCTACTATATATTATAAGGTATTTTCAAGGGTACACTGCATATTACATAATATTATAAGGTATTTTCATTGATACACTATAAATTACCATATATTATGAGGTATTTTCAAGGGTACACTGCATATTACGTTATATTATAAGGTATATTCAATGATACTCTGCATATTACGTTATATCATAATGTATTTTCAATGATACACTGCATAATACGTTATATTATAAGGTATTTTCAATGATAAACTACTATATATTATAAGGTATTTTCAAGGGTACACTGCATATTACGTTATATTATAAGGTATTTTCAATGATACACTGTATATTACGTTATATTATAAGGTATTTTCATTGATACACTACAAATTACCATATATTATAAGGTATTTTCAATGATACACTGCATATTACGTTATATCATAATGTATTTTCAATGATACACTGCATAATACGTTATATTATAAGGTATTTTCAATGATAACCTACTATATATTATAAGGTATTTTCAAGGGTACACTGCATATTACATAATATTATAAGGTATTTTCATTGATACACTACAAATTACCATATATTATGAGGTATTTTCAAGGGTACACTGCATATTACGTTATATTATAAGGTATTTTCATTGATACACTACAAATTAGAATATATTATAAGGTATTTTCAATGATACACTGCATAATACGTTATATCATAAGGTATTTTCAATGATACACTGCATATTACGTTATATTATAAGGTATTTTCAATGATACACTGCATATTATGATATATTATAAGGTATTTTCAATGATTCACTGCATATTACGTTATATTATAAGGTATTTTCAATGATACACTGTATATTACGTTATATTATAAGGTATTTTCAATGATACACTGCATATTACGTTATATTATAAGGTATTTTCATTGATACACTCCATATTACGTAATATTATAAGGTATTTTCATTGATACACTGCATAATACGTTATATCATAAGGTATTTTCAATGATACACTGCATATTACGTTATATTATAAGGTATTTTCAATGATAAACTACTATATATTATAAGGTATTTTCAATGATACTCTGCATATTACGTGATATTATAAGGTGTTTTCAATGTTACACTGCATACTACGTTATATTATAAGGTATTTTCAATGATACACTGTATATTACGTTATATTATAAGGTATTTTCATTGATACACTACAAATTACCATATATTATAAGGTATTTTCAATGATACACTGCATATTACGTTATATCATAATGTATTTTCAATGATACACTGCATAATACGTTATATTATAAGGTATTTTCAATGATAAACTACTATATATTATAAGGTATTTTCAAGGGTACACTGCATATTACGTTATATTATAAGGTATTTTCAATGATACACTGTATATTACGTTATATTATAAGGTATTTTCATTGATACACTACAAATTACCATATATTATAAGGTATTTTCAATGATACACTGCATATTACGTTATATCATAATGTATTTTCAATGATACACTGCATAATACGTTATATTATAAGGTATTTTCAATGATAACCTACTATATATTATAAGGTATTTTCAAGGGTACACTGCATATTACATAATATTATAAGGTATTTTCATTGATACACTACAAATTACCATATATTATAAGGTATTTTCAAGGGTACACTGCATATTACGTTATATTATAAGGTATTTTCATTGATACACTACAAATTAGAATATATTATAAGGTATTTTCAATGATACACTGCATATTACGTTATATTATAAGGTATTTTCAATGATACACTGCATATTACGTTATATTATAAGGTATTTTCAATTGTAAACTACTATATATCATAAGGTATTTTCAATGATACACTGCATATTACGTTATATTGTAAGGTATTTTCAATGATACACTGCATATTACGTTATAGTATAAGGTATTTTCAATGATACACTGCATATTACGTTATATTATAAGGTATTTTCAATGATACACTTCAAATTACGATATATTATAAGGTATTTTCAATGATACACTGCATATTACGTTATATTATAAGGCATTTTCATTGATTCACTACAAATTACCATATATTATAAGGTATTTCCAATGATACACTGCATTTTACGTTATATTATAAGGTATTTTCAATGATACACTGCATATTACGTTATATTATAAGGTATTTTCATTGATACACTACAAATTACCATATATTATAAGGTATTTTCAATGATACACTGCATATTACGTTATATCATAAGGTATATTCAATGATACTCTGCATATTACGTTATATTATATGGTATTTTCAATGGTAAACTACTACATATTACAAGGTATTTTCAATGATACACTGCATATTACGTTATATTATAAGCTATTTTCAATGACACACTGCATATTACGTTATATTATAAGGTATTTTCAATGATATACTGCATATTACGATATATTATATGGTATTTTCAATGATACACTGCATATTACGTTATATCATAAGGTATTTTTATTGATACACTACAAATTACGATATATTATAAGGTATTTTCAATGATAAACTACTATATATTATAAGGTATTTTCAATGATAAACTACTATATATTATAAGGTATTTTCAATGATACACTGCATATTACGTTATATTATAAGGTATTTTCAATGATAAACTACTATATATTATAAGGTATTTTCAAGGGTACACTGCATATTACGTTATATTATAAGGTATTTTCAATGATACACTGCATATTACGTTATATTATAAGGTATTTTCATTGATACACTACTAATTACCATATATTATAAGGTATTTTCAATGATACACTGCATATTACGTTATATCATAATGTATTTTCAATGATACACTGCATAATACGTTATATTATAAGGTATTTTCAATGATAACCTACTATATATTATAAGGTATTTTCAAGGGTACACTGCATATTACATAATATTATAAGGTATTTTCATTGATACACTATAAATTACCATATATTATGAGGTATTTTCAAGGGTACACTGCATATTACGTTATATTATAAGGTATATTCAATGATACTCTGCATATTACGTTATATCATAATGTATTTTCAATGATACACTGCATAATACGTTATATTATAAGGTATTTTCAATGATAAACTACTATATATTATAAGGTATTTTCAAGGGTACACTGCATATTACGTTATATTATAAGGTATTTTCAATGATACACTGTATATTACGTTATATTATAAGGTATTTTCATTGATACACTACAAATTACCATATATTATAAGGTATTTTCAATGATACACTGCATATTACGTTATATCATAATGTATTTTCAATGATACACTGCATAATACGTTATATTATAAGGTATTTTCAATGATAACCTACTATATATTATAAGGTATTTTCAAGGGTACACTGCATATTACATAATATTATAAGGTATTTTCATTGATACACTACAAATTACCATATATTATGAGGTATTTTCAAGGGTACACTGCATATTACGTTATATTATAAGGTATTTTCATTGATACACTACAAATTAGAATATATTATAAGGTATTTTCAATGATACACTGCATAATACGTTATATCATAAGGTATTTTCAATGATACACTGCATATTACGTTATATTATAAGGTATTTTCAATGATACACTGCATATTATGATATATTATAAGGTATTTTCAATGATTCACTGCATATTACGTTATATTATAAGGTATTTTCAATGATACACTGTATATTACGTTATATTATAAGGTATTTTCAATGATACACTGCATATTACGTTATATTATAAGGTATTTTCATTGATACACTCCATATTACGTAATATTATAAGGTATTTTCATTGATACACTGCATAATACGTTATATCATAAGGTATTTTCAATGATACACTGCATATTACGTTATATTATAAGGTATTTTCAATGATACACTGCATATTACGTTATATCGTAAGGTATTTTCATTGATACACTGTATATTACGTTATATTATAAGGTATTTTCATTGATACACTACAAATTACCATATATTATAAGGTATTTTCAATGATACACTGCATAATACGTTATATCATAAGGTATTTTCAATGATACACTGCATATTACGTTATATTATAAGGTGTTTTCAATGATACACTGCATATTACGTTATATTATAAGGTATTTTCAATTGTAAACTACTATATATCATAAGGTATTTTCAATGATACACTGCATATTACGTTATATCATAATGTATTTTCAATGATACACTGCATAATACGTTATATTATAAGGTATTTTCAATGATAACCTACTATATATTATAAGGTATTTTCAAGGGTACACTGCATATTACATAATATTATAAGGTATTTTCATTGATACACTACAAATTACCATATATTATGAGGTATTTTCAAGGGTACACTGCATATTACGTTATATTATAAGGTATTTTCATTGATACACTACAAATTAGAATATATTATAAGGTATTTTCAATGATACACTGCATAATACGTTATATCATAAGGTATTTTCAATGATACACTGCATATTACGTTATATTATAAGGTATTTTCAATGATACACTGCATATTACGTTATATTATAAGGTATTTTCAATTGTAAACTACTATATATCATAAGGTATTTTCAATGATACACTGCATATTACGTTATATTGTAAGGTATTTTCAATGATACACTGCATATTACGTTATAGTATAAGGTATTTTCAATGATACACTGCATATTACGTTATATTATAAGGTATTTTCAATGATACACTTCAAATTACGATATATTATAAGGTATTTTCAATGATACACTGCATATTACGTTATATTATAAGGCATTTTCATTGATTCACTACAAATTACCATATATTATAAGGTATTTCCAATGATACACTGCATTTTACGTTATATTATAAGGTATTTTCAATGATACACTGCATATTACGTTATATTATAAGGTATTTTCATTGATACACTACAAATTACCATATATTATAAGGTATTTTCAATGATACACTGCATATTACGTTATATCATAAGGTATATTCAATGATACTCTGCATATTACGTTATATTATATGGTATTTTCAATGGTAAACTACTACATATTACAAGGTATTTTCAATGATACACTGCATATTACGTTATATTATAAGCTATTTTCAATGACACACTGCATATTACGTTATATTATAAGGTATTTTCAATGATATACTGCATATTACGATATATTATATGGTATTTTCAATGATACACTGCATATTACGTTATATCATAAGGTATTTTTATTGATACACTACAAATTACGATATATTATAAGGTATTTTCAATGATAAACTACTATATATTATAAGGTATTTTCAATGATAAACTACTATGTATTATAAGGTATTTTCAATGATACACTGCATATTACGTTATATTATAAGGTATTTTCAATGATAAACTACTATATATTATAAGGTATTTTCAAGGGTACACTGCATATTACGTTATATTATAAGGTATTTTCAATGATACACTGTATATTACGTTATATTATAAGGTATTTTCATTGATACACTACTAATTACCATATATTATAAGGTATTTTCAATGATACACTGCATATTACGTTATATCATAATGTATTTTCAATGATACACTGCATAATACGTTATATTATAAGGTATTTTCAATGATAACCTACTATATATTATAAGGTATTTTCAAGGGTACACTGCATATTACATAATATTATAAGGTATTTTCATTGATACACTATAAATTACCATATATTATGAGGTATTTTCAAGGGTACACTGCATATTACGTTATATTATAAGGTATATTCATTGATACACTACAAATTAGAATATATTATAAGGTATTTTCAATGATACACTGCATAATACGTTATATCATAAGGTATTTTCAATGATACACTGCATATTACGTTATATTATAAGGTATTTTCAATGATACACTGCATATTACGTTATATTATAAGGTATTTTCAATTGTAAACTACTATATATCATAAGTTATTTTCAATGATACACTGCATATTACGTTATATTGTAAGGTATTTTCAATGATACACTGCATATTACGTTATAGTATAAGGTATTTTCAATGATACACTGCATATTACGTTATATTATAAGGTATTTTCAATGATACACTGCATATTACGTTATATTATAAGGCATTTTCATTGATTCACTACAAATTACCATATATTATAAGGTATTTCCAATGATACACTGCATTTTACGTTATATTATAAGGTATTTTCAATGATACACTGCATATTACGTTATATTATAAGGTATTTTCATTGATACACTACAAATTACCATATATTATAAGGTATTTTCAATGACACACTGCATATTACGTTATATCATAAGGTATATTCAATGATACTCTGCATATTACGTTATATTATATGGTATTTTCAATGGTAAACTACTACATATTACAAGGTATTTTCAATGATACACTGCATATTACGTTATATTATAAGCTATTTTCAATGACACACTGCATATTACGTTATATTATAAGGTATTTTCAATGATATACTGCATATTACGATATATTATATGGTATTTTCAATGATACACTGCATATTACGTTATATCATAAGGTATTTTTATTGATACACTACAAATTACGATATATTATAAGGTATTTTCAATGATAAACTACTATATATTATAAGGTATTTTCAATGATAAACTACTATGTATTATAAGGTATTTTCAATGATACACTGCATATTACGTTATATTATAAGGTATTTTCAATGATAAACTACTATATATTATAAGGTATTTTCAATGATACACTGCATATTACGTGATATTATAAGGTGTTTTCAATGTTACACTGCATACTACGTTATATTATAAGGTATTTTCAATGATACACTGTATATTACGTTATATTATAAGGTATTTTCATTGATACACTACAAATTACCATAGATTATAAGGTATTTTCAATGATACACTGCATATTACGTTAAATCATAATGTATTTTCAATGATACACTGCATAATACGTTATATTATAAGGTATTTTCAATGATAAACTACTATATATTATAAGGTATTTTCAAGGGTACACTGCATATTACGTTATATTATAAGGTATTTTCATTGATACACTACAAATTACCATATATTATAAGGTATTTTCAATGATACACTGCATAATACGTTATATCATAAGGTATTTTCAATGATACACTGCATATTACGTTATATTATAAGGTATTTTCAATGATACACTGCATATTACGTTATATTATAAGGTATTTTCAATTGTAAACTACTATATATCATAAGTTATTTTCAATGATACACTGCATATTACGTTATATTGTAAGGTATTTTCAATGATACACTGCATATTACGTTATAGTATAAGGTATTTTCAATGATACACTGCATATTACGTTATATTATAAGGTATTTTCAATGATACACTGCATATTACGTTATATTATAAGGCATTTTCATTGATTCACTACAAATTACCATATATTATAAGGTATTTCCAATGATACACTGCATTTTACGTTATATTATAAGGTATTTTCAATGATACACTGCATATTACGTTATATTATAAGGTATTTTCATTGATACACTACAAATTACCATATATTATAAGGTATTTTCAATGACACACTGCATATTACGTTATATCATAAGGTATATTCAATGATACTCTGCATATTACGTTATATTATATGGTATTTTCAATGGTAAACTACTACATATTACAAGGTATTTTCAATGATACACTGCATATTACGTTATATTATAAGCTATTTTCAATGACACACTGCATATTACGTTATATTATAAGGTATTTTCAATGATATACTGCATATTACGATATATTATATGGTATTTTCAATGATACACTGCATATTACGTTATATCATAAGGTATTTTTATTGATACACTACAAATTACGATATATTATAAGGTATTTTCAATGATAAACTACTATATATTATAAGGTATTTTCAATGATAAACTACTATGTATTATAAGGTATTTTCAATGATACACTGCATATTACGTTATATTATAAGGTATTTTCAATGATAAACTACTATATATTATAAGGTATTTTCAATGATACACTGCATATTACGTGATATTATAAGGTGTTTTCAATGTTACACTGCATACTACGTTATATTATAAGGTATTTTCAATGATACACTGTATATTACGTTATATTATAAGGTATTTTCATTGATACACTACAAATTACCATAGATTATAAGGTATTTTCAATGATACACTGCATATTACGTTAAATCATAATGTATTTTCAATGATACACTGCATAATACGTTATATTATAAGGTATTTTCAATGATAAACTACTATATATTATAAGGTATTTTCAAGGGTACACTGCATATTACGTTATATTATAAGGTATTTTCATTGATACACTACAAATTACCATATATTATAAGGTATTTTCAATGATACACTGCATAATACGTTATATCATAAGGTATTTTCAATGATACACTGCATATTACGTTATGTTATAAGGTGTTTTCAATGATAAACTGCATATTATGGTATATTATAAGGTATTTTCATTGATACACTACAAATTACCATATATTATATGGTATTTTCAATGATACACTGCATAATACGTTATATCATAAGGTATTTTCAATGATACACTGCATATTACGTTATATTATAAGGTATTTTCAATGATACACTACATATTACCATATATTATAAGGTATTTTCAATGATACACTGCATATTACGTGATATTATAAGGTGTTTTCAATGTTACACTGCATACTACGTTATATTATAAGGTATTTTCAATGATAAACTACTATATATTATAAGGTATTTTCAATGATACACTGCATATTACGTTATATTATAAGGTATATTCAATGATACACTGCATATAACGTTATATTATAAGGTATTTTCAATGATACACTGCATATTACGATATATTATATGGTGTTTTCAATGATACACTCAATATTACGTAATATTATAAGGTATTTTCAATGATACACTGTATATTACGTTATATTATAAGGTATTTTCATTGATACACTACAAATTACCATATATTATAAGGTATTTTCAATGATACACTGCATAATACGTTATATCATAAGGTATTTTCAATGATACACTGCATATTACGTTATATTATAAGGTGTTTTCAATGATACACTGCATATTACGTTATATTATAAGGTATTTTCAATTGTAAACTACTATATATCATAAGGTATTTTCAATGATACACTGCATATTATGATATATTATAAGGTATTTTCAATGATACACTGCATATTACGTTATATTACAAGGTATTTTCAATGATAAACTACTATATATTATAAGGTATTTTCAATGATACTCTGCATATTACGTGATATTATAAGGTGTTTTCAATGTTACACTGCATACTACGTTATATTATAAGGTATATTCAATGATACACTGTATATTACGTTATATTATAAGGTATTTTCATTGATACACTACAAATTACCATATATTATAAGGTATTTTCAATGATACACTGCATATTACGTTATATCATAATGTATTTTCAATGATACACTGCATAATACGTTATATTATAAGGTATTTTCAATGATAAACTACTATATATTATAAGGTATTTTCAAGGGTACACTGCATATTACGTTATATTATAAGGTATTTTCAATGATACACTGCATATTACGTTATATTATAAGGTATTTTCATTGATACACTACAAATTACCATATATTATAAGGTATTTTCAATGATACACTGCATATTACGTTATATCATAATGTATTTTCAATGATACACTGCATAATACGTTATATTATAAGGTATTTTCAATGATAACCTACTATATATTATAAGGTATTTTCAAGGGTACACTGCATATTACATAATATTATAAGGTATTTTCATTGATACACTACAAATTACCATATATTATGAGGTATTTTCAAGGGTACACTGCATATTACGTTATATTATAAGGTATTTTCATTGATACACTACAAATTAGAATATATTATAAGGTATTTTCAATGATACACTGCATATTACGTTATATTATAAGGTATTTTCAATGATACACTGCATATTATGTTATATTATAAGGTATTTTCAATTGTAAACTACTATATATCATAAGGTATTTTCAATGATACACTGCATATTACGTTATATTGTAAGGTATTTTCAATGATACACTGCATATTACGTTATAGTATAAGGTATTTTCAATGATACACTGCATATTACGTTATATTATAAGGTATTTTCAATGATACACTTCAAATTACGATATATTATAAGGTATTTTCAATGATACACTGCATATTACGTTATATTATAAGGCATTTTCATTGATTCACTACAAATTACCATATATTATAAGGTATTTCCAATGATACACTGCATTTTACGTTATATTATAAGGTATTTTCAATGATACACTGCATATTACGTTATATTATAAGGTATTTTCATTGATACACTACAAATTACCATATATTATAAGGTATTTTCAATGATACACTGCATATTACGTTATATCATAAGGTATATTCAATGATACTCTGCATATTACGTTATATTATATGGTATTTTCAATGGTAAACTACTACATATTACAAGGTATTTTCAATGATACACTGCATATTACGTTATATTATAAGCTATTTTCAATGACACACTGCATATTACGTTATATTATAAGGTATTTTCAATGATATACTGCATATTACGTTATATTATAAGGTATTTTCAATGATACACTGCATATTACGTTATATCATAAGGTATTTTTATTGATACACTACAAATTACGATATATTATAAGGTATTTTCAATGATAAACAACTATATATTATAAGGTATTTTCAATGATAAACTACTATGAATTATAAGGTATTTTCAATGATACACTGCATATTACGTTATATTATAAGGTATTTTCAATGATAAACTACTATATATTATAAGGTATTTTCAATGATACACTGCATATTACGTGATATTATAAGGTGTTTTCAATGTTACACTGCATACTACGTTATATTATAAGGTATTTTCAATGATACACTGTATATTACGTTATATTATAAGGTATTTTCATTGATACACTACAAATTACCATAGATTATAAGGTATTTTCAATGATACACTGCATATTACGTTAAATCATAATGTATTTTCAATGATACACTGCATAATACGTTATATTATAAGGTATTTTCAATGATAAACTACTATATATTATAAGGTATTTTCAAGGGTACACTGCATATTACGTTATATTATAAGGTATTTTCATTGATACACTACAAATTACCATATATCATAAGGTATTTTCAATGATACACTGCATAATACGTTATATCATAAGGTATTTTCAATGATACACTGCATATTACGTTATGTTATAAGGTATTTTCAATGATAAACTGCATATTATGGTATATTATAAGGTATTTTCATTGATACACTACAAATTACCATATATTATATGGTATTTTCAATGATACACTGCATAATACGTTATATCATAAGGTATTTTCAATGATACACTGCATATTACGTTATATTATAAGGTATTTTCAATGATACACTACATATTACCATATATTATAAGGTATTTTCAATGATACACTGCATATTACGTGATATTATAAGGTGTTTTCAATGTTACACTGCATACTACGTTATATTATAAGGTATTTTCAATGATAAACTACTAAATATTATAAGGTATTTTCAATGATACACTGCATATTACGTTATATTATAAGGTATATTCAATGATACACTGCATATAACGTTATATTATAAGGTATTTTCAATGATACACTGCATATTACGATATATTATATGGTGTTTTCAATGATACACTCAATATTACGTAATATTATAAGGTATTTTCAATGATACACTGTATATTACGTTATATTATAAGGTATTTTCATTGATACACTACAAATTACCATATATTATAAGGTATTTTCAATGATACACTGCATAATACGTTATATCATAAGGTATTTTCAATGATACACTGCATATTACGTTATATTATAAGGTGTTTTCAATGATACACTGCATATTACGTTATATTATAAGGTATTTTCAATTGTAAACTACTATATATCATAAGGTATTTTCAATGATACACTGCATATTATGATATATTATAAGGTATTTTCAATGATACACTGCATATTACGTTATATTACAAGGTATTTTCAATGATAAACTACTATATATTATAAGGTATTTTCAATGATACTCTGCATATTACGTGATATTATAAGGTGTTTTCAATGTTACACTGCATACTACGTTATATTATAAGGTATTTTCAATGATACACTGTATATTACGTTATATTATAAGGTATTTTCAATGATACACTGCATATTACGTTATATCATAATGTATTTTCAATGATACACTGCATAATACGTTATATTATAAGGTATTTTCAATGATAAACTACTATATATTATAAGGTATTTTCAAGGGTACACTGCATATTACGTTATATTATAAGGTATTTTCAATGATACACTGTATATTACGTTATATTATAAGGTATTTTCATTGATACACTACAAATTACCATATATTATAAGGTATTTTCAATGATACACTGCATATTACGTTATATCATAATGTATTTTCAATGATACACTGCATAATACGTTATATTATAAGGTATTTTCAATGATAACCTACTATATATTATAAGGTATTTTCAAGGGTACACTGCATATTACATAATATTATAAGGTATTTTCATTGATACACTACAAATTACCATATATTATGAGGTATTTTCAAGGGTACACTGCATATTACGTTATATTATAAGGTATTTTCATTGATACACTACAAATTAGAATATATTATAAGGTATTTTCAATGATACACTGCATATTACGTTATATTATAAGGTATTTTCAATGATACACTGCATATTACGTTATATTATAAGGTATTTTCAATTGTAAACTACTATATATCATAAGGTATTTTCAATGATACACTGCATATTACGTTATATTGTAAGGTATTTTCAATGATACACTGCATATTACGTTATAGTATAAGGTATTTTCAATGATACACTGCATATTACGTTATATTATAAGGTATTTTCAATGATACACTTCAAATTACGATATATTATAAGGTATTTTCAATGATACACTGCATATTACGTTATATTATAAGGCATTTTCATTGATTCACTACAAATTACCATATATTATAAGGTATTTCCAATGATACACTGCATTTTACGTTATATTATAAGGTATTTTCAATGATACACTGCATATTACGTTATATTATAAGGTATTTTCATTGATACACTACAAATTACCATATATTATAAGGTATTTTCAATGATACACTGCATATTACGTTATATCATAAGGTATATTCAATGATACTCTGCATATTACGTTATATTATATGGTATTTTCAATGGGAAACTACTACATATTACAAGGTATTTTCAATGATACACTGCATATTACGTTATATTATAAGCTATTTTCAATGACACACTGCATATTACGTTATATTATAAGGTATTTTCAATGATATACTGCATATTACGATATATTATATGGTATTTTCAATGATACACTGCATATTACGTTATATCATAAGGTATTTTTATTGATACACTACAAATTACGATATATTATAAGGTATTTTCAATGATAAACTACTATATATTATAAGGTATTTTCAATGATAAACTACTATGTATTATAAGGTATTTTCAATGATACACTGCATATTACGTTATATTATAAGGTATTTTCAATGATACACTGCATATTACGTTATATTATAAGGTATTTTCAATTGTAAACTACTATATATCATAAGGTATTTTCAATGATACACTGCATATTACATTATAAGGAATTTTCAATGATACACAGCATATTACGTTATAGCATAAGGCATTTTCAATGATAGACTGCATATTACGTTATATTATAAGGTATTTTCAATGATACACTTCAAATTACGATATATTATAAGGTATTTTCAATGATACACTGCATATTACGTTATATTATAAGGCATTTTCATTGATTCACTACAAATTACCATATATTATAAGGTATTTCCAATGATACACTGCATTTTACGTTATATCATAAGGTATTTTCAATGATACACTGCATATTACGTTATATTATAAGGTGTTTTCAATGATAAACTGCATATTATGGTATATTATAAGGTATTTTCATTGATACACTACAAATTACCATATATTATATGGTATTTTCAATGATACACTGCATAATACGTTATATCATAAGGTATTTTCAATGATACACTGCATATTACGTTATATTATAAGGTACTTTCAATGATACACTGCATATTACGTTATATGATAAGGTATTTTCAATGATACACTGCATATTAAGTTATATTATAAGGTATTTTCAATGATACACTGCATATTACGTTATATTATAAGGTATTTGCAATGATACACTGCATATTACGTTATATCATAAGGTATTTTCATTGATACACTACAAATTACGATATATTATAAGGTATTTTCAATGATATACTGCATATTACGATATATTATAAGGTATTTTCAATGATAAACTACTATATATTACAAGGTATTTTCAATGACACACTGCATATTACGTTATATTATAAGGTATTTTCAATGATACACAGCATATTACGTTATATTATAAGGTATTTTCAATGACACACTGCATATTACGTTATATTATAAGGTATTTTCAATGATATACTGCATATTACGATATATTATAAGGTATTTTCAATGATAAACTACTATATATTACAAGGTATTTTCAATGATACACTGCATATTACGTTATATTATAAGGTATTTTCAATGGTACACTGCATATTACGTTATATTATAAGGTGTTTTCAATGTTACACTGCATACTACGTTATATTATAAGGTATTTTCAATGATACACTGTATATTACGTTATATTATAAGGTATTTTCATTGATACACTACAAATTACCATATATTATAAGGTATTTTCAATGATACACTGCATATTACGTTATATCATAATGTATTTTCAATGATACACTGCATAATACGTTATATTATAAGGTATTTTCAATGATAAACTACTATATATTATAAGGTATTTTCAAGGGTACACTGCATATTACGTTATATTATAAGGTATTTTCAATGATACACTGTATATTACGTTATATTATAAGGTATTTTCATTGATACACTACAAATTACCATATATTATAAGGTATTTTCAATGATACACTGCATATTACGTTATATCATAATGTATTTTCAATGATACACTGCATAATACGTTATATTATAAGGTATTTTCAATGATAACCTACTATATATTATAAGGTATTTTCAAGGGTACACTGCATATTACATAATATTATAAGGTATTTTCATTGATACACTACAAATTACCATATATTATGAGGTATTTTCAAGGGTACACTGCATATTACGTTATATTATAAGGTATTTTCATTGATACACTACAAATTAGAATATATTATAAGGTATTTTCAATGATACACTGCATATTACGTTATATTATAAGGTATTTTCAATGATACACTGCATATTACGTTATATTATAAGGTATTTTCAATTGTAAACTACTATATATCATAAGGTATTTTCAATGATACACTGCATATTACGTTATATTGTAAGGTATTTTCAATGATACACTGCATATTACGTTATAGTATAAGGTATTTTCAATGATACACTGCATATTACGTTATATTATAAGGTATTTTCAATGATACACTTCAAATTACGATATATTATAAGGTATTTTCAATGATACACTGCATATTACGTTATATTATAAGGCATTTTCATTGATTCACTACAAATTACCATATATTATAAGGTATTTCCAATGATACACTGCATTTTACGTTATATTATAAGGTATTTTCAATGATACACTGCATATTACGTTATATTATAAGGTATTTTCATTGATACACTACAAATTACCATATATTATAAGGTATTTTCAATGATACACTGCATATTACGTTATATCATAAGGTATATTCAATGATACTCTGCATATTACGTTATATTATATGGTATTTTCAATGGTAAACTACTACATATTACAAGGTATTTTCAATGATACACTGCATATTACGTTATATTATAAGCTATTTTCAATGACACACTGCATATTACGTTATATTATAAGGTATTTTCAATGATATACTGCATATTACGATATATTATATGGTATTTTCAATGATACACTGCATATTACGTTATATCATAAGGTATTTTTATTGATACACTACAAATTACGATATATTGTAATGTATTTTCAATGATAAACTACTATATATTATAAGGTATTTTCAATGATAAACTACTATGTATTATAAGGTATTTTCAATGATACACTGCATATTACGTTATATTATAAGGTATTTTCAATGATACACTGCATATTACGTTATATTATAAGGTATTTTCAATTGTAAACTACTATATATCATAAGGTATTTTCAATGATACACTGCATATTACGTTATATTGTAAGGTATTTTCAATGATACACTGCATATTACGTTATAGTATAAGGTATTTTCAATGATACACTGCATATTACGTTATATTATAAGGTATTTTCAATGATACACTTCAAATTACGATATATTATAAGGTATTTTCAATGATACACTGCATATTACGTTATATTATAAGGCATTTTCATTGATTCACTACAAATTACCATATATTATAAGGTATTTCCAATGATACACTGCATTTTACGTTATATCATAAGGTATTTTCAATGATACACTGCATATTACGTTATATTATAAGGTGTTTTCAATGATAAACTGCATATTATGGTATATTATAAGGTATTTTCATTGATACACTACAAATTACCATATATTATATGGTATTTTCAATGATACACTGCATAATACGTTATATCATAAGGTATTTTCAATGATACACTGCATATTACGTTATATTATAAGGTACTTTCAATGATACACTGCATATTACGTTATATGATAAGGTATTTTCAATGATACACTGCATATTAAGTTATATTATAAGGTATTTTCAATGACACACTGCATATTACGTTATATTATAAGGTATTTGCAATGATACACTGCATATTACGTTATATCATAAGGTATTTTCATTGATACACTACAAATTACGATATATTATAAGGTATTTTCAATGATATACTGCATATTACGATATATTATAAGGTATTTTCAATGATAAACTACTATATATTACAAGGTATTTTCAATGACACACTGCATATTACGTTATATTATAAGGTATTTTCAATGATACACAGCATATTACGTTATATTATAAGGTATTTTCAATGACACACTGCATATTACGTTATATTATAAGGTATTTTCAATGATATACTGCATATTACGATATATTATAAGGTATTTTCAATGATAAACTACTATATATTACAAGGTATTTTCAATGATACACTGCATATTACGTTATATTATAAGGTATTTTCAATGGTACACTGCATATTACGTTATATTATAAGGTGTTTTCAATGATACACTGCATATTACGTTATATTATAAGGTATTTTCAATTGTAAACTACTATATATCATAAGGTATTTTCAATGATACACTGCATATTACGTTACATTATAAGGTATTTTCAATGACACACTGCATATTACGTTATATTATAAGGTATTTGCAATGATACACTGCATATTACGTTATATCATAAGGTATTTTCATTGATACACTTCAAATTACGATATATTATAAGGTATTTTCAATGATATACTGCATATTACGATATATTATAAGGTATTTTCAATGATAAACTACTATATATTACAAGGTATTTTCAATGATACACTGCATATTACGTTATATTATAAGGTATTTTCAATGATACACTGCATATTACGTTATATTGTAAGGTATTTTCAATGATACACTGCATATTACGTTATAGTATAAGGTATTTTCAATGATACACTGCATATTACGTTATATTATAAGGTATTTTCAATGATACACTTCAAATTACGATATATTATAAGGTATTTTCAATGACACACTGCATATTACGTTATATTATAAGGTATTTTCAATGATATACTGCATATTACGATATATTATAAGGTATTTTCAATGATAAACTACTATATATTACAAGGTATTTTCAATGATACACTGCATATTACGTTATATTATAAGGTATTTTCAATGGTACACTGCATATTACGTTATATTATAAGGTGTTTTCAATGATACACTGCATATTACGTTATATTATAAGGTATTTTCAATTGTAAACTACTATATATCATAAGGTATTTTCAATGATACACTGCATATTACGTTATATCATAATGTATTTTCAATGATACACTGCATAATACGTTATATTATAAGGTATTTTCAATGATAACCTACTATATATTATAAGGTATTTTCAAGGGTACACTGCATATTACATAATATTATAAGGTATTTTCATTGATACACTACAAATTACCATATATTATGAGGTATTTTCAAGGGTACACTGCATATTACGTTATGTTATAAGGTATTTTCAATGATACACTGCATATTACGTTATATTATAAGGTATTTTCAATGATACACTGCATATAACGTTATATTATAAGGTATTTTCAATGATACACTGCATATTACGAAATATTATATGGTGTTTTCAATGATACACTCAATATTACGTAATATTATAAGGTATTTTCAATGATACACTGAATATTACGTTATATTATAAGGTATTTTCAATTGTAAACTACTATATATCATAAGGTATTTTCAATGATACACTGCATATTACGTTACATTATAAGGTATTTTCAATGACACATTGCATATTACGTTATATTATAAGGTATTTGCAATGATACACTGCATATTACGTTATATCATAAGGTATTTTCATTGATACACTTCAAATTACGATATATTATAAGGTATTTTCAATGATACATTGCATATTACGATATATTATAAGGTATTTTCAATGATAAACTACTATATATTACAAGGTATTTTCAATGATACACTGCATATTACGTTATATTATAAGGTATTTTCAATGATACACTACAAATTACGATATATTATAAGGTATTTTCAATGATACACTGCATATTACGTTATATTATAAGGCATTTTCATTGATACACTGCAAATTACCATATATTATAAGGTATTTCCAATGATACACTGCATTTTACGTTATATTATAAGGTATTTTCAATGATACACTGCATATTACGTTATATTATAAGGTATTTTCATTGATACACTACAAATTACCATATATTATAAGGTATTTTCAATGATACACTGCATATTACGTTATATCATAAGGTATATTCAATGATACTCTGCATATTACGTTATATTATATGGTATTTTCAATGGTAAACTACTACATATTACAAGGTATTTTCAATGATACACTGCATATTACGTTATATTATAAGCTATTTTCAATGACACACTGCATATTACGTTATATTATAAGGTATTTTCAATGATATACTGCATATTACGATATATTATATGGTATTTTCAATGATACACTGCATATTACGTTATATCATAAGGTATTTTTATTGATACACTACAAATTACGATATATTATAAGGTATTTTCAATGATAAACTACTATATATTATAAGGTATTTTCAATGATAAACTACTATGTATTATAAGGTATTTTCAATGATACACTGCATATTACGTTATATTATAAGGTATTTTCAATGATACACTGCATATTACGTTATATCTAAAGGTATTTTCAATGATACACTGCATATTACGTTATAGTATAAGGTATTTTCAATGATACACTGCATATTACGTTATATTATAAGGTATTTTCATTGATACACTTCAAATTACGATATATTATAAGGTATTTTCAATGACACACTGCATATTACGTTATATTATAAGGTATTTTCAATGATATACTGCATATTACGATATATTATAAGGTATTTTCAATGATAAACTACTATATATTACAAGGTATTTTCAATGATACACTGCATATTACGTTATATTATAAGGTATTTTCAATGGTACACTGCATATTACGTTATATTATAAGGTGTTTTCAATGATACACTGCATATTACGTTATATTATAAGGTATTTTCAATTGTAAACTACTATATATCATAAGGTATTTTCAATGATACACTGCATATTACGTTATATCATAATGTATTTTCAATGATACACTGCATAATACGTTATATTATAAGGTATTTTCAATGATAACCTACTATATATTATAAGGTATTTTCAAGGGTACACTGCATATTACGTTATATTATAAGGTATTTTCAATGGTACACTGCATATTACGTTATATTATAAGGTGTTTTCAATGATACACTGCATATTACGTTATATTATAAGGTATTTTCAATTGTAAACTACTATATATCATAAGGTATTTTCAATGATACACTGCATATTACGTTATATCATAATGTATTTTCAATGATACACTGCATAATACGTTATATTATAAGGTATTTTCAATGATAACCTACTATATATTATAAGGTATTTTCAAGGGTACACTGCATATTACATAATATTATAAGGTATTTTCATTGATACACTACAAATTACCATATATTATGAGGTATTTTCAAGGGTACACTGCATATTACGTTATATTATAAGGTATTTTCAATGATACACTGCATATTACGTTATATTATAAGGTATTTTCAATGATACACTGCATATAACGTTATATTATAAGGTATTTTCAATGATACACTGCATATTACGAAATATTATATGGTGTTTTCAATGATACACTCAATATTACGTAATATTATAAGGTATTTTCAATGATACACTGAATATTACGTTATATTATAAGGTATTTTCAATTGTAAACTACTATATATCATAAGGTATTTTCAATGATACACTGCATATTACGTTACATTATAAGGTATTTTCAATGACACATTGCATATTACGTTATATTATAAGGTATTTGCAATGATACACTGCATATTACGTTATATCATAAGGTATTTTCATTGATACACTTCAAATTACGATATATTATAAGGTATTTTCAATGATATACTGCATATTACGATATATTATAAGGTATTTTCAATGATAAACTACTATATATTACAAGGTATTTTCAATGATACACTGCATATTACGTTATATTATAAGGTATTTTCAATGATACACTTCAAATTACGATATATTATAAGGTATTTTCAATGATACACTGCATATTACGTTATATTATAAGGCATTTTCATTGATTCACTACAAATTACCATATATTATAAGGTATTTCCAATGATACACTGCATTTTACGTTATATTATAAGGTATTTTCAATGATACACTGCATATTACGTTATATTATAAGGTATTTTCATTGATACACTACAAATTACCATATATTATAAGGTATTTTCAATGATACACTGCATATTACGTTATATCATAAGGTATATTCAATGATACTCTGCATATTACGTTATATTATATGGTATTTTCAATGGTAAACTACTACATATTACAAGGTATTTTCAATGATACACTGCATATTACGTTATATTATAAGCTATTTTCAATGACACACTGCATATTACGTTATATTATAAGGTATTTTCAATGATATACTGCATATTACGATATATTATATGGTATTTTCAATGATACACTGCATATTACGTTATATCATAAGGTATTTTTATTGATACACTACAAATTACGATATATTATAAGGTATTTTCAATGATAAACTACTATATATTATAAGGTATTTTCAATGATAAACTACTATGTATTATAAGGTATTTTCAATGATACACTGCATATTACGTTATATTATAAGGTATTTTCAATGATACACTGCATATTACGTTATATTGTAAGGTATTTTCAATGATACACTGCATATTACGTTATAGTATAAGGTATTTTCAATGATACACTGCATATTACGTTATATTATAAGGTATTTTCATTGATACACTTCAAATTACGATATATTATAAGGTATTTTCAATGATACACTGCATATTACGTTATATTATAAGGTATTTTCAATGATACACTGCATATTACGATATATTATAAGGTATTTTCAATGATAAACTACTATATATTACAAGGTATTTTCAATGATACACTGCATATTACGTTATATTATAAGGTATTTTCAATGGTACACTGCATATTACGTTATATTATAAGGTGTTTTCAATGATACACTGCATATTACGTTATATTATAAGGTATTTTCAATTGTAAACTACTATATATCATAAGGTATTTTCAATGATACACTGCATATTACGTTATATCATAATGTATTTTCAATGATACACTGCATAATACGTTATATTATAAGGTATTTTCAATGATAACCTACTATATATTATAAGGTATTTTCAAGGGTACACTGCATATTACATAATATTATAAGGTATTTTCATTGATACACTACAAATTACCATATATTATGAGGTATTTTCAAGGGTACACTGCATATTACGTTATGTTATAAGGTATTTTCAATGATACACTGCATATTACGTTATATTATAAGGTATTTTCAATGATACACTGCATATAACGTTATATTATAAGGTATTTTCAATGATACACTGCATATTACGATATATTATATGGTGTTTTCAATGATACACTCAATATTACGTAATATTATAAGGTATTTTCAATGATACACTGAATATTACGTTATATTATAAGGTATTTTCAATTGTAAACTACTATATATCATAAGGTATTTTCAATGATACACTGCATATTACGTTACATTATAAGGTATTTTCAATGACACACTGCATATTACGTTATATTATAAGGTATTTGCAATGATACACTGCATATTACGTTATATCATAAGGTATTTTCATTGATACACTTCAAATTACGATATATTATAAGGTATTTTCAATGATATACTGCATATTACGATATATTATAAGGTATTTTCAATGATAAACTACTATATATTACAAGGTATTTTCAATGATACACTGCATAATACGTTATATCATAAGGTATTTTCAATGATACACTGCATATTACATTATATTATAAGGTATTTTCAATTGTAAACTACTATATATCATAAGGTATTTTCAATGATACACTGCATATTACGTTATATTATAAGGTATTTTCAATGACACACTGCATATTACGTTATATTATAAGGTATTTTCTATGATATACTGCATATTACGATATATTATATGGTATTTTCAATGATACACTGCATATTACGTTATATCATAAGGTATTTTCATTGATACACTACAAATTACGTTATATTATAAGGTATTTTCAATGATACACTGCATATTACGATATATTATAAGGTATTTTCAATGATAAACTACTATATATTACAAGGTATTTTCAATGATACACTGCATATTACGTTATATTATAAGGTATTTTCAATGATACACTGTATATTACGTTATATTATAAGGTGTTTTCAATGATACACTGCATATTACGTTATATTATAAGGTATTTTCAATTGTAAACTACTATATATCATAAGGTATTTTCAATGATACACTGCATATTACGTTATATCATAATGTATTTTCAATGATACACTGCATAATACGTTATATTATAAGGTATTTTCAATGATAACCTACTATATATTATAAGGTATTTTCAAGGGTACACTGCATATTACATAATATTATAAGGTATTTTCATTGATACACTACAAATTACCATATATTATGAGGTATTTTCAAGGGTACACTGCATATTACGTTATATTATAAGGTATTTTCAATGATACACTGCATATTACGTTATATTATAAGGTATTTTCAATGATACACTGCATATTACGTTATATTATAAGGTATTTTCAATGATACACTGCATATTACGAAATATTATATGGTGTTTTCAATGATACACTCAATATTACGTAATATTATAAGGTATTTTCAATGATACACTGAATATTACGTTATATTATAAGGTATTTTCAATTGTAAACTACTACATATTACAAGGTATTTTCAATGATACACTGCATAATACGTTATATCATAAGGTATTTTCAATGATACACTGCATATTACATTATATTATAAGGTATTTTCAATTGTAAACTACTATATATCATAAGGTATTTTCAATGATACACTGCATATTACGTTATATTATAAGGTATTTTCAATGACACACTGCATATTACGTTATATTATAAGGTATTTTCTATGATATACTGCATATTACGATATATTATATGGTATTTTCAATGATACACTGCATATTACGTTATATCATAAGGTATTTTCATTGATACACTACAAATTACGTTATATTATAAGGTATTTTCAATGATATACTGCATATTACGATATATTATAAGGTATTTTCAATGATAAACTACTATATATTACAAGGTATTTTCAATGATACACTGCATATTACGTTATATTATAAGGTATTTTCAATGGTACACTGTATATTACGTTATATTATAAGGTGTTTTCAATGATACACTGCATATTACGTTATATTATAAGGTATTTTCAATTGTAAACTACTATATATCATAAGGTATTTTCAATGATACACTGCATATTACGTTATATCATAATGTATTTTCAATGATACACTGCCTAATACGTTATATTATAAGGTATTTTCAATGATAACCTACTATATATTATAAGGTATTTTCAAGGGTACACTGCATATTACATAATATTATAAGGTATTTTCATTGATACACTACAAATTACCATATATTATGAGGTATTTTCAAGGGTACACTGCATATTACGTTATATTATAAGGTATTTTCAATGATACACTGCATATTACGTTATATTATAAGGTATTTTCAATGATACACTGCATATAACGTTATATTATAAGGTATTTTCAATGATACACTGCATATTACGAAATATTATATGGTGTTTTCAATGATACACTCAATATTACGTAATATTATAAGGTATTTTCAATGATACACTGAATATTACGTTATATTATAAGGTATTTTCAATTGTAAACTACTATATATCATAAGGTATTTTCAATGATACACTGCATATTACGTTACATTATAAGGTATTTTCAATGACACATTGCATATTACGTTATATTATAAGGTATTTGCAATGATACACTGCATATTACGTTTTATCATAAGGTATTTTCATTGATACACTTCAAATTACGATATATTATAAGGTATTTTCAATGATATACTGCATATTACGATATATTATAAGGTATTTTCAATGATAAACTACTATATATTACAAGGTATTTTCAATGATACACTGCATAATACGTTATATCATAAGGTATTTTCAATGATACACTGCATATTACATTATATTATAAGGTATTTTCAATTGTAAACTACTATATATCATAAGGTATTTTCAATGATACACTGCATATTACGTTATATTATAAGGTATTTTCAATGACACACTGCATATTACGTTATATTATAAGGTATTTTCTATGATATACTGCATATTACGATATATTATATGGTATTTTCAATGATACACTGCATATTACGTTATATCATAAGGTATTTTCATTGATACACTACAAATTACGTTATATTATAAGGTATTTTCAATGATATACTGCATATTACGATATATTATAAGGTATTTTCAATGATAAACTACTATATATTACAAGGTATTTTCAATGATACACTGCATATTACGTTATATTATAAGGTATTTTCAATGGTACACTGTATATTACGTTATATTATAAGGTGTTTTCAATGATACACTGCATATTACGTTATATTATAAGGTATTTTCAATTGTAAACTACTATATATCATAAGGTATTTTCAATGATACACTGCATATTACGTTATATCATAATGTATTTTCAATGATACACTGCATAATACGTTATATTATAAGGTATTTTCAATGATAACCTACTATATATTATAAGGTATTTTCAAGGGTACACTGCATATTACATAATATTATAAGGTATTTTCATTGATACACTACAAATTACCATATATTATGAGGTATTTTCAAGGGTACACTGCATATTACGTTATGTTATAAGGTATTTTCAATGATACACTGCATATTACGTTATATTATAAGGTATTTTCAATGATACACTGCATATAACGTTATATTATAAGGTATTTTCAATGATACACTGCATATTACGAAATATTATATGGTGTTTTCAATGATACACTCAATATTACGTAATATTATAAGGTATTTTCAATGATACACTGAATATTACGTTATATTATAAGGTATTTTCAATTGTAAACTACTACATATTACAAGGTATTTTCAATGATACACTGCATAATACGTTATATCATAAGGTATTTTCAATGATACACTGCATATTACATTATATTATAAGGTATTTTCAATTGTAAACTACTATATATCATAAGGTATTTTCAATGATACACTGCATATTACGTTATATTATAAGGTATTTTCAATGACACACTGCATATTACGTTATATTATAAGGTATTTTCTATGATATACTGCATATTACGATATATTATATGGTATTTTCAATGATACACTGCATATTACGTTATATCATAAGGTATTTTCATTGATACACTACAAATTACGTTATATTATAAGGTATTTTCAATGATATACTGCATATTACGATATATTATAAGGTATTTTCAATGATAAACTACTATATATTACAAGGTATTTTCAATGATACACTGCATATTACGTTATATTATAAGGTATTTTCAATGGTACACTGTATATTACGTTATATTATAAGGTGTTTTCAATGATACACTGCATATTACGTTATATTATAAGGTATTTTCAATTGTAAACTACTATATATCATAAGGTATTTTCAATGATACACTGCATATTACGTTATATCATAATGTATTTTCAATGATACACTGCATAATACGTTATATTATAAGGTATTTTCAATGATAACCTACTATATATTATAAGGTATTTTCAAGGGTACACTGCATATTACATAATATTATAAGGTATTTTCATTGATACACTACAAATTACCATATATTATGAGGTATTTTCAAGGGTACACTGCATATTACGTTATGTTATAAGGTATTTTCAATGATACACTGCATATTACGTTATATTATAAGGTATTTTCAATGATACACTGCATATAACGTTATATTATAAGGTATTTTCAATGATACACTGCATATTACGAAATATTATATGGTGTTTTCAATGATACACTCAATATTACGTAATATTATAAGGTATTTTCAATGATACACTGAATATTACGTTATATTATAAGGTATTTTCAATTGTAAACTACTATATATCATAAGGTATTTTCAATGATACACTGCATATTACGTTACATTATAAGGTATTTTCAATGACACATTGCATATTACGTTATATTATAAGGTATTTGCAATGATACACTGCATATTACGTTATATCATAAGGTATTTTCATTGATACACTTCAAATTACGATATATTATAAGGTATTTTCAATGATATACTGCATATTACGATATATTATAAGGTATTTTCAATGATAAACTACTATATATTACAAGGTATTTTCAATGATACACTGCATATTACGTTATATTATAAGGTATTTTCAATGATACACTTCAAATTACGATATATTATAAGGTATTTTCAATGATACACTGCATATTACGTTATATTATAAGGCATTTTCATTGATTCACTACAAATTACCATATATTATAAGGTATTTCCAATGATACACTGCATTTTACGTTATATTATAAGGTATTTTCAATGATACACTGCATATTACGTTATATTATAAGGTATTTTCATTGATACACTACAAATTACCATATATTATAAGGTATTTTCAATGATACACTGCATATTACGTTATATCATAAGGTATATTCAATGATACTCTGCATATTACGTTATATTATATGGTATTTTCAATGGTAAACTACTACATATTACAAGGTATTTTCAATGATACACTGCATATTACGTTATATTATAAGCTATTTTCAATGACACACTGCATATTACGTTATATTATAAGGTATTTTCAATGATATACTGCATATTACGATATATTATATGGTATTTTCAATGATACACTGCATATTACGTTATATCATAAGGTATTTTTATTGATACACTACAAATTACGATATATTATAAGGTATTTTCAATGATAAACTACTATATATTATAAGGTATTTTCAATGATAAACTACTATGTATTATAAGGTATTTTCAATGATACACTGCATATTACGTTATATTATAAGGTATTTTCAATGATACACTGCATATTACGTTATATTGTAAGGTATTTTCAATGATACACTGCATATTACGTTATAGTATAAGGTATTTTCAATGATACACTGCATATTACGTTATATTATAAGGTATTTTCATTGATACACTTCAAATTACGATATATTATAAGGTATTTTCAATGACACACTGCATATTACGTTATATTATAAGGTATTTTCAATGATATACTGCATATTACGATATATTATAAGGTATTTTCAATGATAAACTACTATATATTATAAGGTATTTTCAATGATACACTGCATATTACGTTATATTATAAGGTATTTTCAATGTTACACTGCATATTACGTTATATTATAAGGTGTTTTCAATGATACACTGCATATTACGTTATATTATAAGGTATTTTCAATTGTAAACTACTATATATCATAAGGTATTTTCAATGATACACTGCATATTACGTTATATCATAATGTATTTTCAATGATACACTGCATAATACGTTATATTATAAGGTATTTTCAATGATAACCTACTATATATTATAAGGTATTTTCAAGGGTACACTGCATATTACATAATATTATAAGGTATTTTCATTGATACACTACAAATTACCATATATTATGAGGTATTTTCAAGGGTACACTGCATATTACGTTATATTATAAGGTATTTTCAATGATACACTGCATATTACGTTATATTATAAGGTATTTTCAATGATACACTGCATATAACGTTATATTATAAGGTATTTTCAATGATACACTGCATATTACGATATATTATATGGTGTTTTCAATGATACACTCAATATTACGTAATATTATAAGGTATTTTCAATGATACACTGAATATTACGTTATATTATAAGGTATTTTCAATTGTAAACTACTATATATCATAAGGTATTTTCAATGATACACTGCATATTACGTTACATTATAAGGTATTTTCAATGACACACTGCATATTACGTTATATTATAAGGTATTTGCAATGATACACTGCATATTACGTTATATCATAAGGTATTTTCATTGATACACTTCAAATTACGATATATTATAAGGTATTTTCAATGATACACTGCATATTACGATATATTATAAGGTATTTTCAATGATAAACTACTATATATTACAAGGTATTTTCAATGATACACTGCATAATACGTTATATCATAATGTATTTTCAATGATACACTGCATAATACGTTATATTATAAGGTATTTTCAATGATAAACTACTATATATTATAAGGTATTTTCAAGGGTACACTGCATATTACGTTATATTATAAGGTATTTTCATTGATACACTACAAATTACCATATATTATAAGGTATTTTCAATGATACACTGCATTATACGTTATATCATAAGGTATTTTCAATGATACACTGCATATT
This sequence comes from Lasioglossum lativentre, assembly GCA_916610255.1. Classification (NCBI taxonomy): domain Eukaryota; kingdom Metazoa; phylum Arthropoda; class Insecta; order Hymenoptera; family Halictidae; genus Lasioglossum; species Lasioglossum lativentre. The sequence goes on from CAKAJI010001026.1 coordinate 420,237, forward strand.
ACGTTATATTATAAGGTGTTTTCAATGATAAACTGCATATTATGGTATATTATAAGGTATTTTCAATGATACACTGCATATTACGTTATATTATAAGGTATTTTCATTGATACACTACAAATTACCATATATTATATGGTATTTTCAATGATACACTGCATAATACGTTATATCATAAGGTATTTTCAATGATAAACTGCATATTACGTTATATTATAAGGTATTTTCAATGATAAACTACTATATATTATAAGGTATTTTCAATGATAATCTACTATATATTATAATGTATTTTCAATGATACACTGCATATTACGTTATATTATAAGCTTTTTCAATGGTAAACTACTATATATTATAAGGTATTTTCAAAGATACACTGCATATTACGTTATATTATAAGGTATTTTCAATGATACACTGCATATTACGTTATATTATAAGGTATTTTCATTGATACACTACAAATTACCATAGATTATAAGGTATTTTCAATGATACACTGCATATTACGTTAAATCATAATGTATTTTCAATGATACACTGCATAATACGTTATATTATAAGGTATTTTCAATGATAAACTACTATATATTATAAGGTATTTTCAAGGGTACACTGCATATTACGTTATATTATAAGGTATTTTCATTGATACACTACAAATTACCATATATTATAAGGTATTTTCAATGATACACTGCATTATACGTTATATCATAAGGTATTTTCAATGATACACTGCATATTACGTTATATTATAAGGTGTTTTCAATGATAAACTGCATATTATGGTATATTATAAGGTATTTTCAATGATACACTGCATATTACGTTATATTATAAGGTATTTTCTATGATATACTGCATATTACGATATATTATATGGTATTTTCAATGATACACTGCATATTACGTTATATCATAAGGTATTTTCATTGATACACTACAAATTACGATATATTATAAGGTATTTTCAATGATACACTGCATATTACGATATATTATATGGTGTTTTCAATGATACACTCAATATTACGTAATATTATAAGGTATTTTCAATGATACACTGAATATTACGTTATATTATAAGGTATTTTCAATTGTAAACTACTATATATCATAAGGTATTTTCAATGATACACTGCATATTACGTTATATTATAAGGTATTTTCATTGATACACTACAAATTACCATAGATTATAAGGTATTTTCAATGATACACTGCATATTACGTTAAATCATAATGTATTTTCAATGATACACTGCATAATACGTTATATTATAAGGTATTTTCAATGATAAACTACTATATATTATAAGGTATTTTCAAGGGTACACTGCATATTACGTTATATTATAAGGTATTTTCAATGACACACTGCATATTACGTTATATTATAAGGTATTTTCTATGATATACTGCATATTACGATATATTATATGGTATTTTCAATGATACACTGCATATTACGTTATATCATAAGGTATTTTCATTGATACACTACAAATTACGATATATTATAAGGTATTTTCAATGATACACTGCATATTACGATATATTATATGGTGTTTTCAATGATACACTCAATATTACGTTATATTATAAGGTATTTTCAATGATACACTGAATATTACGTTATATTATAAGGTATTTTCAATTGTAAACTACTATATATCATAAGGTATTTTCAATGATACACTGCATATTACGTTATATTATAAGGTATTTTCATTGATACACTACAAATTACCATAGATTATAAGGTATTTTCAATGATACACTGCATATTACGTTAAATCATAATGTATTTTCAATGATACACTGCATAATACGTTATATTATAAGGTATTTTCAATGATAAACTACTATATATTATAAGGTATTTTCAAGGGTACACTGCATATTACGTTATATTATAAGGTATTTTCATTGATACACTACAAATTACCATATATTATAAGGTATTTTCAATGATACACTGCATTATACGTTATATCATAAGGTATTTTCAATGATACACTGCATATTACGTTATATTATAAGGTGTTTTCAATGATAAACTGCATATTATGGTATATTATAAGGTATTTTCAATGATACACTGCATATTACGTTATATTATAAGGTATTATCATTGATACACTACAAATTACCATATATTATATGGTATTTTCAATGATACACTGCATAATACGTTATATCATAAGGTATTTTCAATGATAAACTGCATATTACGTTATATTATAAGGTATTTTCAATGATAAACTACTATATATTATAAGGTATTTTCAATGATAAGCTACTATATATTATAAGGTATTTTCAATGATACACTGCATATTACGTTATATTATAAGCTTTTTCAATGGTAAACTACTATATATTATAAGGTATTTTCAAAGATACACTGCATATTACGTTATATTATAAGGTATTTTCAATGATACACTGCATATTACGTTATATTATAAGGTATTTTCAATGATACACTGCATATTACGTTATATTATAAGGTATTTTCAATGATACACTGCATATTACGTTATATCATAATGTATTTTCAATGATACACTGCATAATACGTTATATTATAAGGTATTTAAAATGATAAACTACTATATATTATGAGGTATTTTCAAGGGTACACTGCATATTACGTTATATTATAAGGTATTTTCAATGATACACTACAAATTACGATATATTATAAGGTATTTTCAATGATAAACTACTATATATTATAAGGTATTTTCATTGATAAACTACTATATATTGTAAGGTAGTTTCAATGATACACTGCATATTACGTTATATTATAAGGTATTTTCAATGATAAACTGCATATTATGGTATATTATAAGTTATTTTCAATGATACACTGCATATTACGTTGTATTAATATATAAGGTATTTTCAATGACACACTGCATATTACGTTATATTATAAGGTATTTTCAATGATACACTGCATATTACGATATATTATATGGTATTTTCAATGATACACTGCATATTATGTTATATTATAAGGTATTTTCAATGATACACTGCATATTACGTTATATTATAATGTGTTTTCAATGTTAAACTGCATATTATGGTATATTATAAGGTATTTTCAATGATACACTGCATATTACGTTATATTATAAGGTATTTTCATTGATACACTACAAATTACCATATATTATAAGGTATTTACAATGATACACTGCATAATACGTTATATCATAAGGTATTTTCAATGATACACTGCATATTACGTTATATTATAAGGTATTTTCAATGATAAACTACTATATATTATAAGGTATTTTCAATGATAAGCTACTATATATTATAAGGTATTTTCAATGATACACTGCATATTACGTTATATTATAAGGTATTTTCAATGATACACTACAAATTACCATATATTATAAGGTATTTTCAATGATAAACTGCATATTATGATATATTATAAGGTATTTTCAATGATACACTGCATATTACGTTATATTATAAGGTATTTTCAATGATAAACTACTATATATTATAAGGTATTTTCAATGATACACTGCATATTACGTGATATTATAAGGTGTTTTCAATGTTACACTGCATACTACGTTATATTATAAGGTATTTTCAATGATACACTGTATATTACGTTATATTATAAGGTATTTTCATTGATACACTACAAATTACCATAGATTATAAGGTATTTTCAATGATACACTGCATATTACGTTAAATCATAATGTATTTTCAATGATACACTGCATAATACGTTATATTATAAGGTATTTTCAATGATAAACTACTATATATTATAAGGTATTTTCAAGGGTACACTGCATATTACGTTATATTATAAGGTATTTTCATTGATACACTACAAATTACCATATATTATAAGGTATTTTCAATGATACTCTGCATTATACGTTATATCATAAGGTATTTTCAATGATACACTGCATATTACGTTATATTATAAGGTGTTTTCAATGATAAACTGCATATTATGGTATATTATAAGGTATTTTCAATGATACACTGCATATTACGTTATATTATAAGGTATTATCATTGATACACTACAAATTACCATATATTATATGGTATTTTCAATGATACACTGCATAATACGTTATATCATAAGGTATTTTCAATGATACACTGCATATTACGTTATATTATAAGGTATTTTCAATGATAAACTACTATATATTATAAGGTATTTTCAATGATAAGCTACTATATATTATAAGGTATTTTCAATGATACACTGCATATTACGTTATATTATAAGCTTTTTCAATGGTAAACTACTATATATTATAAGGTATTTTCAAAGATACACTGCATATTACGTTATATTATAAGGTATTTTCAATGATACACTGCATAATACGTTATATCATAAGGTATTTTCAATGATACACTGCATATTACGTTATATTATAAGGTATTTTCAATGATAAACTACTATATATTATAAGGTATTTTCAATGATAAGCTACTATATATTATAAGGTATTTTCAATGATACACTGCATATTACGTTATATTATAAGCTTTTTCAATGGTAAACTACTATATATTATAAGGTATTTTCAAAGATACACTGCATATTACGTTATATTATAAGGTATTTTCAATGATACACTGCATATTACGTTATATTATAAGGTATTTTCAATAATAAACTACTATATATTATAAGGTATTTTCAATGATACACTGCATATTACGTGATATTATAAGGTGTTTTCAATGTTACACTGCATACTACGTTATATTATAAGGTACTTTCAATGATACACTCTATATTACGTTATACTATAAGGTATTTTCATTGATACACTGCATATTACGTTATATTATAAGGTATTTTCAATGATACACTGCATATTACGATATATTATAAGGTATTTTCAATGATACACTGCATATTATGATATATTATAAGGTATTTTCAATGATACACTGCATATTACGTTATATTATAATGTGTTTTCAATGTTAAACTGCATATTATGGTATATTATAAGGTATTTTCAATGATACAGTGCATATTACGTTATATTATAAGATATTTTCATTGATACACTACAAATTACCATATATTATATGGTATTTACAATGATACACTGCATAATACGTTATATCATAAGGTATTTTCAATGATACACTGCATATTACGTTATATTATAAGGTATTTTCAATGATAAACTACTATATATTATAAGGTATTTTCAATGATAAGCTACTATATATTATAAGGTATTTTCAATGATACACTGCATATTACGTTATATTATAAGGTATTTTCAATGATACACTACAAATTACCATATATTATAAGGTATTTTCAATGATAAACTGCATATTATGATATATTATAAGGTATTTTCAATGATACACTGCATATTACGTTATATTATAAGGTATTTTCAATGATAAACTACTATATATTATAAGGTATTTTCAATGATACACTGCATATTACGTGATATTATAAGGTGTTTTCAATGTTACACTGCATACTACGTTATATTATAAGGTATTTTCAATGATACACTGTATATTACGTTATATTATAAGGTATTTTCATTGATACACTACAAATTACCATAGATTATAAGGTATTTTCAATGATATACTGCATATTACGATATATTATAAGGTATTTTCAATGATAAACTACTATATATTACAAGGTATTTTCAATGATACACTGCATATTACGTTATATTATAAGGTATTTTCAATGGTACACTGTATATTACGTTATATTATAAGGTGTTTTCAATGATACACTGCATATTACGTTATATTATAAGGTATTTTCAATTGTAAACTACTATATATCATAAGGTATTTTCAATGATACACTGCATATTACGTTATATCATAATGTATTTTCAATGATACACTGCATAATACGTTATATTATAAGGTATTTTCAATGATAACCTACTATATATTATAAGGTATTTTCAAGGGTACACTGCATATTACATAATATTATAAGGTATTTTCATTGATACACTACAAATTACCATATATTATGAGGTATTTTCAAGGGTACACTGCATATTACGTTATGTTATAAGGTATTTTCAATGATACACTGCATATTACGTTATATTATAAGGTATTTTCAATGATACACTGCATATAACGTTATATTATAAGGTATTTTCAATGATACACTGCATATTACGAAATATTATATGGTGTTTTCAATGATACACTCAATATTACGTAATATTATAAGGTATTTTCAATGATACACTGAATATTACGTTATATTATAAGGTATTTTCAATTGTAAACTACTATATATCATAAGGTATTTTCAATGATACACTGCATATTACGTTACATTATAAGGTATTTTCAATGACACATTGCATATTACGTTATATTATAAGGTATTTGCAATAATACACTGCATATTACGTTATATCATAAGGTATTTTCATTGATACACTTCAAATTACGATATATTATAAGGTATTTTCAATGATATACTGCATATTACGATATATTATAAGGTATTTTCAATGATAAACTACTATATATTACAAGGTATTTTCAATGATACACTGCATATTACGTTATATTATAAGGTATTTTCAATGATACACTTCAAATTACGATATATTATAAGGTATTTTCAATGATACACTGCATATTACGTTATATTATAAGGCATTTTCATTGATTCACTACAAATTACCATATATTATAAGGTATTTCCAATGATACACTGCATTTTACGTTATATTATAAGGTATTTTCAATGATACACTGCATATTACGTTATATTATAAGGTATTTTCATTGATACACTACAAATTACCATATATTATAAGGTATTTTCAATGATACACTGCATATTACGTTATATCATAAGGTATATTCAATGATACTCTGCATATTACGTTATATTATATGGTATTTTCAATGGTAAACTACTACATATTACAAGGTATTTTCAATGATACACTGCATATTACGTTATATTATAAGCTATTTTCAATGACACACTGCATATTACGTTATATTATAAGGTATTTTCAATGATATACTGCATATTACGATATATTATATGGTATTTTCAATGATACACTGCATATTACGTTATATCATAAGGTATTTTTATTGATACACTACAAATTACGATATATTATAAGGTATTTTCAATGATAAACTACTATATATTATAAGGTATTTTCAATGATAAACTACTATGTATTATAAGGTATTTTCAATGATACACTGCATATTACGTTATATTATAAGGTATTTTCAATGATACACTGCATATTACGTTATATTGTAAGGTATTTTCAATGATACACTGCATATTACGTTATAGTATAAGGTATTTTCAATGATACACTGCATATTACGTTATATTATAAGGTATTTTCATTGATACACTTCAAATTACGATATATTATAAGGTATTTTCAATGACACACTGCATATTACGTTATATTATAAGGTATTTTCAATGATATACTGCATATTACGATATATTATAAGGTATTTTCAATGATAAACTACTATATATTATAAGGTATTTTCAATGATACACTGCATATTACGTTATATTATAAGGTATTTTCAATGGTACACTGCATATTACGTTATATTATAAGGTGTTTTCAATGATACACTGCATATTACGTTATATTATAAGGTATTTTCAATTGTAAACTACTATATATCATAAGGTATTTTCAATGATACACTGCATATTACGTTATATCATAATGTATTTTCAATGATACACTGCATAATACGTTATATTATAAGGTATTTTCAATGATAACCTACTATATATTATAAGGTATTTTCAAGGGTACACTGCATATTACATAATATTATAAGGTATTTTCATTGATACACTACAAATTACCATATATTATGAGGTATTTTCAAGGGTACACTGCATATTACGTTATATTATAAGGTATTTTCAATGATACACTGCATATTACGTTATATTATAAGGTATTTTCAATGATACACTGCATATAACGTTATATTATAAGGTATTTTCAATGATACACTGCATATTACGATATATTATATGGTGTTTTCAATGATACACTCAATATTACGTAATATTATAAGGTATTTTCAATGATACACTGAATATTACGTTATATTATAAGGTATTTTCAATTGTAAACTACTATATATCATAAGGTATTTTCAATGATACACTGCATATTACGTTACATTATAAGGTATTTTCAATGACACACTGCATATTACGTTATATTATAAGGTATTTGCAATGATACACTGCATATTACGTTATATCATAAGGTATTTTCATTGATACACTTCAAATTACGATATATTATAAGGTATTTTCAATGATATACTGCATATTACGATATATTATAAGGTATTTTCAATGATAAACTACTATATATTACAAGGTATTTTCAATGATACACTGCATAATACGTTATATCATAATGTATTTTCAATGATACACTGCATAATACGTTATATTATAAGGTATTTTCAATGATAAACTACTATATATTATAAGGTATTTTCAAGGGTACACTGCATATTACGTTATATTATAAGGTATTTTCATTGATACACTACAAATTACCATATATTATAAGGTATTTTCAATGATACACTGCATTATACGTTATATCATAAGGTATTTTCAATGATACACTGCATATTACGTTATATTATAAGGTGTTTTCAATGATAAACTGCATATTATGGTATATTATAAGGTATTTTCAATGATACACTGCATATTACGTTATATTATAAGGTATTATCATTGATACACTACAAATTACCATATATTATATGGTATTTTCAATGATACACTGCATAATACGTTATATCATAAGGTATTTTCAATGATAAACTGCATATTACGTTATATTATAAGGTATTTTCAATGATAAACTACTATATATTATAAGGTATTTTCAATGATAAGCTACTATATATTATAATGTATTTTCAATGATACACTGCATATTACGTTATATTATAAGCTTTTTCAATGGTAAACTACTATATATTATAAGGTATTTTCAAAGATACACTGCATATTACGTTATATTATAAGGTATTTTCAATGATACACTGCATATTACGTTATATTATAAGGTATTTTCATTGATACACTACAAATTACCATAGATTATAAGGTATTTTCAATGATACACTGCATATTACGTTAAATCATAATGTATTTTCAATGATACACTGCATAATACGTTATATTATAAGGTATTTTCAATGATAAACTACTATATATTATAAGGTATTTTCAAGGGTACACTGCATATTACGTTATATTATAAGGTATTTTCATTGATACACTACAAATTACCATATATTATAAGGTATTTTCAATGATACACTGCATTATACATTATATCATAAGGTATTTTCAATGATACACTGCATATTACGTTATATTATAAGGTGTTTTCAATGATAAACTGCATATTATGGTATATTATAAGGTATTTTCAATGATACACTGCATATTACGTTATATTATAAGGTATTTTCAATGATATACTGCATATTACGATATATTATATGGTATTTTCAATGATACACTGCATATTACGTTATATCATAAGGTATTTTCATTGATACACTACAAATTACGATATATTATAAGGTATTTTCAATGATACACTGCATATTACGATATATTATATGGTGTTTTCAATGATACACTCAATATTACGTAATATTATAAGGTATTTTCAATGATACACTGCATATTACGTTATATTATAAGGTATTTTCAATTGTAAACTACTATATATCATAAGGTATTTTCAATGATACACTGCATATTACGTTATATTATAAGGTATTTTCATTGATACACTACAAATTACCATAGATTATAAGGTATTTTCAATGATACACTGCATATTACGTTAAATCATAATGTATTTTCAATGATACACTGCATAATACGTTATATTATAAGGTATTTTCAATGATAAACTACTATATATTATAAGGTATTTTCAAGGGTACACTGCATATTACGTTATATTATAAGGTATTTTCAATGACACACTGCATATTACGTTATATTATAAGGTATTTTCTATGATATACTGCATATTACGATATATTATATGGTATTTTCAATGATACACTGCATATTACGTTATATCATAAGGTATTTTCATTGATACACTACAAATTACGATATATTATAAGGTATTTTCAATGATACACTGCATATTACGATATATTATATGGTGTTTTCAATGATACACTCAATATTACGTAATATTATAAGGTATTTTCAATGATACACTGAATATTACATTATATTATAAGGTATTTTCAATTGTAAACTACTATATATCATAAGGTATTTTCAATGATACACTGCATATTACGTTATATTATAAGGTATTTTCATTGATACACTACAAATTACCATAGATTATAAGGTATTTTCAATGATACACTGCATATTACGTTAAATCATAATGTATTTTCAATGATACACTGCATAATACGTTATATTATAAGGTATTTTCAATGATAAACTACTATATATTATAAGGTATTTTCAAGGGTACACTGCATATTACGTTATATTATAAGGTATTTTCATTGATACACTACAAATTACCATATATTATAAGGTATTTTCAATGATACACTGCATAATACGTTATATCATAAGGTATTTTCAATGATACACTGCATATTACGTTATATTATAAGGTGTTTTCAATGATAAACTGCATATTATGGTATATTATAAGGTATTTTCAATGATACACTGCATATTACGTTATATTATAAGGTATTTTCATTGATACACTACAAATTACCATATATTATATGGTATTTTCAATGATACACTGCATAATACGTTATATCATAAGGTATTTTCAATGATACACTGCATATTACGTTATATTATAAGGTATTTTCAATGATAAACTACTATATATTATAAGGTATTTTCAATGATAAGCTACTATATATTATAATGTATTTTCAATGATACACTGCATATTACGTTATATTATAAGCTTTTTCAATGGTAAACTACTATATATTATAAGGTATTTTCAAAGATACACTGCATATTACGTTATATTATAAGGTATTTTCAATGATACACTGCATATTACGTTATATTATAAGGTATTTTCAATGATACACTGCATATTACGTTATATTATAAGGTATTTTCAATGATACACTGCATATTACGTTATATCATAATGTATTTTCAATGATACACTGCATAATACGTTATATTATAAGGTATTTAAAATGATAAACTACTATATATTATGAGGTATTTTCAAGGGTACACTGCATATTACGTTATATTATAAGGTATTTTCATTGATACACTACAAATTACGATATATTATAAGGTATTTTCAATGATAAACTACTATATATTATAAGGTATTTTCATTGATAAACTACTATATATTGTAAGGTAGTTTCAATGATACACTGCATATTACGTTATATTATAAGGTATTTTCAATGATAAACTGCATATTATGGTATATTATAAGTTATTTTCAATGATACACTGCATATTACGTTGTATTAATATATAAGGTATTTTCAATGACACACTGCATATTACGTTATATTATAAGGTATTTTCAATGATACACTGCATATTACGATATATTATATGGTATTTTCAATGATACACTGCATATTATGATATATTATAAGGTATTTTCAATGATACACTGCATATTACGTTATATTATAATGTGTTTTCAATGTTAAACTGCATATTATGGTATATTATAAGGTATTTTCAATGATACACTGCATATTACGTTATATTATAAGATATTTTCATTGATACACTACAAATTACCATATATTATATGGTATTTACAATGATACACTGCATAATACGTTATATCATAAGGTATTTTCAATGATACACTGCATATTACGTTATATTATAAGGTATTTTCAATGATAAACTACTATATATTATAAGGTATTTTCAATGATAAGCTACTATATATTATAAGGTATTTTCAATGATACACTGCATATTACGTTATATTATAAGGTATTTTCAATGATACACTACAAATTACCATATATTATAAGGTATTTTCAATGATAAACTGCATATTATGATATATTATAAGGTATTTTCAATGATACACTGCATATTACGTTATATTATAAGGTATTTTCAATGATAAACTACTATATATTATAAGGTATTTTCAATGATACACTGCATATTACGTGATATTATAAGGTGTTTTCAATGTTACACTGCATACTACGTTATATTATAAGGTATTTTCAATGATACACTGTATATTACGTTATATTATAAGGTATTTTCATTGATACACTACAAATTACCATAGATTATAAGGTATTTTCAATGATACACTGCATATTACGTTAAATCATAATGTATTTTCAATGATACACTGCATAATACGTTATATTATAAGGTATTTTCAATGATAAACTACTATATATTATAAGGTATTTTCAAGGGTACACTGCATATTACGTTATATTATAAGGTATTTTCATTGATACACTACAAATTACCATATATTATAAGGTATTTTCAATGATACTCTGCATTATACGTTATATCATAAGGTATTTTCAATGATACACTGCATATTACGTTATATTATAAGGTGTTTTCAATGATAAACTGCATATTATGGTATATTATAAGGTATTTTCAATGATACACTGCATATTACGTTATATTATAAGGTATTATCATTGATACACTACAAATTACCATATATTATATGGTATTTTCAATGATACACTGCATAATACGTTATATCATAAGGTATTTTCAATGATACACTGCATATTACGTTATATTATAAGGTATTTTCAATGATAAACTACTATATATTATAAGGTATTTTCAATGATAAGCTACTATATATTATAAGGTATTTTCAATGATACACTGCATATTACGTTATATTATAAGCTTTTTCAATGATAAACTACTATATATTATAAGGTATTTTCAATGATACACTGCATATTACGTTATATTATAAGGTATTTTCAATGATACACTGCATATTACGTTATATTATAAGGTATTTTCAATAATAAACTACTATATATTATAAGGTATTTTCAATGATACACTGCATATTACGTGATATTATAAGGTGTTTTCAATGTTACACTGCATACTACGTTATATTATAAGGTACTTTCAATGATACACTCTATATTACGTTATACTATAAGGTATTTTCATTGATACACTGCATATTACGTTATATTATAAGGTATTTTCAATGATACACTGCATATTACGATATATTATAAGGTATTTTCAATGATACACTGAATATTATGATATATTATAAGGTATTTTCAATGATACACTGCATATTACGTTATATTATAATGTGTTTTCAATGTTAAACTGCATATTATGGTATATTATAAGGTATTTTCAATGATACACTGCATATTACGTTATATTATAAGATATTTTCATTGATACACTACAAATTACCATATATTATATGGTATTTTCAATGATACACTGCATAATACGTTATATCATAAGGTATTTTCAATGATACACTGCATATTACGTTATATTATAAGGTATTTTCAATGATAAACTACTATATATTATAAGGTATTTTCAATGATAAGCTACTATATATTATAAGGTATTTTCAATGATACACTGCATATTACGTTATATTATAAGGTATTTTCAATGATACACTACAAATTACCATATATTATAAGGTATTTTCAATGATAAACTGCATATTATGATATATTATAAGGTATTTTCAATGATACACTGCATATTACGTTATATTATAAGGTATTTTCAATGATAAACTACTATATATTATAAGGTATTTTCAATGATACACTGCATATTACGTGATATTATAAGGTGTTTTCAATGTTACACTGCATACTACGTTATATTATAAGGTATTTTCAATGATACACTGTATATTACGTTATATTATAAGGTATTTTCATTGATACACTACAAATTACCATAGATTATAAGGTATTTTCAATGATACACTGCATATTACGTTAAATCATAATGTATTTTCAATGATATACTGCATATTACGATATATTATAAGGTATTTTCAATGATAAACTACTATATATTACAAGGTATTTTCAATGATACACTGCATATTACGTTATATTATAAGGTATTTTCAATGGTACACTGCATATTACGTTATATTATAAGGTGTTTTCAATGATACACTGCATATTACGTTATATTATAAGGTATTTTCAATTGTAAACTACTATATATCATAAGGTATTTTCAATGATACACTGCATATTACGTTATATCATAATGTATTTTCAATGATACACTGCATAATACGTTATATTATAAGGTACTTTCAATGATAACCTACTATATATTATAAGGTATTTTCAAGGGTACACTGCATATTACATAATATTATAAGGTATTTTCATTGATACACTACAAATTACCATATATTATGAGGTATTTTCAAGGGTACACTGCATATTACGTTATGTTATAAGGTATTTTCAATGATACACTGCATATTACGTTATATTATAAGGTATTTTCAATGATACACTGCATATAACGTTATATTATAAGGTATTTTCAATGATACACTGCATATTACGATATATTATATGGTGTTTTCAATGATACACTCAATATTACGTAATATTATAAGGTATTTTCAATGATACACTGAATATTACGTTATATTATAAGGTATTTTCAATTGTAAACTACTATATATCATAAGGTATTTTCAATGATACACTGCATATTACGTTACATTATAAGGTATTTTCAATGACACACTGCATATTACGTTATATTATAAGGTATTTGCAATGATACACTGCATATTACGTTATATCATAAGGTATTTTCATTGATACACTTCAAATTACGTTATATTATAAGGTATTTTCAATGATACACTGCATATTACGTTATATTGTAAGGTATTTTCAATGATACACTGCATATTACGTTATAGTATAAGGTATTTTCAATGATACACTGCATATTACGTTATATTATAAGGTATTTTCAATGATACACTTCAAATTACGATATATTATAAGGTATTTTAAATGACACACTGCATATTACGTTATATTATAAGGTATTTTCAATGATATACTGCATATTACGATATATTATAAGGTATTTTCAATGATAAACTACTATATATTACAAGGTATTTTCAATGATACACTGCATATTACGTTATATTATAAGGTATTTTCAATGGTACACTGCATATTACGTTATATTATAAGGTGTTTTCAATGATACACTGCATATTACGTTATATTATAAGGTATTTTCAATTGTAAACTACTATATATCATAAGGTATTTTCAATGATACACTGCATATTACGTTATATCATAATGTATTTTCAATGATACACTGCATAATACGTTATATTATAAGGTATTTTCAATGATAACCTACTATATATTATAAGGTATTTTCAAGGGTACACTGCATATTACATAATATTATAAGGTATTTTCATTGATACACTACAAGTTACCATATATTATGAGGTATTTTCAAGGGTACACTGCATATTACGTTATGTTATAAGGTATTTTCAATGATACACTGCATATTACGTTATATTATAAGGTATTTTCAATGATACACTGCATATAACGTTATATTATAAGGTATTTTCAATGATACACTGCATATTACGAAATATTATATGGTGTTTTCAATGATACACTCAATATTACGTAATATTATAAGGTATTTTCAATGATACACTGAATATTACGTTATATTATAAGGTATTTTCAATTGTAAACTACTATATATCATAAGGTATTTTCAATGATACACTGCATATTACGTTACATTATAAGGTATTTTCAATGACACATTGCATATTACGTTATATTATAAGGTATTTGCAATGATACACTGCATATTACGTTATATCATAAGGTATTTTCATTGATACACTTCAAATTACGATATATTATAAGGTATTTTCAATGATATACTGCATATTACGATATATTATAAGGTATTTTCAATGATAAACTACTATATATTACAAGGTATTTTCAATGATACACTGCATATTACGTTATATTATAAGGTATTTTCAATGATACACTTCAAATTACGATATATTATAAGGTATTTTCAATGATACACTGCATATTACGTTATATTATAAGGCATTTTCATTGATTCACTACAAATTACCATATATTATAAGGTATTTCCAATGATACACTGCATTTTACGTTATATTATAAGGTATTTTCAATGATACACTGCATATTACGTTATATTATAAGGTATTTTCATTGATACACTACAAATTACCATATATTATAAGGTATTTTCAATGATACACTGCATATTACGTTATATCATAAGGTATATTCAATGATACTCTGCATATTACGTTATATTATATGGTATTTTCAATGGTAAACTACTACATATTACAAGGTATTTTCAATGATACACTGCATATTACGTTATATTATAAGCTATTTTCAATGACACACTGCATATTACGTTATATTATAAGGTATTTTCAATGATATACTGCATATTACGATATATTATATGGTATTTTCAATGATACACTGCATATTACGTTATATCATAAGGTATTTTTATTGATACACTACAAATTACGATATATTATAAGGTATTTTCAATGATAAACTACTATATATTATAAGGTATTTTCAATGATAAACTACTATGTATTATAAGGTATTTTCAATGATACACTGCATATTACGTTATATTATAAGGTATTTTCAATGATACACTGCATATTACGTTATATTGTAAGGTATTTTCAATGATACACTGCATATTACGTTATAGTATAAGGTATTTTCAATGATACACTGCATATTACGTTATATTATAAGGTATTTTCATTGATACACTTCAAATTACGATATATTATAAGGTATTTTCAATGACACACTGCATATTACGTTATATTATAAGGTATTTTCAATGATATACTGCATATTACGATATATTATAAGGTATTTTCAATGATAAACTACTATATATTACAAGGTATTTTCAATGATACACTGCATATTACGTTATATTATAAGGTATTTTCAATGGTACACTGCATATTACGTTATATTATAAGGTGTTTTCAATGATACACTGCATATTACGTTATATTATAAGGTATTTTCAATTGTAAACTACTATATATCATAAGGTATTTTCAATGATACACTGCATATTACGTTATATCATAATGTATTTTCAATGATACACTGCATAATACGTTATATTATAAGGTATTTTCAATGATAACCTACTATATATTATAAGGTATTTTCAAGGGTACACTGCATATTACATAATATTATAAGGTATTTTCATTGATACACTACAAATTACCATATATTATGAGGTATTTTCAAGGGTACACTGCATATTACGTTATGTTATAAGGTATTTTCAATGATACACTGCATATTACGTTATATTATAAGGTATTTTCAATGATACACTGCATATAACGTTATATTATAAGGTATTTTCAATGATACACTGCATATTACGATATATTATATGGTGTTTTCAATGATACACTCAATATTACGTAATATTATAAGGTATTTTCAATGATACACTTCAAATTACGATATATTATAAGGTATTTTCAATGACACACTGCATATTACGTTATATTATAAGGTATTTTCAATGATATACTGCATATTACGATATATTATAAGGTATTTTCAATGATAAACTACTATATATTACAAGGTATTTTCAATGATACACTGCATATTACGTTATATTATAAGGTATTTTCAATGGTACACTGCATATTACGTTATATTATAAGGTGTTTTCAATGATACACTGCATATTACGTTATATTATAAGGTATTTTCAATTGTAAACTACTATATATCATAAGGTATTTTCAATGATACACTGCATATTACGTTATATCATAATGTATTTTCAATGATACACTGCATAATACGTTATATTATAAGGTATTTTCAATGATAACCTACTATATATTATAAGGTATTTTCAAGGGTACACTGCATATTACATAATATTATAAGGTATTTTCATTGATACACTACAAATTACCATATATTATGAGGTATTTTCAAGGGTACACTGCATATTACGTTATGTTATAAGGTATTTTCAATGATACACTGCATATTACGTTATATTATAAGGTATTTTCAATGATACACTGCATATAACGTTATATTATAAGGTATTTTCAATGATACACTGCATATTACGATATATTATATGGTGTTTTCAATGATACACTCAATATTACGTAATATTATAAGGTATTTTCAATGATACACTGAATATTACGTTATATCATAAGGTATTTTCATTGATACACTTCAAATTACGATATATTATAAGGTATTTTCAATGATATACTGCATATTACGATATATTATAAGGTATTTTCAATGATAAACTACTATATATTACAAGGTATTTTCAATGATACACTGCATAATACGTTATATCATAATGTATTTTCAATGATACACTGCATAATACGTTACATTATAAGGTATTTTCAATGACACACTGCATATTACGTTATATTATAAGGTATTTGCAATGATACACTGCATATTACGTTATATCATAAGGTATTTTCATTGATACACTTCAAATTACGATATATTATAAGGTATTTTCAATGATATACTGCATATTACGATATATTATAAGGTATTTTCAATGATAAACTACTATATATTACAAGGTATTTTCAATGATACACTGCATAATACGTTATATCATAATGTATTTTCAATGATACACTGCATAATACGTTATATTATAAGGTATTTTCAATGATAAACTACTATATATTATAAGGTATTTTCAAGGGTACACTGCATATTACGTTATATTATAAGGTATTTTCATTGATACACTACAAATTACCATATATTATAAGGTATTTTCAATGATACACTGCATTATACGTTATATCATAAGGTATTTTCAATGATACACTGCATATTACGTTATATTATAAGGTATTTTCAATGATAAACTGCATATTATGGTATATTATAAGGTATTTTCAATGATACACTGCATATTACGTTATATTATAAGGTATTATCATTGATACACTACAAATTACCATATATTATATGGTATTTTCAATGATACACTGCATAATACGTTATATCATAAGGTATTTTCAATGATAAACTGCATATTACGTTATATTATAAGGTATTTTCAATGATAAACTACTATATATTATAAGGTATTTTCAATGATAAGCTACTATATATTATAATGTATTTTCAATGATACACTGCATATTACGTTATATTATAAGCTTTTTCAATGGTAAACTACTATATATTATAAGGTATTTTCAATGATACACTGCATATTACGTTATATTATAAGGTATTTTCAATGATACACTGCATATTACGTTATATTATAAGGTATTTTCATTGATACACTACAAATTACCATAGATTATAAGGTATTTTCAATGATACACTGCATATTACGTTAAATCATAATGTATTTTCAATGATACACTGCATAATACGTTATATTATAAGGTATTTTCAATGATAAACTACTATATATTATAAGGTATTTTCAAGGGTACACTGCATATTACGTTATATTATAAGGTATTTTCATTGATACACTACAAATTACCATATATTATAAGGTATTTTCAATGATACACTGCATTATACATTATATCATAAGGTATTTTCAATGATACACTGCATATTACGTTATATTATAAGGTGTTTTCAATGATAAACTGCATATTATGGTATATTATAAGGTATTTTCAATGATACACTGCATATTACGTTATATTATAAGGTATTTTCTATGATATACTGCATATTACGATATATTATATGGTATTTTCAATGATACACTGCATATTACGTTATATCATAAGGTATTTTCATTGATACACTACAAATTACGATATATTATAAGGTATTTTCAATGATACACTGCATATTACGATATATTATATGGTGTTTTCAATGATACACTCAATATTACGTAATATTATAAGGTATTTTCAATGATACACTGAATATTACGTTAAATCATAATGTATTTTCAATGATACACTGCATAATACGTTATATTATAAGGTATTTTCAATTGTAAACTACTATATATCATAAGGTATTTTCAATGATACACTGCATATTACGTTATATTATAAGGTATTTTCATTGATACACTACAAATTACCATAGATTATAAGGTATTTTCAATGATACACTGCATATTACGTTAAATCATAATGTATTTTCAATGATACACTGCATAATACGTTATATTATAAGGTATTTTCAATGATAAACTACTATATATTATAAGGTATTTTCAAGGGTACACTGCATATTACGTTATATTATAAGGTATTTTCACTGACACACTGCATATTACGTTATATTATAAGGTATTTTCTATGATATACTGCATATTACGATATATTATATGGTATTTTCAATGATACACTGCATATTACGTTATATCATAAGGTATTTTCATTGATACACTACAAATTACGATATATTATAAGGTATTTTCAATGATACACTGCATATTACGATATATTATATGGTGTTTTCAATGATACACTCAATATTACGTAATATTATAAGGTATTTTCAATGATACACTGAATATTACGTTATATTATAAGGTATTTTCAATTGTAAACTACTATATATCATAAGGTATTTTCAATGATACACTGCATATTACGTTATATTATAAGGTATTATCATTGATACACTACAAATTACCATATATTATATGGTATTTTCAATGATACACTGCATAATACGTTATATCATAAGGTATTTTCAATGATAAACTGCATATTACGTTATATTATAAGGTATTTTCAATGATAAACTACTATATATTATAAGGTATTTTCAATGATAAGCTACTATATATTATAATGTATTTTCAATGATACACTGCATATTACGTTATATTATAAGCTTTTTCAATGGTAAACTACTATATATTATAAGGTATTTTCAAAGATACACTGCATATTACGTTATATTATAAGGTATTTTCAATGATACACTGCATATTACGTTATATTATAAGGTATTTTCATTGATACACTACAAATTACCATAGATTATAAGGTATTTTCAATGATACACTGCATATTACGTTAAATCATAATGTATTTTCAATGATACACTGCATAATACGTTATATTATAAGGTATTTTCAATGATAAACTACTATATATTATAAGGTATTTTCAAGGGTACACTGCATATTACGTTATATTATAAGGTATTTTCATTGATACACTACAAATTACCATATATTATAAGGTATTTTCAATGATACACTGCATTATACATTATATCATAAGGTATTTTCAATGATACACTGCATATTACGTTATATTATAAGGTGTTTTCAATGATAAACTGCATATTATGGTATATTATAAGGTATTTTCAATGATACACTGCATATTACGTTATATTATAAGGTATTTTCTATGATATACTGCATATTACGATATATTATATGGTATTTTCAATGATACACTGCATATTACGTTATATTATAAGGTATTTTCATTGATACACTACAAATTACGATATATTATAAGGTATTTTCAATGATACACTGCATATTACGATATATTATATGGTGTTTTCAATGATACACTCAATATTACGTAATATTATAAGGTATTTTCAATGATACACTGAATATTACGTTATATTATAAGGTATTTTCAATTGTAAACTACTATATATCATAAGGTATTTTCAATGATACACTGCATATTACGTTATATTATAAGGTATTTTCATTGATACACTACAAATTACCATAGATTATAAGGTATTTTCAATGATACACTGCATATTACGTTAAATCATAATGTATTTTCAATGATACACTGCATAATACGTTATATTATAAGGTATTTTCAATGATAAACTACTATATATTATAAGGTATTTTCAAGGGTACACTGCATATTACGTTATATTATAAGGTATTTTCACTGACACACTGCATATTACGTTATATTATAAGGTATTTTCTATGATATACTGCATATTACGATATATTATATGGTATTTTCAATGATACACTGCATATTACGTTATATCATAAGGTATTTTCATTGATACACTACAAATTACGATATATTATAAGGTATTTTCAATGATACACTGCATATTACGATATATTATATGGTGTTTTCAATGATACACTCCATATTACGTAATATTATAAGGTATTTTCAATGATACACTGCATATTACGTTATATTATAAGGTATTTTCAATTGTAAACTACTATATATCATAAGGTATTTTCAATGATACACTGCATATTACGTTATATTATAAGGTATTTTCATTGATACACTACAAATTACCATAGATTATAAGGTATTTTCAATGATACACTGCATATTACGTTAAATCATAATGTATTTTCAATGATACACTGCATAATACGTTATATTATAAGGTATTTTCAATGATAAACTACTATATATTATAAGGTATTTTCAAGGGTACACTGCATATTACGTTATATTATAAGGTATTTTCATTGATACACTACAAATTACCATATATTATAAGGTATTTTCAATGATACACTGCATTATACGTTATATCATAAGGTATTTTCAATGATACACTGCATATTACGTTATATTATAAGGTGTTTTCAATGATAAACTGCATATTATGGTATATTATAAGGTATTTTCAATGATACACTGCATATTACGTTATATTATAAGGTATTATCATTGATACACTACAAATTACCATATATTATATGGTATTTTCAATGATACACTGCATAATACGTTATATCATAAGGTATTTTCAATGATACACTGCATATTACGTTATATTATAAGGTATTTTCAATGATAAACTACTATATATTATAAGGTATTTTCAATGATAAGCTACTATATATTATAATGTATTTTCAATGATACACTGCATATTACGTTATATTATAAGCTTTTTCAATGGTAAACTACTATATATTATAAGGTATTTTCAAAGATACACTGCATATTACGTTATATTATAAGGTATTTTCAATGATACACTGCATATTACGTTATATTATAAGGTATTTTCAATGATACACTGCATATTACGTTATATTATAAGGTATTTTCAATGATACACTGCATATTACGTTATATCATAATGTATTTTCAATGATACACTGCATAATACGTTATATTATAAGGTATTTAAAATGATAAACTACTATATATTATGAGGTATTTTCAAGGGTACACTGCATATTACGTTATATTATAAGGTATTTTCATTGATACACTACAAATTACGATATATTATAAGGTATTTTCAATGATAAACTACTATATATTATAAGGTATTTTCATTGATAAACTACTATATATTGTAAGGTAGTTTCAATGATACACTGCATATTACGTTATATTATAAGGTATTTTCAATGATAAACTGCATATTATGGTATATTATAAGTTATTTTCAATGATACACTGCATATTACGTTATATTAATATATAAGGTATTTTCAATGACACACTGCATATTACGTTATATTATAAGGTATTTTCAATGATACACTGCATATTACGATATATTATATGGTATTTTCAATGATACACTGCATATTATGATATATTATAAGGTATTTTCAATGATACACTGCATATTACGTTATATTATAATGTGTTTTCAATGTTAAACTGCATATTATGGTATATTATAAGGTATTTTCAATGATACACTGCATATTACGTTATATTATAAGATATTTTCATTGATACACTACAAATTACCATATATTATATGGTATTTACAATGATACACTGCATAATACGTTATATCATAAGGTATTTTCAATGATACACTGCATATTACGTTATATTATAAGGTATTTTCAATGATAAACTACTATATATTATAAGGTATTTTCAATGATAAGCTACTATATATTATAAGGTATTTTCAATGATACACTGCATATTACGTTATATTATAAGGTATTTTCAATGATACACTACAAATTACCATATATTATAAGGTATTTTCAATGATAAACTGCATATTATGATATATTATAAGGTATTTTCAATGATACACTGCATATTACGTTATATTATAAGGTATTTTCAATGATAAACTACTATATATTATAAGGTATTTTCAATGATACACTGCATATTACGTGATATTATAAGGTGTTTTCAATGTTACACTGCATACTACGTTATATTATAAGGTATTTTCAATGATACACTGTATATTACGTTATATTATAAGGTATTTTCATTGATACACTACAAATTACCATAGATTATAAGGTATTTTCAATGATACACTGCATATTACGTTAAATCATAATGTATTTTCAATGATACACTGCATAATACGTTATATTATAAGGTATTTTCAATGATAAACTACTATATATTATAAGGTATTTTCAAGGGTACACTGCATATTACGTTATATTATAAGGTATTTTCATTGATACACTACAAATTACCATATATTATAAGGTATTTTCAATGATACACTGCATTATACGTTATATCATAAGGTATTTTCAATGATACACTGCATATTACGTTATATTATAAGGTGTTTTCAATGATAAACTGCATATTATGGTATATTATAAGGTATTTTCAATGATACACTGCATATTACGTTATATTATAAGGTATTATCATTGATACACTACAAATTACCATATATTATATGGTATTTTCAATGATACACTGCATAATACGTTATATCATAAGGTATTTTCAATGATACACTGCATATTACGTTATATTATAAGGTATTTTCAATGATAAACTACTATATATTATAAGGTATTTTCAATGATAAGCTACTATATATTATAAGGTATTTTCAATGATACACTGCATATTACGTTATATTATAAGCTTTTTCAATGGTAAACTACTATATATTATAAGGTATTTTCAAAGATACACTGCATATTACGTTATATTATAAGGTATTTTCAATGATACACTGCATATTACGTTATATTATAAGGTATTTTCAATAATAAACTACTATATATTATAAGGTATTTTCAATGATACACTGCATATTACGTGATATTATAAGGTGTTTTCAATGTTACACTGCATACTACGTTATATTATAAGGTACTTTCAATGATACACTCTATATTACGTTATACTATAAGGTATTTTCATTGATACACTGCATATTACGTTATATTATAAGGTATTTTCAATGATACACTGCATATTACGATATATTATATGGTATTTTCAATGATACACTGCATATTATGATATATTATAAGGTATTTTCAATGATACACTGCATATTACGTTATATTATAAGGTGTTTTCAATGTTAAACTGCATATTACGTTATATTATAAGGTGTTTTCAATGATACACTGCATATTACGTTATATTATAAGATATTTTCATTGATACACTACAAATTACCATATATTATATGGTATTTACAATGATACACTGCATAATACGTTATATCATAAGGTATTTTCAATGATACACTGCATATTACGTTATATTATAAGGTATTTTCAATGATAAACTACTATATATTATAAGGTATTTTCAATGATAAACTACTATATATTATAAGGTATTTTCAATGATACACTGCATATTACGTTATATTATAAGGTATTTTCAATGATACACTACAAATTACCATATAT
Organism: Lasioglossum lativentre; assembly: GCA_916610255.1. Classification (NCBI taxonomy): domain Eukaryota; kingdom Metazoa; phylum Arthropoda; class Insecta; order Hymenoptera; family Halictidae; genus Lasioglossum; species Lasioglossum lativentre. Next base: position 446,149 of record CAKAJI010001026.1, read on the forward strand.
TATAAGGTATTTTCAATGATAAACTGCATATTATGATATATTATAAGGTATTTTCAATGATACACTGCATATTACGTTATATTATAAGGTATTTTCAATGATAAACTACTATATATTATAAGGTATTTTCAATGATACACTGCATATTACGTGATATTATAAGGTGTTTTCAATGTTACACTGCATACTACGTTATATTATAAGGTATTTTCAATGATACACTGTATATTACGTTATATTATAAGGTATTTTCATTGATACACTACAAATTACCATAGATTATAAGGTATTTTCAATGATACACTGCATATTACGTTAAATCATAATGTATTTTCAATGATACACTGCATAATACGTTATATTATAAGGTATTTTCAATGATAAACTACTATATATTATAAGGTATTTTCAAGGGTACACTGCATATTACGTTATATTATAAGGTATTTTCATTGATACACTACAAATTACCATATATTATAAGGTATTTTCAATGATACACTGCATTATACGTTATATCATAAGGTATTTTCAATGATACACTGCATATTACGTTATATTATAAGGTGTTTTCAATGATAAACTGCATATTATGGTATATTATAAGGTATTTTCAATGATACACTGCATATTACGTTATATTATAAGGTATTATCATTGATACACTACAAATTACCATATATTATATGGTATTTTCAATGATACACTGCATATTACGTTATATTATAAGGTATTTTCAATGATAAACTACTATATATTATAAGGTATTTTCAATGATAAGCTACTATATATTATAAGGTATTTTCAATGATACACTGCATATTACGTTATATTATAAGGTATTTTCAATGATACACTACAAATTACCATATATTATAAGGTATTTTCAATGATAAACTGCATATTATGATATATTATAAGGTATTTTCAATGATACACTGCATATTACGTTATATTATAAGGTATTTTCAATGATAAACTACTATATATTATAAGGTATTTTCAATGATACACTGCATATTACGTGATATTATAAGGTGTTTTCAATGTTACACTGCATACTACGTTATATTATAAGGTATTTTCAATGATACACTGCATTATACGTTATATCATAAGGTATTTTCAATGATACACTGCATATTACGTTATATTATAAGGTGTTTTCAATGATAAACTGCATATTATGGTATATTATAAGGTATTTTCAATGACACACTGCATATTACGTTATATTATAAGGTATTTTCAATGATACACTGCATATTACGATATATTATATGGTATTTTCAATGATACACTGCATATTATGATATATTATAAGGTATTTTCAATGATACACTGCATATTACGTTATATTATAATGTGTTTTCAATGTTAAACTGCATATTATGGTATATTATAAGGTATTTTCAATGATACACTGCATATTACGTTATATTATAAGATATTTTCATTGATACACTACAAATTACCATATATTATATGGTATTTACAATGATACACTGCATAATACGTTATATCATAAGGTATTTTCAATGATACACTGCATATTACGTTATATTATAAGGTATTTTCAATGATAAACTACTATATATTATAAGGTATTTTCAATGATAAGCTACTATATATTATAAGGTATTTTCAATGATACACTGCATATTACGTTATATTATAAGGTATTTTCAATGATACACTACAAATTACCATATATTATAAGGTATTTTCAATGATAAACTGCATATTATGATATATTATAAGGTATTTTCAATGATACACTGCATATTACGTTATATTATAAGGTATTTTCAATGATAAACTACTATATATTATAAGGTATTTTCAATGATACACTGCATATTACGTGATATTATAAGGTGTTTTCAATGTTACACTGCATACTACGTTATATTATAAGGTATTTTCAATGATACACTGTATATTACGTTATATTATAAGGTATTTTCATTGATACACTACAAATTACCATAGATTATAAGGTATTTTCAATGATACACTGCATATTACGTTAAATCATAATGTATTTTCAATGATACACTGCATAATACGTTATATTATAAGGTATTTTCAATGATAAACTACTATATATTATAAGGTATTTTCAAGGGTACACTGCATATTACGCTATATTATAAGGTATTTTCATTGATACACTACAAATTACCATATATTATAAGGTATTTTCAATGATACACTGCATTATACGTTATATCATAAGGTATTTTCAATGATACACTGCATATTACGTTATATTATAAGGTGTTTTCAATGATAAACTGCATATTATGGTATATTATAAGGTATTTTCAATGATACACTGCATATTACGTTATATTATAAGGTATTATCATTGATACACTACAAATTACCATATATTATATGGTATTTTCAATGATACACTGCATAATACGTTATATCATAAGGTATTTTCAATGATACACTGCATATTACGTTATATTATAAGGTATTTTCAATGATAAACTACTATATATTATAAGGTATTTTCAATGATAAGCTACTATATATTATAAGGTATTTTCAATGATACACTGCATATTACGTTATATTATAAGCTTTTTCAATGGTAAACTACTATATATTATAAGGTATTTTCAATGATACACTGCATATTACGTTATATTATAAGGTATTTTCAATGATACACTGCATATTACGTTATATTATAAGGTATTTTCAATAATAAACTACTATATATTATAAGGTATTTTCAATGATACACTGCATATTACGTGATATTATAAGGTGTTTTCAATGTTACACTGCATACTACGTTATATTATAAGGTACTTTCAATGATACACTCTATATTACGTTATACTATAAGGTATTTTCATTGATACACTGCATATTACGTTATATTATAAGGTATTTTCAATGATACACTGCATATTACGATATATTATATGGTATTTTCAATGATACACTGCATATTATGATATATTATAAGGTATTTTCAATGATACACTGCATATTACGTTATATTATAATGTATTTTCAATGTTAAACTGCATATTATGGTATATTATAAGGTATTTTCAATGATACACTGCATATTACGTTATATTATAAGATATTTTCATTGATACACTACAAATTACCATATATTATATGGTATTTACAATGATACACTGCATAATACGTTATATCATAAGGTATTTTCAATGATACACTGCATATTACGTTATATTATAAGGTATTTTCAATGATAAACTACTATATATTATAAGGTATTTTCAATGATAAACTACTATATATTATAAGGTATTTTCAATGATACACTGCATATTACGTTATATTATAAGGTATTTTCAATGATACACTACAAATTACCATATATTATAAGGTATTTTCAATGATAAACTGCATATTATGATATATTATAAGGTATTTTCAATGATACACTGCATATTACGTTATATTATAAGGTATTTTCAATGATAAACTACTATATATTATAAGGTATTTTCAATGATACACTGCATATTACGTGATATTATAAGGTGTTTTCAATGTTACACTGCATACTACGTTATATTATAAGGTATTTTCAATGATACACTGTATATTACGTTATATTATAAGGTATTTTCATTGATACACTACAAATTACCATAGATTATAAGGTATTTTCAATGATACACTGCATATTACGTTAAATCATAATGTATTTTCAATGATACACTGCATAATACGTTATATTATAAGGTATTTTCAATGATAAACTACTATATATTATAAGGTGTTTTCAATGTTACACTGCATACTACGTTATATTATAAGGTATTTTCAATGATACACTGTATATTACGTTATATTATAAGGTATTTTCATTGATACACTACAAATTACCATAGATTATAAGGTATTTTCAATGATACACTGCATATTACGTTAAATCATAATGTATTTTCAATGATACACTGCATAATACGTTATATTATAAGGTATTTTCAATGATAAACTACTATATATTATAAGGTATTTTCAAGGGTACACTGCATATTACGTTATATTATAAGGTATTTTCATTGATACACTACAAATTACCATATATTATAAGGTATTTTCAATGATACACTGCATTATACGTTATATCATAAGGTATTTTCAATGATACACTGCATATTACGTTATATTATAAGGTGTTTTCAATGATAAACTGCATATTATGGTATATTATAAGGTATTTTCAATGATACACTGCATATTACGTTATATTATAAGGTATTATCATTGATACACTACAAATTACCATATATTATATGGTATTTTCAATGATACACTGCATAATACGTTATATCATAAGGTATTTTCAATGATACACTGCATATTACGTTATATTATAAGGTATTTTCAATGATAAACTACTATATATTATAAGGTATTTTCAATGATAAGCTACTATATATTATAAGGTATTTTCAATGATACACTGCATATTACGTTATATTATAAGCTTTTTCAATGGTAAACTACTATATATTATAAGGTATTTTCAAAGATACACTGCATATTACGTTATATTATAAGGTATTTTCAATGATACACTGCATATTACGTTATATTATAAGGTATTTTCAATAATAAACTACTATATATTATAAGGTATTTTCAATGATACACTGCATATTACGTGATATTATAAGGTGTTTTCAATGTTACACTGCATACTACGTTATATTATAAGGTACTTTCAATGATACACTCTATATTACATTATACTATAAGGTATTTTCATTGATACACTACAAATTACCATATATTATAAGGTATTTTCAAGGGTACACTGCATATTACGTTATATTATAAGGTATTTTCATTGATACACTACAAATTACGATATATTATAAGGTATTTTCAATGATAAACTACTATATATTATAAGGTATTTTCATTGATAAACTACTATATATTGTAAGGTAGTTTCAATGATACACTGCATATTACGTTATATTATAAGGTATTTTCAATGATAAACTGCATATTATGGTATATTATAAGTTATTTTCAATGATACACTGCATATTACGTTATATTAATATATAAGGTATTTTCAATGACACACTGCATATTACGTTATATTATAAGGTATTTTCAATGATACACTGCATATTTCGATATATTATATGGTATTTTCAATGATACACTGCATATTATGATATATTATAAGGTATTTTCAATGATACACTGCATATTACGTTATATTATAAGGTGTTTTCAATGTTAAACTGCATATTATGGTATATTATAAGGTATTTTCAATGATACACTGCATATTACGTTATATTATAAGGTATTTTCATTGATACACTACAAATTACCATATATTATATGGTATTTTCAATGATACACTGCATAATACGTTATATCATAAGGTATTTTCAATGATACACTGCATATTACGTTATATTATAAGGTATTTTCAATGATAAACTACTATATATTATAAGGTATTTTCAATGATAAACTACTATATATTATAAGGTATTTTCAAGGGTACACTGCATATTACGTTATATTAGAAGCTTTTTCAATGGTAAACTACTATATATTATAAGGTATTTTCAAAGATACACTGCATATTACGTTATATTATAAGGTATTTTCAATGATACACTGCATATTACGTTATATTATAAGGTATTTTCAATGATACACTACATATTACGTTATATTATAAGGTATTTTCAATGATAAACTGCATATTATGATATATTATAAGGTATTTTCAATGATGCACTGCATATTACGTTACATTATAAGGTATTTTCAATGATAAACTACTATATATTATAAGGTATTTTCAATGATACACTGCATATTACGTTATATTATAAGGTATTATCATTGATACACTACAAATTACCATATATTATATGGTATTTTCAATGATACACTGCATATTACGTTATATCATAAGGTATTTTCAATGATACACTGCATATTACGTTATATTATAAGGTATTTTCAATGATAAACTACTATATATTATAAGGTATTTTCAATGATAAGCTACTATATATTATAAGGTATTTTCAATGATACACTGCATATTACGTTATATTATAAGCTTTTTCAATGGTAAACTACTATATATTATAAGGTATTTTCAAAGATACACTGCATATTACGTTATATTATAAGGTATTTTCAATGATACACTGCATATTACGTTATATTATAAGGTATTTTCAATAATAAACTACTATATATTATAAGGTATTTTCAATGATACACTGCATATTACGTGATATTATAAGGTGTTTTCAATGTTACACTGCATACTACGTTATATTATAAGGTACTTTCAATGATACACTCTATATTACGTTATACTATAAGGTATTTTCATTGATACACTACAAATTACCATATATTATAAGGTATTTTCAAGGGTACACTGCATATTACGTTATATTATATTGTATTTTCATTGATACACTACAAATTACGATATATTATAAGGTATTTTCAATGATAAACTACTATATATTATAAGGTATTTTCATTGATAAACTACTATATATTGTAAGGTAGTTTCAATGATACACTGCATATTACGTTATATTATAAGGTATTTTCAATGATAAACTGCATATTATGGTATATTATAAGTTATTTTCAATGATACACTGCATATTACGTTATATTAATATATAAGGTATTTTCAATGATACACTGCATATTACGTTATATTATAAGGTATTTTCAATGATACACTACATATTACGAAATATTATGAGGTATTTTCAATGAAACACTGTATATTTCGATATATTATATGGTATTTTCAATGATAAACTACATATTATCATGTATTATAAGGTATTTTCAATGATACACTGCATATTACGTTATATTATAAGGTATTTTCAATGTTAAACTGCATATTATGGTATATTATAAGGTATTTTCAATGATACACTGCATATTACGTTATATTATAAGGTATTTTCATTGATACACTACAAATTACCATATATTATATGGTATTTTCAATGATACACTGCATAATACGTTATATCATAAGGTATTTTCAATGATACACTGCATATTACGTTATATTATAAGGTATTTTCAATGATAAACTACTATATATTATAAGGTATTTTCAATGATAAGCTACTATATATTATAAGGTATTTTCAATGATACACTGCATATTACGTTATATTAGAAGCTTTTTCAATGGTAAACTACTATATATTATAAGGTATTTTCAAAGATACACTGCATATTACGTTATATTATAAGGTATTTTCAATGATACACTGCATATTACGTTATATTATAAGGTATTTTCAATGATACACTACATATTACGTTATATTATAAGGTATTTTCAATGATAAACTGCATATTATGATATATTATAAGGTATTTTCAATGATGCACTGCATATTACGTTATATTATAAGGTATTTTCAATGATAAACTACTATATATTATAAGGTATTTTCAATGATACACTGCATATTACGTGATATTATAAGGTGTTTTCAATGTTACACTGCATATTACGTTATATTATAAGGTATTTTCAATGATACACTCTATATTACGTTATACTATAAGGTATTTTCATTGATACACTACAAATTACCATATATTATAAGGTATTTTCAATGATACACTGCATATTACGTTATATCATAATGTATTTTCAATGATACACTGCATAATAAGTTATATTATAAGGTATTTTCAATGATAAACTACTATATATTATAAGGTATTTTCAAGGGTACACTGCATATTACGTTATATTATAAGGTATTTTCATTGATACACTACAAATTACCATATATTATAAGGTATTTTCAATGATACACTGCATAATACGTTATATCATAAGGTATTTTCAATGATACACTGCATATTACGTTATATTATAAGGAGTTTTCAATGATACACTGCATATTACGTTATATTATAAGGTATTTTCAATGATACACTGCATATTACGTTATATCATAATGTATTTTCAATGATACACTGCATAATACGTTATATTATAAGGTATTTAAAATGATAAACTACTATATATTATAAGGTATTTTCAAGGGTACACTGCATATTACGTTATATTATAAGGTATTTTCATTGATACACTACAAATTACGATATATTATAAGGTATTTTCAATGATAAACTACTATATATTATAAGGTATTTTCATTGATAAACTACTATATATTGTAAGGTAGTTTCAATGATACACTGCATATTACGTTATATTATAAGGTATTTTCAATGATAAACTGCATATTATGGTATATTATAAGGTATTTTCAATGATACACTGCATATTACGTTATATTAATATATAAGGTATTTTCAATGACACACTGCATATTACGTTATATTATAAGGTATTTTCAATGATACACTGCATATTACGATATATTATATGGTATTTTCAATGATACACTGCATATTATGATATATTATAAGGTATTTTCAATGATACACTGCATATTACGTTATATTATAAGGTATTTTCATTGATACACTACAAATTACCATATATTATAAGGTATTTTCAATGATAAACTGCATATTACGTTATATTATAAGGTATTTTCAATTGTAAACTACTATATATCATAAGGTATTTTCAATGATACACTGCATATTACGTTATATTATAAGGTATTTTCAATGATACACTGCATATTACGTTATATCATAATGTATTTTCAATGATACACTGCATAATACGTTATATTATAAGGTATTTTCAATGATAAACTACTATATATTATAAGGTATTTTCAAGGGTACACTGCATATTACATAATATTATAAGGTATTTTCAATGATACACTACAAATTACGATATATTATAAGGTATTTTCAATGATAAACTACTATATATTGTAAGGTATTTTCAATGATAAACTACTATATATTATAAGGTATTTTCAATGATACACTGCATATTACGTTATATTATAAGGTATTTTCAATGATAAACTGCATATTATGGTATATTATAAGGTATTTTCAATGATACACTGCATATTACGTTATATTAATATATAAGGTATTTTCAATGACACACTGCATATTACGTTATATTATAAGGTATTTTCAATGATAAACTGCATATTACGTTATATTATAAGGTATTTTCAATTGTAAACTACTATATATCATAAGGTATTTTCAATGATACACTGCATATTACGTTATATTATAAGGTATTTTCAATGATACACTGCATATTACGTTATATCATAATGTATTTTCAATGATAAACTGCATATTATGGTATATTATAAGGTATTTTCAATGATACACTGCATATTACGTTATATTAATATATAAGGTATTTTCAATGACACACTGCATATTACGTTATATTATAAGGTATTTTCAATGATACACTGCATATTACGATATATTATATGGTATTTTCAATGATACACTGCATATTATGATATATTATAAGGTATTTTCAATGATACACTGCATATTACGTTATATTATAAGGTATTTTCATTGATACACTACAAATTACCATATATTATAAGGTATTTTCAATGATAAACTGCATATTACGTTATATTATAAGGTATTTTCAATTGTAAAATACTATATATCATAAGGTATTTTCAATGATACACTGCATATTACGTTATATTATAAGGTATTTTCAATGATATACTGCATATTACGTTATATCATAATGTATTTTCAATGATACACTGCATAATACGTTATATTATAAGGTATTTTCAATGATAAACTACTATATATTATAAGGTATTTTCAAGGGTACACTGCATATTACATAATATTATAAGGTATTTTCATTGATACACTACAAATTACCATATATTATAAGGTATTTTCAATGATACACTGCATATTACGTTATATTATAAGGTATTTTCATTGATACACTACAAATTAGAATATATTATAAGGTATTTTCATTGATACACTGCATATTACGTGATATTATAAGGTGTTTTCAATGTTACACTGCATACTACGTTATATTATGAGGTATTTTCAATGATACACTGTATATTACGTTATATTATAAGGTATTTTCATTGATACACTACAAATTACCATAGATTATAAGGTATTTTCAATGATACACTGCATATTACGTTAAATCATAATGTATTTTCAATGATACACTGCATAATACGTTATATTATAAGGTATTTTCAATGATAAACTACTATATATTATAAGGTATTTTCAAGGGTACACTGCATATTATGTTATATTATAAGGTATTTTCATTGATACACTACAAATTACCATATATTATAAGGTATTTTCAATGATACACTGCATAATACGTTATATCATAAGGTATTTTCAATGATACACTGCATATTACGTTATATTATAAGGTATTTTCAATGATAAACTACTATATATTATAAGGTATTTTCAATGATAAGCTACTATATATTATAAGGTATTTTCAATGATACACTGCATATTACGTTATATTATAAGCTTTTTCAATGGTAAACTACTATATATTATAAGGTATTTTCAAAGATACACTGCATATTACGTTATATTATAAGGTATTTTCAATGATACACTGCATATTACGTTATATTATAAGGTATTTTCAATGATACACTACATATTACGTTATATTATAAGGTATTTTCAATGATAAACTGCATATTATGATATATTATAAGGTATTTTCAATGATGCACTGCATATTACGTTATATTATGAGGTATTTTCATTGATACAATACAAATTACCATATATTATAAGGTATTTTCAATGATACACTGCATAATACGTTATATCATAAGGTATTTTCAATGATACACTGCATATTACATTATATTATAAGGTATTTTCAATTGTAAACTACTATATATCATAAGGTATTTTCAATGATACACTGCATATTACGTTATATTATAATGTATTTTCAATGATACACTGCATAATACGTTATATTATAAGGTATTTTCAATTGTAAACTACTATATATCATAAGGTATTTTCAATGATACACTGCATATTACGTTATATTATAAGGTATTTTCAATGATACACTGCATATTACGATATATTATATGGTGTTTTCAATGATACACTCAATATTACGTAATATTATAAGGTATTTTCAATGATACACTGAATATTACGTTATATTATAAGGTATTTTCAATTGTAAACTACTATATATCATAAGGTATTTTCAATGATACACTGCATATTACGTTATATTATAAGGTATTTTCATTGATACACTACAAATTACCATAGATTATAAGGTATTTTCAATGATACACTGCATATTACGTTAAATCATAATGTATTTTCAATGATACACTGCATAATACGTTATATTATAAGGTATTTTCAATGATAAACTACTATATATTATAAGGTATTTTCAAGGGTACACTGCATATTACGTTATATTATAAGGTATTTTCATTGATACACTACAAATTACCATATATTATAAGGAATTTTAAATGATACACTGCATTATACGTTATATCATAAGGTATTTTCAATGATACACTGCATATTACGTTATATTATAAGGTGTTTTCAATGATAAACTGCATATTATGGTATATTATAAGGTATTTTCAATGATACACTGCATATTACGTTATATTATAAGGTATTATCATTGATACACTACAAATTACCATATATTATATGGTATTTTCAATGATACACTGCATAATACGTTATATCATAAGGTATTTTCAATGATAAACTGCATATTACGTTATATTATAAGGTATTTTCAATGATAAACTACTATATATTATAAGGTATTTTCAATGATAAGCTACTATATATTATAAGGTATTTTCAATGATACACTGCATATTACGTTATATTATAAGCTTTTTCAATGGTAAACTACTATATATTATAAGGTATTTTCAAAGATACACTGCATATTACGTTATATTATAAGGTATTTTCAATGATACACTGCATATTACGTTATATTATAAGGTATTTTCAATGATACACTGCATATTACGTTATATTATAAGGTATTTTCAATGATACACTGCATATTACGTTATATCATAATGTATTTTCAATGATACACTGCATAATACGTTATATTATAAGGTATTTAAAATGATAAACTACTATATATTATGAGGTATTTTCAAGGGTACACTGCATATTACGTTATATTATAAGGTATTTTCATTGATACACTACAAATTACGATATATTATAAGGTATTTTCAATGATAAACTACTATATATTATAAGGTATTTTCATTGATAAACTACTATATATTGTAAGGTAGTTTCAATGATACACTGCATATTACGTTATATTATAAGGTATTTTCAATGATAAACTGCATATTATGGTATATTATAAGTTATTTTCAATGATACACTGCATATTACGTTATATTAATATATAAGGTATTTTCAATGACACACTGCATATTACGTTATATTATAAGGTATTTTCAATGATACACTGCATATTACCATATATTATATGGTATTTTCAATGATACACTGCATAATACGTTATATCATAAGGTATTTTCAATGATACACTGCATATTACGTTATATTATAAGGTATTTTCAATGATAAACTACTATATATTATAAGGTATTTTCAATGATAAGCTACTATATATTATAAGGTATTTTCAATGATACACTGCATATTACGTTATATTATAAGGTATTTTCAATGATACACTACAAATTACCATATATTATAAGGTATTTTCAATGATAAACTGCATATTATGATATATTATAAGGTATTTTCAATGATACACTGCATATTACGTTATATTATAAGGTATTTTCAATGATAAACTACTATATATTATAAGGTATTTTCAATGATACACTGCATATTACGTTATATTATAAGGTATTTTCAATGATAAACTGCATATTATGGTATATTATAAGTTATTTTCAATGATACACTGCATATTACGTTATATTAATATATAAGGTATTTTCAATGACACACTGCATATTACGTTATATTATAAGGTATTTTCAATGATACACTGCATATTACCATATATTATATGGTATTTTCAATGATACACTGCATAATACGTTATATCATAAGGTATTTTCAATGATACACTGCATATTACGTTATATTATAAGGTATTTTCAATGATAAACTACTATATATTATAAGGTATTTTCAATGATAAGCTACTATATATTATAAGGTATTTTCAATGATACACTGCATATTACGTTATATTATAAGGTATTTTCAATGATACACTACAAATTACCATATATTATAAGGTATTTTCATTGATACACTACAAATTACCATAGATTATAAGGTATTTTCAATGATACACTGCATATTACGTTAAATCATAATGTATTTTCAATGATACACTGCATAATACGTTATATTATAAGGTATTTTCAATGATAAACTACTATATATTATAAGGTATTTTCAAGGGTACACTGCATATTACGTTATATTATAAGGTATTTTCATTGATACACTACAAATTACCATATATTATAAGGTATTTTCAATGATACACTGCATTATACGTTATATCATAAGGTATTTTCAATGATACACTGCATATTACGTTGTATTATAAGGTGTTTTCAATGATAAACTGCATATTATGGTATATTATAAGGTATTTTCAATGATACACTGCATATTACGTTATATTATAAGGTATTATCATTGATACACTACAAATTATCATATATTATATGGTATTTTCAATGATACACTGCATAATACGTTATATCATAAGGTATTTTCAATGATACACTGCATATTACGTTATATTATAAGGTATTATCATTGATACACTACAAATTATCATATATTATATGGTATTTTCAATGATACACTGCATAATACGTTATATCATAAGGTATTTTCAATGATACACTGCATATTACGTTATATTATAAGGTATTTTCAATGATAAACTACTATATATTATAAGGTATTTTCAATGATAAGCTACTATATATTATAAGGTATTTTCAATGATACACTGCATATTACGTTATATTATAAGCTTTTTCAATGGTAAACTACTATATATTATAAGGTATTTTCAAAGATACACTGCATATTACGTTATATTATAAGGTATTTTCAATGATACACTGCATATTACGTTATATTATAAGGTATTTTCATTGATACACTACAAATTACCATATATTATAAGGTATTTTCAATGATACACTGCATTATACGTTATATCATAAGGTATTTTCAATGATACACTGCATATTACGTTATATTATAAGGTGTTTTCAATGATAAACTGCATATTATGGTATATTATAAGGTATTTTCAATGATACACTGCATATTACGTTATATTATAAGGTATTATCATTGATACACTACAAATTACCATATATTATATGGTATTTTCAATGATACACTGCATAATACGTTATATCATAAGGTATTTTCAATGATACACTGCATATTACGTTATATTATAAGGTATTTTCAATGATAAACTACTATATATTATAAGGTATTTTCAATGATAAGCTACTATATATTATAAGGTATTTTCAATGATACACTGCATATTACGTTATATTATAAGGTATTATCATTGATACACTACAAATTATCATATATTATATGGTATTTTCAATGATACACTGCATAATACGTTATATCATAAGGTATTTTCAATGATACACTGCATATTACGTTATATTATAAGGTATTATCATTGATACACTACAAATTATCATATATTATATGGTATTTTCAATGATACACTGCATAATACGTTATATCATAAGGTATTTTCAATGATACACTGCATATTACGTTATATTATAAGGTATTTTCAATGATAAACTACTATATATTATAAGGTATTTTCAATGATAAGCTACTATATATTATAAGGTATTTTCAATGATACACTGCATATTACGTTATATTATAAGCTTTTTCAATGGTAAACTACTATATATTATAAGGTATTTTCAAAGATACACTGCATATTACGTTATATTATAAGGTATTTTCAATGATACACTGCATATTACGTTATATTATAAGGTATTTTCATTGATACACTACAAATTACCATATATTATAAGGTATTTTCAATGATACACTGCATTATACGTTATATCATAAGGTATTTTCAATGATACACTGCATATTACGTTATATTATAAGGTGTTTTCAATGATAAACTGCATATTATGGTATATTATAAGGTATTTTCAATGATACACTGCATATTACGTTATATTATAAGGTATTATCATTGATACACTACAAATTACCATATATTATATGGTATTTTCAATGATACACTGCATAATACGTTATATCATAAGGTATTTTCAATGATACACTGCATATTACGTTATATTATAAGGTATTTTCAATGATAAACTACTATATATTATAAGGTATTTTCAATGATAAGCTACTATATATTATAAGGTATTTTCAATGATACACTGCATATTACGTTATATTATAAGCTTTTTCAATGGTAAACTACTATATATTATAAGGTATTTTCAAAGATACACTGCATATTACGTTATATTATAAGGTATTTTCAATGATACACTGCATATTACGTTATATTATAAGGTATTTTCAATAATAAACTACTATATATTATAAGGTATTTTCAATGATACACTGCATATTACGTGATATTATAAGGTGTTTTCAATGTTACACTGCATACTACGTTATATTATAAGGTATTTTCAATGATACACTCTATATTACGTTATACTATAAGGTATTTTCATTGATACACTACAAATTACCATATATTATAAGGTATTTTCATTGATACACTACAAATTACGATATATTATAAGGTATTTTCAATGATAAACTACTATATATTATAAGGTATTTTCATTGATAAACTACTATATATTGTAAGGTAGTTTCAATGATACACTGCATATTACGTTATATTATAAGGTATTTTCAATGATACACTGCATATTACGTTATATTATAAGGTATTTTCATTGATACACTACAAATTACCATATATTATAAGGTATTTTCAATGATACACTGCATTATACGTTATATCATAAGGTATTTTCAATGATACACTGCATATTACGTTATATTATAAGGTGTTTTCAATGATAAACTGCATATTATGGTATATTATAAGGTATTTTCAATGATACACTGCATATTACGTTATATTATAAGGTATTATCATTGATACACTACAAATTACCATATATTATATGGTATTTTCAATGATACACTGCATAATACGTTATATCATAAGGTATTTTCAATGATACACTGCATATTACGTTATATTATAAGGTATTTTCAATGATAAACTACTATATATTATAAGGTATTTTCAATGATAAGCTACTATATATTATAAGGTATTTTCAATGATACACTGCATATTACGTTATATTATAAGCTTTTTCAATGGTAAACTACTATATATTATAAGGTATTTTCAAAGATACACTGCATATTACGTTATATTATAAGGTATTTTCAATGATACACTGCATATTACGTTATATTATAAGGTATTTTCAATAATAAACTACTATATATTATAAGGTATTTTCAATGATACACTGCATATTACGTGATATTATAAGGTGTTTTCAATGTTACACTGCATACTACGTTATATTATAAGGTATTTTCAATGATACACTCTATATTACGTTATACTATAAGGTATTTTCATTGATACACTACAAATTACCATATATTATAAGGTATTTTCATTGATACACTACAAATTACGATATATTATAAGGTATTTTCAATGATAAACTACTATATATTATAAGGTATTTTCATTGATAAACTACTATATATTGTAAGGTAGTTTCAATGATACACTGCATATTACGTTATATTATAAGGTATTTTCAATGATAAACTGCATATTATGGTATATTATAAGTTATTTTCAATGATACACTGCATATTACGTTATATTAATATATAAGGTATTTTCAATGACACACTGCATATTACGTTATATTATAAGGTATTTTCAATGATACACTGCATATTACGATATATTATATGGTATTTTCAATGATACACTGCATATTATGATATATTATAAGGTATTTTCAATGATACACTGCATATTACGTTATATTATAAGGTGTTTTCAATGTTAAACTGCATATTATGGTATATTATAAGGTATTTTCAATGATACACTGCATATTACGTTATATTATAAGGTATTTTCATTGATACACTACAAATTACGGTATATATTATATGGTATTTTCAATGATACACTGCATAATACGTTATATCATAAGGTATTTTCAATGATACACTGCATATTACGTTATATTATAAGGTATTTTCAATGATAAACTACTATATATTATAAGGTATTTTCAATGATAAGCTACTATATATTATAAGGTATTTTCAATGATACACTGCATATTACGTTATATTATAAGGTATTTTCAATGATACACTACAAATTACCATATATTATAAGGTATTTTCAATGATAAACTGCATATTATGATATATTATAAGGTATTTTCAATGATACACTGCATATTACGTTATATTATAAGGTATTTTCAATGATAAACTACTATATATTATAAGGTATTTTCAATGATACACTGCATATTACGTGATATTATAAGGTGTTTTCAATGTTACACTGCATACTACGTTATATTATAAGGTATTTTCAATGATACACTGTATATTACGTTATATTATAAGGTATTTTCATTGATACACTACAAATTACCATAGATTATAAGGTATTTTCAATGATACACTGCATATTACGTAAAATCATAATGTATTTTCAATGATACACTGCATAATACGTTATATTATAAGGTATTTTCAATGATAAACTACTATATATTATAAGGTATTTTCAAGGGTACACTGCATATTACGTTATATTATAAGGTATTTTCATTGATACACTACAAATTACCATATATTATAAGGTATTTTCAATGATACACTGCATTATACGTTATATCATAAGGTATTTTCAATGATACACTGCATATTACGTTATATTATAAGGTGTTTTCAATGATAAACTGCATATTATGGTATATTATAAGGTATTTTCAATGATACACTGCATATTACGTTATATTATAAGGTATTTTCATTGATACACTACAAATTACCATATATTATATGGTATTTTCAATGATACACTGCATAATACGTTATATCATAAGGTATTTTCAATGATACACTGCATATTACGTTATATTATAAGGTATTTTCAATGATAAACTACTATATATTATAAGGTATTTTCAATGATAAGCTACTATATATTATAAGGTATTTTCAATGATACACTGCATATTACGTTATATTATAAGCTTTTTCAATGGTAAACTACTATATATTATAAGGTATTTTCAAAGATACACTGCATATTACGTTATATTATAAGGTATTTTCAATAATAAACTACTATATATTATAAGGTATTTTCAATGATACACTGCATATTACGTGATATTATAAGGTGTTTTCAATGTTACACTGCATACTACGTTATATTATAAGGTATTTTCAATGATACACTCTATATTACGTTATACTATAAGGTATTTTCATTGATACACTACAAATTACCATATATTATAAGGTATTTTCAAGGGTACACTGCATATTACGTTATATTATAAGGTATTTTCATTGATACACTACAAATTACGATATATTATAAGGTATTTTCAATGATAAACTACTATATATTATAAGGTATTTTCATTGATAAACTACTATATATTGTAAGGTAGTTTCAATGATACACTGCATATTACGTTATATTATAAGGTATTTTCAATGATAAACTGCATATTATGGTATATTATAAGTTATTTTCAATGATACACTGCATATTACGTTATATTAATATATAAGGTATTTTCAATGACACACTGCATATTACGTTATATTATAAGGTATTTTCAATGATACACTGCATATTACGATATATTATATGGTATTTTCAATGATACACTGCATATTATGATATATTATAAGGTATTTTCAATGATACACTGCATATTACGTTATATTATAAGGTGTTTTCAATGTTAAACTGCATATTATGGTATATTATAAGGTATTTTCAATGATACACTGCATATTACGTTATATTATAAGGTATTTTCATTGATACACTACAAATTACGGTATATATTATATGGTATTTTCAATGATACACTGCATAATACGTTATATCATAAGGTATTTTCAATGATACACTGCATATTACGTTATATTATAAGGTATTTTCAATGATAAACTACTATATATTATAAGGTATTTTCAATGATAAGCTACTATATATTATAAGGTATTTTCAATGATACACTGCATATTACGTTATATTATAAGGTATTTTCAATGATACACTACAAATTACCATATATTATAAGGTATTTTCAATGATAAACTGCATATTATGATATATTATAAGGTATTTTCAATGATACACTGCATATTACGTTATATTATAAGGTATTTTCAATGATAAACTACTATATATTATAAGGTATTTTCAATGATACACTGCATATTACGTGATATTATAAGGTGTTTTCAATGTTACACTGCATACTACGTTATATTATAAGGTATTTTCAATGATACACTGTATATTACGTTATATTATAAGGTATTTTCATTGATACACTACAAATTACCATAGATTATAAGGTATTTTCAATGATACACTGCATATTACGTAAAATCATAATGTATTTTCAATGATACACTGCATAATACGTTATATTATAAGGTATTTTCAATGATAAACTACTATATATTATAAGGTATTTTCAAGGGTACACTGCATATTACGTTATATTATAAGGTATTTTCATTGATACACTACAAATTACCATATATTATAAGGTATTTTCAATGATACACTGCATTATACGTTATATCATAAGGTATTTTCAATGATACACTGCATATTACGTTATATTATAAGGTGTTTTCAATGATAAACTGCATATTATGGTATATTATAAGGTATTTTCAATGATACACTGCATATTACGTTATATTATAAGGTATTATCATTGATACACTACAAATTACCATATATTATATGGTATTTTCAATGATACACTGCATAATACGTTATATCATAAGGTATTTTCAATGATACACTGCATATTACGTTATATTATAAGGTATTTTCAATGATAAACTACTGTATATTATAAGGTATTTTCAATGATAAGCTACTATATATTATAAGGTATTTTCAATGATACACTGCATATTACGTTATATTATAAGCTTTTTCAATGGTAAACTACTATATATTATAAGGTATTTTCAAAGATACACTGCATATTACGTTATATTATAAGGTATTTTCAATGATACACTGCATATTACGTTATATTATAAGGTATTTTCAATAATAAACTACTATATATTATAAGGTATTTTCAATGATACACTGCATATTACGTGATATTATAAGGTGTTTTCAATGTTACACTGCATACTACGTTATATTATAAGGTATTTTCAATGATACACTCTATATTACGTTATACTATAAGGTATTTTCATTGATACACTACAAATTACCATATATTATAAGGTATTTTCAAGGGTACACTGCATATTACGTTATATTATAAGCTTTTTCAATGGTAAACTACTATATATTATAAGGTATTTTCAAAGATACACTGCATATTACGTTATATTATAAGGTATTTTCAATGATACACTGCATATTACGTTATATTATAAGGTATTTTCAATAATAAACTACTATATATTATAAGGTATTTTCAATGATACACTGCATATTACGTGATATTATAAGGTGTTTTCAATGTTACACTGCATACTACGTTATATTATAAGGTATTTTCAATGATACACTCTATATTACGTTATACTATAAGGTATTTTCATTGATACACTACAAATTACCATATATTATAAGGTATTTTCAAGGGTACACTGCATATTACGTTATATTATAAGGTATTTTCATTGATACACTACAAATTACGATATATTATAAGGTATTTTCAATGATAAACTACTATATATTATAAGGTATTTTCATTGATAAACTACTATATATTGTAAAGTAGTTTCAATGATACACTGCATATTACGTTATATTATAAGGTATTTTCAATGATAAACTGCATATTATGGTATATTATAAGTTATTTTCAATGATACACTGCATATTACGTTATATTAATATATAAGGTATTTTCAATGACACACTGCATATTACGTTATATTATAAGGTATTTTCAATGATACACTGCATATTACGATATATTATATGGTATTTTCAATGATACACTGCATATTATGATATATTATAAGGTATTTTCAATGATACACTGCATATTACGTTATATTATAAGGTATTTTCAATGATAAACTGCATATTATGGTATATTATAAGGTATTTTCAATGATACACTGCATATTACGTTATATTATAAGGTATTTTCATTGATACACTACAAATTACGGTATATATTATATGGTATTTTCAATGATACACTGCATAATACGTTATATCATAAGGTATTTTCAATGATACACTGCATATTACGTTATATTATAAGGTATTTTCAATGATAAACTACTATATATTATAAGGTATTTTCAATGATAAGCTACTATATATTATAAGGTATTTTCAATGATACACTGCATATTACGTTATATTATAAGGTATTTTCAATGATACACTACAAATTACCATATATTATAAGGTATTTTCAATGATAAACTGCATATTATGATATATTATAAGGTATTTTCAATGATACACTGCATATTACGTTATATTATAAGGTATTTTCAATGATAAACTACTATATATTATAAGGTATTTTCAATGATACACTGCATATTACGTGATATTATAAGGTGTTTTCAATGTTACACTGCATACTACGTTATATTATAAGGTATTTTCAATGATACACTGTATATTACGTTATATTATAAGGTATTTTCATTGATACACTACAAATTACCATAGATTATAAGGTATTTTCAATGATACACTGCATATTACGTTAAATCATAATGTATTTTCAATGATACACTGCATAATACGTTATATTATAAGGTATTTTCAATGATAAACTACTATATATTATAAGGTATTTTCAAGGGTACACTGCATATTACGTTATATTATAAGGTATTTTCATTGATACACTACAAATTACCATATATTATAAGGTATTTTCAATGATACACTGCATTATACGTTATATCATAAGGTATTTTCAATGATACACTGCATATTACGTTATATTATAAGGTGTTTTCAATGATAAACTGCATATTATGGTATATTATAAGGTATTTTCAATGATACACTGCATATTACGTTATATTATAAGGTATTATCATTGATACACTACAAATTACCATATATTATATGGTATTTTCAATGATACACTGCATAATACGTTATATCATAAGGTATTTTCAATGATACACTGCATATTACGTTATATTATAAGGTATTTTCAATGATAAACTACTATATATTATAAGGTATTTTCAATGATAAGCTACTATATATTATAAGGTATTTTCAATGATACACTGCATATTACGTTATATTATAAGCTTTTTCAATGGTAAACTACTATATATTATAAGGTATTTTCAATGATACACTGCATATTACGTTATATTATAAGGTATTTTCAATGATACACTGCATATTACGTTATATTATAAGGTATTTTCAATAATAAACTACTATATATTATAAGGTATTTTCAATGATACACTGCATATTACGTGATATTATAAGGTGTTTTCAATGTTACACTGCATACTACGTTATATTATAAGGTATTTTCAATGATACACTCTATATTACGTTATACTATAAGGTATTTTCATTGATACACTACAAATTACCATATATTATAAGGTATTTTCAAGGGTACACTGCATATTACGTTATATTATAAGGTATTTTCATTGATACACTACAAATTACGATATATTATAAGGTATTTTCAATGATAAACTACTATATATTATAAGGTATTTTCATTGATAAACTACTATATATTGTAAGGTAGTTTCAATGATACACTGCATATTACGTTATATTATAAGGTATTTTCAATGATAAACTGCATATTATGGTATATTATAAGTTATTTTCAATGATACACTGCATATTACGTTATATTAATATATAAGGTATTTTCAATGACACACTGCATATTACGTTATATTATAAGGTATTTTCAATGATACACTGCATATTACGATATATTATATGGTATTTTCAATGATACACTGCATATTATGATATATTATAAGGTATTTTCAATGATACACTGCATATTACGTTATATTATAAGGTGTTTTCAATGTTAAACTGCATATTATGGTATATTATAAGGTATTTTCAATGATACACTGCATATTACGTTATATTATAAGGTATTTTCATTGATACACTACAAATTACGGTATATATTATATGGTATTTTCAATGATACACTGCATAATACGTTATATCATAAGGTATTTTCAATGATACACTGCATATTACGTTATATTATAAGGTATTTTCAATGATAAACTACTATATATTATAAGGTATTTTCAATGATAAGCTACTATATATTATAAGGTATTTTCAATGATACACTGCATATTACGTTATATTAGAAGCTTTTTCAATGGTAAACTACTATATATTATAAGGTATTTTCAAAGATACACTGCATATTACGTTATATTATAAGGTATTTTCAATGATACACTGCATATTACGTTATATTATAAGGTATTTTCAATGATACACTACATATTACGTTATATTATAAGGTATTTTCAATGATAAACTGCATATTGTGATATATTATAAGGTATTTTCAATGATGCACTGCATATTACGTTATATTATAAGGTATTTTCAATGATAAGCTACTATATATTATAAGGTATTTTCAATGATACACTGCATATTACGTGATATTATAAGGTGTTTTCAATGTTACACTGCATATTACGTTATATTATAAGGTATTTTCAATGATACACTCTATATTACGTTATACTATAAGGTATTTTCATTGATACACTACAAATTACCATATATTATAAGGTATTTTCAATGATACACTGCATATTACGTTATATCATAATGTATTTTCAATGATACACTGCATAATACGTTATATTATAAGGTATTTTCAATGATAAACTACTATATATTATAAGGTATTTTCAAGGGTACACTGCATATTACGTTATATTATAAGGTATTTTCATTGATACACTACAAATTACCATATATTATAAGGTATTTTCAATGATACACTGCATATTACGTTATATTATAAGGTATTTTCAATGATACACTGCATATTACGTTATATTATAAGGAGTTTTCAATGATACACTGCATATTACGTTATATTATAAGGTATTTTCAATGATAAACTACTATATATTATAAGGTATTTTCAATGATACACTGCATATTACGTTATATTATAAGGTATTTTCAATGATACACTGCATATTACGTTATATTATAAGGTATTTTCAATGATACACTGCATATTACGTTATATCATAATGTATTTTCAATGATACACTGCATAATACGTTATATTATAAGGTATTTAAAATGATAAACTACTATATATTATAAGGTATTTTCAAGGGTACACTGCATATTACGTTATATTATAAGGTATTTTCATTGATACACTACAAATTACGATATATTATAAGGTATTTTCAATGATAAACTACTATATATTATAAGGTATTTTCATTGATAAACTACTATATATTGTAAGGTAGTTTCAATGATACACTGCATATTACGTTATATTATAAGGTATTTTCAATGATACACTGCATATTACGATATATTATAAGGTATTTTCATTGATACACTACAAATTACCATATATTATAAGGTATTTTCAATGATACACTGCATATTACGTTATATTATAAGGTATTTTCAATTGTAAACTACTATATATCATAAGGTATTTTCAAGGGTACACTGCATATTACATAATATTATAAGGTATTTTCATTGATACACTACAAATTACCATATATTATGAGGTATTTTCAAGGGTACACTGCATATTACGTTATATTATAAGGTATTTTCATTGATACACTACAAATTAGAATATAGTATAAGGTATTTTTAATGATACACTGCATAATACGTTATATCATAAGGTATTTTCAATGATACACTGCATATTACGTTATATTATAAGGTATTTTCAATGATACACTGCATATTACGTTATATTATAAGGTATTTTCAATTGTAAACTACTATATATCATAAGGTATTTTCAATGATACACTGCATATTACGTTATATTGTAAGGTATTTTCAATGATACACTGCATATTACGTTATATTATAAGGTATTTTCAATGATAAACTACTATATATTATAAGGTATTTTCAATGATACACTGCATATTACGTGATATTATAAGGTGTTTTCAATGTTACACTGCATACTACGTTATATTATAAGGTATTTTCAATGATACACTGTATATTACGTTATATTATAAGGTATTTTCATTGATACACTACAAATTACCATAGATTATAAGGTATTTTCAATGATACACTGCATATTACGTTAAATCATAATGTATTTTCAATGATACACTGCATAATACGTTATATTATAAGGTATTTTCAATGATAAACTACTATATATTATAAGGTATTTTCAAGGGTTCACTGCATATTACGTTATATTATAAGGTATTTTCATTGATACACTACAAATTACCATATATTATAAGGTATTTTCAATGATACACTGCATAATACGTTATATCATAAGGTATTTTCAATGATACACTGCATATTACGTTATATTATAAGGTGTTTTCAATGATAAACTGCATATTATGGTATATTATAAGGTATTTTCAATGATACACTGCATATTACGTTATATTATAAGGTATTTTCATTGATACACTACAAATTACCATATATTATATGGTATTTTCAATGATACACTGCATAATACGTTATATCATAAGGTATTTTCAATGATACACTGCATATTACGTTATATTATAAGGAGTTTTCAATGATACACTGCATATTACGTTATATCATAATGTATTTTCAATGATACACTGCATAATACGTTATATTATAAGGTATTTAAAATGATAAACTACTATATATTATAAGGTATTTTCAATGATACACTGCATATTACGTTATATTGTAAGGTATTTTCAATGATACACTGCATATTACGTTATATTATAAGGTATTTTCAATGATAAACTACTATATATTATAAGGTATTTTCAATGATACACTGCATATTACGTGATATTATAATGTGTTTTCAATGTTACACTGCATACTACGTTATATTATAAGGTATTTTCAATGATACACTGTATATTACGTTATATTATAAGGTATTTTCATTGATACACTACATATTACCATAGATTATAAGGTATTTTCAATGATACACTGCATATTACGTTAAATCATAATGTATTTTCAATGATACACTGCATAATACGTTATATTATAAGGTATTTTCAATGATAAACTACTATATATTATAAGGTATTTTCAAGGGTTCACTGCATATTACGTTATATTATAAGGTATTTTCATTGATACACTACAAATTACCATATATTATAAGGTATTTTCAATGATACACTGCATAATACGTTATATCATAAGGTATTTTCAATGATACACTGCATATTACGTTATATTGTAAGGTATTTTCAATGATACACTGCATATTACGTTATATTATAAGGTATTTTCAATTGTAAACTACTATATATCATAAGGTATTTTCAATGATACACTGCATATTACGTTATATTGTAAGGTATTTTCAATGATACACTGCATATTACGTTATATTATAAGGTGTTTTCAATGTTACACTGCATACTACGTTATATTATAAGGTATTTTCAATGATACACTGTATATTACGTTATATTATAAGGTATTTTCATTGATACACTACAAATTACCATAGATTATAAGGTATTTTCAATGATACACTGCATATTACGTTAAATCATAATGTATTTTCAATGATACACTGCATAATACGTTATATTATAAGGTATTTTCAATGATAAACTACTATATATTATAAGGTATTTTCAAGGGTTCACTGCATATTACGTTATATTATAAGGTATTTTCATTGATACACTACAAATTACCATATATTATAAGGTATTTTCAATGATACACTGCATAATACGTTATATCATAAGGTATTTTCAATGATACACTGCATATTACGTTATATTATAAGGTGTTTTCAATGATAAACTGCATATTATGGTATATTATAAGGTATTTTCAATGATACACTGCATATTACGTTATATTATAAGGTATTTTCATTGATACACTACAAATTACCATATATTATATGGTATTTTCAATGATACACTGCATAATACGTTATATCATAAGGTATTTTCAATGATACACTGCATATTACGTTATATTATAAGGAGTTTTCAATGATACACTGCATATTACGTTATATCATAATGTATTTTCAATGATACACTGCATAATACGTTATATTATAAGGTATTTAAAATGATAAACTACTATATATTATAAGGTATTTTCAATGATACACTGCATATTACGTTATATTGTAAGGTATTTTCAATGATACACTGCATATTACGTTATATTATAAGGTATTTTCAATGATAAACTACTATATATTATAAGGTATTTTCAATGATACACTGCATATTACGTGATATTATAAGGTGTTTTCAATGTTACACTGCATACTACGTTATATTATAAGGTATTTTCAATGATACACTGTATATTACGTTATATTATAAGGTATTTTCATTGATACACTACAAATTACCATAGATTATAAGGTATTTTCAATGATACACTGCATATTACGTTAAATCATAATGTATTTTCAATGATACACTGCATAATACGTTATATTATAAGGTATTTTTAATGATAAACTACTATATATTATAAGGTATTTTCAAGGGTTCACTGCATATTACGTTATATTATAAGGTATTTTCATTGATACACTACAAATTACCATATATTATAAGGTATTTTCAATGATACACTGCATAATACGTTATATCATAAGGTATTTTCAATGATACACTGCATATTACGTTATATTGTAAGGTATTTTCAATGATACACTGCATATTACGTTATATTATAAGGTATTTTCAATGATAAACTACTATATATTATAAGGTATTTTCAATGATACACTGCATATTACGTGATATTATAAGGTGTTTTCAATGTTACACTGCATACTACGTTATATTATAAGGTATTTTCAATGATACACTGTATATTACGTTATATTATAAGGTATTTTCATTGATACACTACAAATTACCATAGATTATAAGGTATTTTCAATGATACACTGCATATTACGTTATATCATAATGTATTTTCAATGATACACTGCATAATACGTTATATTATAAGGTATTTAAAATGATAAACTACTATATATTATGAGGTATTTTCAAGGGTACACTGCATATTACGTTATATTATAAGGTATTTTCATTGATACACTACAAATTACGATATATTATAAGGTATTTTCAATGATAAACTACTATATATTATAAGGTATTTTCATTGATAAACTACTATATATTGTAAGGTAGTTTCAATGATACACTGCATATTACGTTATATTATAAGGTATTTTCAATGATAAACTGCATATTATGGTATATTATAAGTTATTTTCAATGATACACTGCATATTACGTTATATTAATATATAAGGTATTTTCAATGACACACTGCATATTACGTTATATTATAAGGTATTTTCAATGATACACTGCATATTACGATATATTATATGGTATTTTCAATGATACACTGCATATTATGATATATTATAAGGTATTTTCAATGATACACTGCATATTACGTTATATTATAATGTGTTTTCAATGTTAAACTGCATATTATGGTATATTATAAGGTATTTTCAATGATACACTGCATATTACGTTATATTATAAGATATTTTCATTGATACACTACAAATTACCATATATTATATGGTATTTACAATGATACACTGCATAATACGTTATATCATAAGGTATTTTCAATGATACACTGCATATTACGTTATATTATAAGGTATTTTCAATGATAAACTACTATATATTATAAGGTATTTTCAATGATAAGCTACTATATATTATAAGGTATTTTCAATGTTACACTGCATATTACGTTATATTATAAGGTATTTTCAATGATACACTACAAATTACCATATATTATAAGGTATTTTCAATGATAAACTGCATATTATGATATATTATAAGGTATTTTCAATGATACACTGCATATTACGTTATATTATAAGGTATTTTCAATGATAAACTACTATATATTATAAGGTATTTTCAATGATACACTGCATATTACGTGATATTATAAGGTGTTTTCAATGTTACACTGCATACTACGTTATATTATAAGGTATTTTCAATGATACACTGTATATTACGTTATATTATAAGGTATTTTCATTGATACACTACAAATTACCATAGATTATAAGGTATTTTCAATGATACACTGCATATTACGTTAAATCATAATGTATTTTCAATGATACACTGCATAATACGTTATATTATAAGGTATTTTCAATGATAAACTACTATATATTATAAGGTATTTTCAAGGGTACACTGCATATTACGTTATATTATAAGGTATTTTCATTGATACACTACAAATTACCATATATTATAAGGTATTTTCAATGATACACTGCATTATACGTTATATCATAAGGTATTTTCAATGATACACTGCATATTACGTTATATTATAAGGTGTTTTCAATGATAAACTGCATATTATGGTATATTATAAGGTATTTTCAATGATACACTGCATATTACGTTATATTATAAGGTATTATCATTGATACACTACAAATTACCATATATTATATGGTATTTTCAATGATACACTGCATAATACGTTATATCATAAGGTATTTTCAATGATACACTGCATATTACGTTATATTATAAGGTATTTTCAATGATAAACTACTATATATTATAAGGTATTTTCAATGATAAGCTACTATATATTATAAGGTATTTTCAATGATACACTGCATATTACGTTATATTATAAGCTTTTTCAATGGTAAACTACTATATATTATAAGGTATTTTCAATGATACACTGCATATTACGTTATATTATAAGGTATTTTCAATGATACACTGCATATTACGTTATATTATAAGGTATTTTCAATAATAAACTACTATATATTATAAGGTATTTTCAATGATACACTGCATATTACGTGATATTATAAGGTGTTTTCAATGTTACACTGCATACTACGTTATATTATAAGGTACTTTCAATGATACACTCTATATTACGTTATACTATAAGGTATTTTCATTGATACACTACAAATTACCATATATTATAAGGTATTTTCAAGGGTACACTGCATATTACGTTATATTATAAGGTATTTTCATTGATACACTACAAATTACGATATATTATAAGGTATTTTCAATGATAAACTACTATATATTATAAGGTATTTTCATTGATAAACTACTATATATTGTAAGGTAGTTTCAATGATACACTGCATATTACGTTATATTATAAGGTATTTTCAATGATAAACTGCATATTATGGTATATTATAAGTTATTTTCAATGATACACTGCATATTACGTTATATTAATATATAAGGTATTTTCAATGACACACTGCATATTACGTTATATTATAAGGTATTTTCAATGATACACTGCATATTTCGATATATTATATGGTATTTTCAATGATACACTGCATATTACGTTATATCATAAGGTATTTTCAATGATACACTGCATATTACGTTATATTATAAGGTGTTTTCAATGTTAAACTGCATATTATGGTATATTATAAGGTATTTTCAATGATACACTGCATATTACGTTATATTATAAGGTATTTTCATTGATACACTACAAATTACCATATATTATATGGTATTTTCAATGATACACTGCATAATACGTTATATCATAAGGTATTTTCAATGATACACTGCATATTACGTTATATTATAAGGTATTTTCAATGATAAACTACTATATATTATAAGGTATTTTCAATGATAAGCTACTATATATTATAAGGTATTTTCAATGATACACTGCATATTACGTTATATTAGAAGCTTTTTCAATGGTAAACTACTATATATTATAAGGTATTTTCAAAGATACACTGCATATTACGTTATATTATAAGGTATTTTCAATGATACACTGCATATTACGTTATATTATAAGGTATTTTCAATGATACACTACATATTACGTTATATTATAAGGTATTTTCAATGATAAACTGCATATTATGATATATTATAAGGTATTTTCAATGATGCACTGCATATTACGTTACATTATAAGGTATTTTCAATGATAAACTACTATATATTATAAGGTATTTTCAATGATACACTGCATATTACGTTATATTATAAGGTATTATCATTGATACACTACAAATTACCATATATTATATGGTATTTTCAATGATACACTGCATAATACGTTATATTATAAGGTATTTTCAATGATACACTGCATATTACGTTATATTATAAGGTATTTTCAATGATAAACTACTATATATTATAAGGTATTTTCAATGATAAGCTACTATATATTATAAGGTATTTTCAATGATACACTGCATATTACGTTATATTATAAGCTTTTTCAATGGTAAACTACTATATATTATAAGGTATTTTCAATGATACACTGCATATTACGTTATATTATAAGGTATTTTCAATGATACACTGCATATTACGTTATATTATAAGGTATTTTCAATAATAAACTACTATATATTATAAGGTATTTTCAATGATACACTGCATATTACGTGATATTATAAGGTGTTTTCAATGTTACACTGCATACTACGTTATATTATAAGGTACTTTCAATGATACACTCTATATTACGTTATACTATAAGGTATTTTCATTGATACACTACAAATTACCATATATTATAAGGTATTTTCAAGGGTACACTGCATATTACGTTATATTATATTGTATTTTCATTGATACACTACAAATTACGATATATTATAAGGTATTTTCAATGATAAACTACTATATATTATAAGGTATTTTCATTGATAAACTACTATATATTGTAAGGTAGTTTCAATGATACACTGCATATTACGTTATATTATAAGGTATTTTCAATGATAAACTGCATATTATGGTATATTATAAGTTATTTTCAATGATACACTGCATATTACGTTATATTAATATATAAGGTATTTTCAATGACACACTGCATATTACGTTATATTATAAGGTATTTTCAATGATACACTGCATATTACGAAATATTATGAGGTATTTTCAATGAAACACTGTATATTTCGATATATTATATGGTATTTTCAATGATAAACTACATATTATCATGTATTATAAGGTATTTTCAATGATACACTGCATATTACGTTATATTATAAGGTGTTTTCAATGTTAAACTGCATATTATGGTATATTATAAGGTATTTTCAATGATACACTGCATATTACGTTATATTATAAGGTATTTTCATTGATACACTACAAATTACCATATATTATATGGTATTTTCAATGATACACTGCATAATACGTTATATCATAAGGTATTTTCAATGATACACTGCATATTACGTTATATTATAAGGTATTTTCAATGATAAACTACTATATATTATAAGGTATTTTCAATGATAAGCTACTATATATTATAAGGTATTTTCAATGATACACTGCATATTACGTTATATTAGAAGCTTTTTCAATGGTAAACTACTATATATTATAAGGTATTTTCAAAGATACACTGCATATTACGTTATATTATAAGGTATTTTCAATGATACACTGCATATTACGTTATATTATAAGGTATTTTCAATGATACACTACATATTACGTTATATTATAAGGTATTTTCAATGATAAACTGCATATTATGATATATTATAAGGTATTTTCAATGATGCACTGCATATTACGTTATATTATAAGGTATTTTCAATGATAAACTACTATATATTATAAGGTATTTTCAATGATACACTGCATATTACGTGATATTATAAGGTGTTTTCAATGTTACACTGCATATTACGTTATATTATAAGGTATTTTCAATGATACACTCTATATTACGTTATACTATAAGGTATTTTCATTGATACACTACAAATTACCATATATTATAAGGTATTTTCAATGATACACTGCATATTACGTTATATCATAATGTATTTTCAATGATACACTGCATAATAAGTTATATTATAAGGTATTTTCAATGATAAACTACTATATATTATAAGGTATTTTCAAGGGTACACTGCATATTACGTTATATTATAAGGTATTTTCATTGATACACTACAAATTACCATATATTATAAGGTATTTTCAATGATACACTGCATAATACGTTATATCATAAGGTATTTTCAATGATACACTGCATATTACGTTATATTATAAGGAGTTTTCAATGATACACTGCATATTACGTTATATTATAAGGTATTTTCAATGATACACTGCATATTACGTTATATCATAATGTATTTTCAATGATACACTGCATAATACGTTATATTATAAGGTATTTAAAATGATAAACTACTATATATTATAAGGTATTTTCAAGGGTACACTGCATATTACGTTATATTATAAGGTATTTTCATTGATACACTACAAATTACGATATATTATAAGGTATTTTCAATGATAAACTACTATATATTATAAGGTATTTTCATTGATAAACTACTATATATTGTAAGGTAGTTTCAATGATACACTGCATATTACGTTATATTATAAGGAATTTTCAATGATAAACTGCATATTATGGTATATTATAAGTTATTTTCAATGATACACTGCATATTACGTTATATTAATATATAAGGTATTTTCAATGACACACTGCATATTACGTTATATTATAAGGTATTTTCAATGATACACTGCATATTACGATAAATTATAAGGTATTTTCATTGATACACTACAAATTACCATATATTATGAGGTATTTTCAAGGGTACACTGCATATTACGTTATATTATAAGGTATTTTCATTGATACACTACAAATTAGAATATAGTATAAGGTATTTTTAATGATACACTGCATAATACGTTATATCATAAGGTATTTTCAATGATACACTGCATATTACGTTATATTATAAGGTATTTTCAATGATACACTGCATATTACGTTATATTATAAGGTATTTTCAATTGTAAACTACTATATATCATAAGGTATTTTCAATGATACACTGCATATTACGTTATATTGTAAGGTATTTTCAATGATACACTGCATATTACGTTATATTATAAGGTATTTTCAATGATAAACTACTATATATTATAAGGTATTTTCAATGATAAACTGCATATTACGTGATATTATAAGGTGTTTTCAATGTTACACTGCATACTACGTTATATTATAAGGTATTTTCAATGATACACTGTATATTACGTTATATTATAAGGTATTTTCATTGATACACTACAAATTACCATAGATTATAAGGTATTTTCAATGATACACTGCATATTACGTTAAATCATAATGTATTTTCAATGATACACTGCATAATACGTTATATTATAAGGTATTTTCAATGATAAACTACTATATATTATAAGGTATTTTCAAGGGTTCACTGCATATTACGTTATATTATAAGGTATTTTCATTGATACACTACAAATTACCATATATTATAAGGTATTTTCAATGATACACTGCATAATACGTTATATCATAAGGTATTTTCAATGATACACTGCATATTACGTTATATTATAAGGTGTTTTCAATGATAAACTGCATATTATGGTATATTATAAGGTATTTTCAATGATACACTGCATATTACGTTATATTATAAGGTATTTTCATTGATACACTACAAATTACCATATATTATATGGTATTTTCAATGATACACTGCATAATACGTTATATCATAAGGTATTTTCAATGATACACTGCATATTACGTTATATTATAAGGAGTTTTCAATGATACACTGCATATTACGTTATATCATAATGTATTTTCAATGATACACTGCATAATACGTTATATTATAAGGTATTTAAAATGATAAACTACTATATATTATAAGGTATTTTCAAGGGTACACTGCATATTACGTTATATTATAAGGTATTTTCATTGATACACTACAAATTACGATATATTATAAGGTATTTTCAATGATAAACTACTATATATTATAAGGTATTTTCATTGATAAACTACTATATATTGTAAGGTAGTTTCAATGATACACTGCATATTACGTTATATTATAAGGTATTTTCAATGATAAACTGCATATTATGGTATATTATAAGGTATTTTCAATGATACACTGCATATTACGTTATATTAATATATAAGGTATTTTCAATGACACACTGCATATTACGTTATATTATAAGGTATTTTCAATGATACACTGCATATTACGATATATTATATGGTATTTTCAATGATACACTGCATATTATGATATATTATAAGGTATTTTCAATGATACACTGCATATTACGTTATATTATAAGGTATTTTCATTGATACACTACAAATTACCATATATTATAAGGTATTTTCAATGATAAACTGCATATTACGTTATATTATAAGGTATTTTCAATGGTAAACTACTATATATCATAAGGTATTTTCAATGATACACTGCATATTACGTTATATTATAAGGTATTTTCAATGATACACTGCATATTACGTTATATCATAAGGTATTTTCAATGATACACTGCATAATACGTTATATTATAAGGTATTTTCAATGATAAACTACTATATATTATAAGGTATTTTCAAGGGTACACTGCATATTACATAATATTATAAGGTATTTTCATTGATACACTACAAATTACGATATATTATAAGGTATTTTCAATGATAAACTACTATATATTGTAAGGTATTTTCATTGATAAACTACTATATATTGTAAGGTAGTTTCAATGATACACTGCATATTACGTTATATTATAAGGTATTTTCAATGATAAACTGCATATTATGGTATATTATAAGGTATTTTCAATGATACACTGCATATTACGTTATATTAATATATAAGGTATTTTCAATGACACACTGCATATTACGTTATATTATAAGGTATTTTCAATGATAAACTGCATATTACGTTATATTATAAGGTATTTTCAATTGTAAACTACTATATATCATAAGGTATTTTCAATGATACACTGCAAATTACGTTATATTATAAGGTATTTTCAATGATACACTGCATAATACGTTATATTATAAGGTATTTTCAATGATAAACTACTATATATTATAAGGTATTTTCAAGGGTTCACTGCATATTACGTTATATTATAAGGTATTTTCATTGATACACTACAAATTACCATATATTATAAGGTATTTTCAATGATACACTGCATAATACGTTATATCATAAGGTATTTTCAATGATACACTGCATATTACGTTATATTATAAGGTGTTTTCAATGATAAACTGCATATTATGGTATATTATAAGGTATTTTCAATGATACACTGCATATTACGTTATATTATAAGGTATTTTCATTGATACACTACAAATTACCATATATTATATGGTATTTTCAATGATACACTGCATAATACGTTATATCATAAGGTATTTTCAATGATACACTGCATATTACGTTATATTATAAGGAGTTTTCAATGATACACTGCATATTACGTTATATCATAATGTATTTTCAATGATACACTGCATAATACGTTATATTATAAGGTATTTAAAATGATAAACTACTATATATTATAAGGTATTTTCAAGGGTACACTGCATATTACGTTATATTATAAGGTATTTTCATTGATACACTACAAATTACGATATATTATAAGGTATTTTCAATGATAAACTACTATATATTATAAGGTATTTTCATTGATAAACTACTATATATTGTAAGGTAGTTTCAATGATACACTGCATATTACGTTATATTATAAGGTATTTTCAATGATAAACTGCATATTATGGTATATTATAAGGTATTTTCAATGATACACTGCATATTACGTTATATTAATATATAAGGTATTTTCAATGACACACTGCATATTACGTTATATTATAAGGTATTTTCAATGATACACTGCATATTACGATATATTATATGGTATTTTCAATGATACACTGCATATTATGATATATTATAAGGTATTTTCAATGATACACTGCATATTACGTTATATTATAAGGTATTTTCATTGATACACTACAAATTACCATATATTATAAGGTATTTTCAATGATAAACTGCATATTATGATATATTATAAGGTATTTTCAATTGTAAACTACTATATATCATAAGGTATTTTCAATGATACACTGCATATTACGTTATATTATAAGGTATTTTCAATGATACACTGCATATTACGTTATATCATAATGTATTTTCAATGATACACTGCATAATACGTTATATTATAAGGTATTTTCAATGATAAACTACTATATATTATAAGGTATTTTCAAGGGTACACTGCATATTACATAATATTATAAGGTATTTTCAATGATACACTACAAATTACGATATATTGTAATGTATTTTCAATGATAAACTACTATATATTGTAAGGTATTTTCATTGATAAACTACTATATATTGTAAGGTAGTTTCAATGATACACTGCATATTACGTTATATTATAAGGTATTTTCAATGATAAACTGCATATTATGGTATATTATAAGGTATTTTCAATGATACACTGCATATTACGTTATATTAATATATAAGGTATTTTCAATGACACACTGCATATTACGTTATATTATAAGGTATTTTCAATGATAAACTGCATATTACGTTATATTATAAGGTATTTTCAATTGTAAACTACTATATATCATAAGGTATTTTCAATGATACACTGCAAATTACGTTATATTATAAGGTATTTTCAATGATACACTGCATATTACGTTATATCATAATGTATTTTCAATGATAAACTGCATATTATGGTATATTATAAGGTATTTTCAATGATACACTGCATATTACGTTATATTAATATATAAGGTATTTTCAATGACACACTGCATATTACGTTATATTATAAGGTATTTTCAATGATACACTGCATATTACGATATATTATATGGTATTTTCAATGATACACTGCATATTATGATATATTATAAGGTATTTTCAATGATACACTGCATATTACGTTATATTATAAGGTGTTTTCAATGTTAAACTGCATATTATGGTATATTATAAGGTATTTTCAATGATACACTGCATATTACGTTATATTATAAGGTATTTTCATTGATACACTACAAATTACGGTATATATTATATGGTATTTTCAATGATACACTGCATAATACGTTATATCATAAGGTATTTTCAATGATACACTGCATATTACGTTATATTATAAGGTATTTTCAATGATAAACTACTATATATTATAAGGTATTTTCAATGATAAGCTACTATATATTATAAGGTATTTTCAATGATACACTGCATATTACGTTATATTATAAGGTATTTTCAATGATACACTACAAATTACCATATATTATAAGGTATTTTCAATGATAAACTGCATATTATGATATATTATAAGGTATTTTCAATGATACACTGCATATTACGTTATATTATAAGGTATTTTCAATGATAAACTACTATATATTATAAGGTATTTTCAATGATACACTGCATATTACGTGATATTATAAGATGTTTTCAATGTTACACTGCATACTACGTTATATTATAAGGTATTTTCAATGATACACTGTATATTACGTTATATTATAAGGTATTTTCATTGATACACTACAAATTACCATAGATTATAAGGTATTTTCAATGATACACTGCATATTACGTTAAATCATAATGTATTTTCAATGATACACTGCATAATACGTTATATTATAAGGTATTTTCAATGATAAACTACTATATATTATAAGGTATTTTCAAGGGTACACTGCATATTACGTTATATTATAAGGTATTTTCATTGATACACTACAAATTACCATATATTATAAGGTATTTTCAATGATACACTGCATTATACGTTATATCATAAGGTATTTTCAATGATACACTGCATATTACGTTATATTATAAGGTGTTTTCAATGATAAACTGCATATTATGGTATATTATAAGGTATTTTCAATGATACACTGCATATTACGTTATATTATAAGGTATTATCATTGATACACTACAAATTACCATATATTATATGGTATTTTCAATGATACACTGCATAATACGTTATATCATAAGGTATTTTCAATGATACACTGCATATTACGTTATATTATAAGGTATTTTCAATGATAAACTACTATATATTATAAGGTATTTTCAATGATAAGCTACTATATATTATAAGGTATTTTCAATGATACACTGCATATTACGTTATATTATAAGCTTTTTCAATGGTAAACTACTATATATTATAAGGTATTTTCAAAGATACACTGCATATTACGTTATATTATAAGGTATTTTCAATGATACACTGCATATTACGTTATATTATAAGGTATTTTCAATAATAAACTACTATATATTATAAGGTATTTTCAATGATACACTGCATATTACGTGATATTATAAGGTGTTTTCAATGTTACACTGCATACTACGTTATATTATAAGGTATTTTCAATGATACACTCTATATTACGTTATACTATAAGGTATTTTCATTGATACACTACAAATTACCATATATTATAAGGTATTTTCAAGGGTACACTGCATATTACGTTATATTATAAGGTATTTTCATTGATACACTACAAATTACGATATATTATAAGGTATTTTCATTGATACACTACAAATTACCATATATTATAAGGTATTTTCAATGATACACTGCATTATACGTTATATCATAAGGTATTTTCAATGATACACTGCATATTACGTTATATTATAAGGTGTTTTCAATGATAAACTGCATATTACGTTATATTATAAGGTATTTTCAATGATACACTGCATATTACGTTATATTATAAGGTATTTTCAATAATAAACTACTATATATTATAAGGTATTTTCAATGATACACTGCATATTACGTGATATTATAAGGTGTTTTCAATGTTACACTGCATACTACGTTATATTATAAGGTATTTTCAATGATACACTCTATATTACGTTATACTATAAGGTATTTTCATTGATACACTACAAATTACCATATATTATAAGGTATTTTCAAGGGTACACTGCATATTACGTTATATTATAAGGTATTTTCATTGATACACTACAAATTACGATATATTATAAGGTATTTTCAATGATAAACTACTATATATTATAAGGTATTTTCATTGATAAACTACTATATATTGTAAGGTAGTTTCAATGATACACTGCATATTACGTTATATTATAAGGTATTTTCAATGATAAACTGCATATTATGGTATATTATAAGTTATTTTCAATGATACACTGCATATTACGTTATATTAATATATAAGGTATTTTCAATGACACACTGCATATTACGTTATATTATAAGGTATTTTCAATGATACACTGCATATTACGATATATTATATGGTATTTTCAATGATACACTGCATATTATGATATATTATAAGGTATTTTCAATGATACACTGCATATTACGTTATATTATAAGGTGTTTTCAATGTTAAACTGCATATTATGGTATATTATAAGGTATTTTCAATGATACACTGCATATTACGTTATATTATAAGGTATTTTCATTGATACACTACAAATTACGGTATATATTATATGGTATTTTCAATGATACACTGCATAATACGTTATATCATAAGGTATTTTCAATGATACACTGCATATTACGTTATATTATAAGGTATTTTCAATGATAAACTACTATATATTATAAGGTATTTTCAATGATAAGCTACTATATATTATAAGGTATTTTCAATGATACACTGCATATTACGTTATATTATAAGGTATTTTCAATGATACACTACAAATTACCATATATTATAAGGTATTTTCAATGATAAACTGCATATTATGATATATTATAAGGTATTTTCAATGATACACTGCATATTACGTTATATTATAAGGTATTTTCAATGATAAACTACTATATATTATAAGGTATTTTCAATGATACACTGCATATTACGTGATATTATAAGGTGTTTTCAATGTTACACTGCATACTACGTTATATTATAAGGTATTTTCAATGATACACTGTATATTACGTTATATTATAAGGTATTTTCATTGATACACTACAAATTACCATAGATTATAAGGTATTTTCAATGATACACTGCATATTACGTAAAATCATAATGTATTTTCAATGATACACTGCATAATACGTTATATTATAAGGTATTTTCAATGATAAACTACTATATATTATAAGGTATTTTCAAGGGTACACTGCATATTACGTTATATTATAAGGTATTTTCATTGATACACTACAAATTACCATATATTATAAGGTATTTTCAATGATACACTGCATTATACGTTATATCATAAGGTATTTTCAATGATACACTGCATATTACGTTATATTATAAGGTGTTTTCAATGATAAACTGCATATTATGGTATATTATAAGGTATTTTCAATGATACACTGCATATTACGTTATATTATAAGGTATTATCATTGATACACTACAAATTACCATATATTATATGGTATTTTCAATGATACACTGCATAATACGTTATATCATAAGGTATTTTCAATGATACACTGCATATTACGTTATATTATAAGGTATTTTCAATGATAAACTACTATATATTATAAGGTATTTTCAATGATAAGCTACTATATATTATAAGGTATTTTCAATGATACACTGCATATTACGTTATATTATAAGCTTTTTCAATGGTAAACTACTATATATTATAAGGTATTTTCAATGATACACTGCATATTACGTTATATTATAAGGTATTTTCAATGATACACTGCATATTACGTTATATTATAAGGTATTTTCAATAATAAACTACTATATATTATAAGGTATTTTCAATGATACACTGCATATTACGTGATATTATAAGGTGTTTTCAATGTTACACTGCATACTACGTTATATTATAAGGTATTTTCAATGATACACTCTATATTACGTTATACTATAAGGTATTTTCATTGATACACTACAAATTACCATATATTATAAGGTATTTTCAAGGGTACACTGCATATTACGTTATATTATAAGGTATTTTCATTGATACACTACAAATTACGATATATTATAAGGTATTTTCAATGATAAACTACTATATATTATAAGGTATTTTCATTGATAAACTACTATATATTGTAAGGTAGTTTCAATGATACACTGCATATTACGTTATATTATAAGGTATTTTCAATGATAAACTGCATATTATGGTATATTATAAGTTATTTTCAATGATACACTGCATATTACGTTATATTAATATATAAGGTATTTTCAATGACACACTGCATATTACGTTATATTATAAGGTATTTTCAATGATACACTGCATATTACGATATATTATATGGTATTTTCAATGATACACTGCATATTATGATATATTATAAGGTATTTTCAATGATACACTGCATATTACGTTATATTATAAGGTGTTTTCAATGTTAAACTGCATATTATGGTATATTATAAGGTATTTTCAATGATACACTGCATATTACGTTATATTATAAGGTATTTTCATTGATACACTACAAATTACGGTATATATTATATGGTATTTTCAATGATACACTGCATAATACGTTATATCATAAGGTATTTTCAATGATACACTGCATATTACGTTATATTATAAGGTATTTTCAATGATAAACTACTATATATTATAAGGTATTTTCAATGATAAGCTACTATATATTATAAGGTATTTTCAATGATACACTGCATATTACGTTATATTATAAGGTATTTTCATTGATACACTACAAATTACCATATATTATAAGGTATTTTCAATGATCAACTGCATATTATGATATATTATAAGGTATGTTCAATGATACACTGCATATTACGTTATATTATAAGGTATTTTCAATGATAAACTACTATATATTATAAGGTATTTTCAATGATACACTGCATATTACGTGATATTATAAGATGTTTTCAATGTTACACTGCATACTACGTTATATTATAAGGTATTTTCAATGATACACTGTATATTACGTTATATTATAAGGTATTTTCATTGATACACTACAAATTACCATAGATTATAAGGTATTTTCAATGATACACTGCATATTACGTTAAATCATAATGTATTTTCAATGATACACTGCATAATACGTTATATTATAAGGTATTTTCAATGATAAACTACTATATATTATAAGGTATTTTCAAGGGTACACTGCATATTACGTTATATTATAAGGTATTTTCATTGATACACTACAAATTACCATATATTATAAGGTATTTTCAATGATACACTGCATTATACGTTATATCATAAGGTATTTTCAATGATACACTGCATATTACGTTATATTATAAGGTGTTTTCAATGATAAACTGCATATTATGGTATATTATAAGGTATTTTCAATGATACACTGCATATTACGTTATATTATAAGGTATTATCATTGATACACTACAAATTACCATATATTATATGGTATTTTCAATGATACACTGCATAATACGTTATATCATAAGGTATTTTCAATGATACACTGCATATTACGTTATATTATAAGGTATTTTCAATGATAAACTACTATATATTATAAGGTATTTTCAATGATAAGCTACTATATATTATAAGGTATTTTCAATGATACACTGCATATTACGTTATATTATAAGCTTTTTCAATGGTAAACTACTATATATTATAAGGTATTTTCAATGATACACTGCATATTACGTTATATTATAAGGTATTTTCAATGATACACTGCATATTACGTTATATTATAAGGTATTTTCAATAATAAACTACTATATATTATAAGGTATTTTCAATGATACACTGCATATTACGTGATATTATAAGGTGTTTTCAATGTTACACTGCATACTACGTTATATTATAAGGTATTTTCAATGATACACTCTATATTACGTTATACTATAAGGTATTTTCATTGATACACTACAAATTACCATATATTATAAGGTATTTTCAAGGGTACACTGCATATTACGTTATATTATAAGGTATTTTCATTGATACACTACAAATTACGATATATTATAAGGTATTTTCAATGATAAACTACTATATATTATAAGGTATTTTCATTGATAAACTACTATATATTGTAAGGTAGTTTCAATGATACACTGCATATTAC
The DNA here is from genome assembly GCA_916610255.1 of Lasioglossum lativentre. Classification (NCBI taxonomy): domain Eukaryota; kingdom Metazoa; phylum Arthropoda; class Insecta; order Hymenoptera; family Halictidae; genus Lasioglossum; species Lasioglossum lativentre. The sequence continues at coordinate 490,957 of CAKAJI010001026.1, forward strand.
GTTATATTATAAGGTATTTTCAATGATAAACTGCATATTATGGTATATTATAAGTTATTTTCAATGATACACTGCATATTACGTTATATTAATATATAAGGTATTTTCAATGACACACTGCATATTACGTTATATTATAAGGTATTTTCAATGATACACTGCATATTACGATATATTATATGGTATTTTCAATGATACACTGCATATTATGATATATTATAAGGTATTTTCAATGATACACTGCATATTACGTTATATTATAAGGTGTTTTCAATGATACACTGCATATTATGATATATTATAAGGTATTTTCAATGATACACTGCATATTACGTTATATTATAAGGTATTTTCATTGATACACTACAAATTACGGTATATATTATATGGTATTTTCAATGATACACTGCATAATACGTTATATCATAAGGTATTTTCAATGATGCACTGCATATTACGTTATATTATAAGGTATTTTCAATGATAAGCTACTATATATTATAAGGTATTTTCAATGATACACTGCATATTACGTGATATTATAAGGTGTTTTCAATGTTACACTGCATATTACGTTATATTATAAGGTATTTTCAATGATACACTCTATATTACGTTATACTATAAGGTATTTTCATTGATACACTACAAATTACCATATATTATAAGGTATTTTCAATGATACACTGCATATTACGTTATATCATAATGTATTTTCAATGATACACTGCATAATACGTTATATTATAAGGTATTTTCAATGATAAACTACTATATATTATAAGGTATTTTCAAGGGTACACTGCATATTACGTTATATTATAAGGTATTTTCATTGATACACTACAAATTACCATATATTATAAGGTATTTTCAATGATACACTGCATAATACGTTATATCATAAGGTATTTTCAATGATACACTGCATATTACGTTATATTATAAGGAGTTTTCAATGATACACTGCATATTACGTTATATTATAAGGTATTTTCAATGATAAACTACTATATATTATAAGGTATTTTCAATGATACACTGCATATTACGTTATATTATAAGGTATTTTCAATGATACACTGCATATTACGTTATATTATAAGGTATTTTCAATGATACACTGCATATTACGTTATATCATAATGTATTTTCAATGATACACTGCATAATACGTTATATTATAAGGTATTTAAAATGATAAACTACTATATATTATAAGGTATTTTCAATGATACACTGCATATTACGTTATATTATAAGGTATTTTCATTGATACACTACAAATTACGATATATTATAAGGTATTTTCAATGATAAACTACTATATATTATAAGGTATTTTCATTGATAAACTACTATATATTGTAAGGTAGTTTCAATGATACACTGCATATTACGTTATATTATAAGGTATTTTCAATGATACACTGCATATTACGATATATTATAAGGTATTTTCATTGATACACTACAAATTACCATATATTATAAGGTATTTTCAATGATAAACTGCATATTACGTTATATTATAAGGTATTTTCAATTGTAAACTACTATATATCATAAGGTATTTTCAAGGGTACACTGCATATTACATAATATTATAAGGTATTTTCATTGATACACTACAAATTACCATATATTATGAGGTATTTTCAAGGGTACACTGCATATTACGTTATATTATAAGGTATTTTCATTGATACACTACAAATTAGAATATAGTATAAGGTATTTTTAATGATACACTGCATAATACGTTATATCATAAGGTATTTTCAATGATACACTGCATATTACGTTATATTATAAGGTATTTTCAATGATACACTGCATATTACGTTATATTATAAGGTATTTTCAATTGTAAACTACTATATATCATAAGGTATTTTCAATGATACACTGCATATTACGTTATATTGTAAGGTATTTTCAATGATACACTGCATATTACGTTATATTATAAGGTATTTTCAATGATAAACTACTATATATTATAAGGTATTTTCAATGATACACTGCATATTACGTGATATTATAAGGTGTTTTCAATGTTACACTGCATACTACGTTATATTATAAGGTATTTTCAATGATACACTGTATATTACGTTATATTATAAGGTATTTTCATTGATACACTACAAATTACCATAGATTATAAGGTATTTTCAATGATACACTGCATATTACGTTAAATCATAATGTATTTTCAATGATACACTGCATAATACGTTATATTATAAGGTATTTTCAATGATAAACTACTATATATTATAAGGTATTTTCAAGGGTACACTGCATATTACGTTATATTATAAGGTATTTTCATTGATACACTGCATATTACGTTATATTATAAGGTATTTTCAATGATAAACTACTATATATTATAAGGTATTTTCAATGATACACTGCATATTACGTGATATTATAAGGTGTTTTCAATGTTACACTGCATACTACGTTATATCATAATGTATTTTCAATGATACACTGCATAATACGTTATATTATAAGGTATTTAAAATGATAAACTACTATATATTATTAGGTATTTTCAAGGGTACACTGCAAATTACGTTATATTATAAGGTATTTTCATTGATACACTACAAATTACGATATATTATAAGGTATTTTCAATGATAAACTACTATATATTATAAGGTATTTTCATTGATAAACTACTATATATTGTAAGGTAGTTTCAATGATACACTGCATATTACGTTATATTATAAGGTATTTTCAATGATAAACTGCATATTATTGTATATTATAAGGTATTTTCAATGATACACTGCATATTACGTTATATTAATATATAAGGTATTTTCAATGACACACTGCATATTACGTTATATTATAAGGTATTTTCAATGATACACTGCATATTACGATATATTATATGGTATTTTCAATGATACACTGCATATTATGATATATTATAAGGTATTTTCAATGATACACTGCATATTACGTTATATTATAAGGTATTTTCATTGATACACTACAAATTACCATATATTATAAGGTATTTTCAATGATAAACTGCATATTACGTTATATTATAAGGTATTTTCAATTGTAAACTACTATATATCATAAGGTATTTTCAATGATACACTGCATATTACGTTATATTATAAGGTATTTTCAATGATACACTGCATATTACGTTATATCATAATGTATTTTCAATGATACACTGCATAATACGTTATATTATAAGGTATTTTCAATGATAAACTACTATATATTATAAGGTATTTTCAAGGGTACACTGCATATTACGTTATATTATAAGGTATTTTCATTGATACACTACAAATTACCATATATTATAAGGTATTTTCAATGATACACTGCATAATACGTTATATCATAAGGTATTTTCAATGATACACTGCATATTACGTTATATTATAAGGTATTTTCAATTGTAAACTACTATATATCATAAGGTATTTTCAATGATACACTGCATATTACGTTATATTATAAGGTATTTTCAATGATACACTGCATAATACGTTATATTATAAGGTATTTAAAATGATAAACTACTATATATTATAAGGTATTTTCAAGGGTACACTGCATATTACGTTATATTATAAGGTATTTTCATTGATACACTACAAATTACGATATATTATAAGGTATTTTCAATGATAAACTACTATATATTATAAGGTATTTTCATTGATAAACTACTATATATTGTAAGGTAGTTTCAATGATACACTGCATATTACGTTATATTATAAGGTATTTTCAACGATAAACTGCATATTATGGTATATTATAAGTTATTTTCAATGATACACTGCATATTACGTTATATTAATATATAAGGTATTTTCAATGACACACTGCATATTACGTTATATTATAAGGTATTTTCAATGATACACTGCATATTACGATATATTATATGGTATTTTCAATGATACACTGCATATTATGATATATTATAAGGTATTTTCAATGATACACTGCATATTACGTTATATTATAAGGTATTTTCATTGATACACTACAAATTACCATATATTATAAGGTATTTTCAATGATAAACTGCATATTACGTTATATTATAAGGTATTTTCAATTGTAAACTACTATATATCATAAGGTATTTTCAATGATACACTGCATATTACGTTATATTATAAGGTATTTTCAATGATACACTGCATATTACGTTATATTATAAGCTTTTTCAATGGTAAACTACTATATATTATAAGGTATTTTCAAAGATACACTGCATATTACGTTATATTATAAGGTATTTTCAATGATACACTGCATATTACGTTATATTATAAGGTATTTTCAATAATAAACTACTATATATTATAAGGTATTTTCAATGATACACTGCATATTACGTGATATTATAAGGTGTTTTCAATGTTACACTGCATACTACGTTATATTATAAGGTATTTTCAATGATACACTCTATATTACGTTATACTATAAGGTATTTTCATTGATACACTACAAATTACCATATATTATAAGGTATTTTCAAGGGTACACTGCATATTACGTTATATTATAAGGTATTTTCATTGATACACTACAAATTACGATATATTATAAGGTATTTTCAATGATAAACTACTATATATTATAAGGTATTTTCATTGATAAACTACTATATATTGTAAGGTAGTTTCAATGATACACTGCATATTACGTTATATTATAAGGTATTTTCAATGATAAACTGCATATTATGGTATATTATAAGTTATTTTCAATGATACACTGCATATTACGTTATATTAATATATAAGGTATTTTCAATGACACACTGCATATTACGTTATATTATAAGGTATTTTCAATGATACACTGCATATTACGATATATTATATGGTATTTTCAATGATACACTGCATATTATGATATATTATAAGGTATTTTCAATGATACACTGCATATTACGTTATATTATAAGGTGTTTTCAATGTTAAACTGCATATTATGGTATATTATAAGGTATTTTCAATGATACACTGCATATTACGTTATATTATAAGGTATTTTCATTGATACACTACAAATTACGGTATATATTATATGGTATTTTCAATGATACACTGCATAATACGTTATATCATAAGGTATTTTCAATGATGCACTGCATATTACGTTATATTATAAGGTATTTTCAATGATAAGCTACTATATATTATAAGGTATTTTCAATGATACACTGCATATTACGTGATATTATAAGGTGTTTTCAATGTTACACTGCATATTACGTTATATTATAAGGTATTTTCAATGATACACTCTATATTACGTTATACTATAAGGTATTTTCATTGATACACTACAAATTACCATATATTATAAGGTATTTTCAATGATACACTGCATATTACGTTATATCATAATGTATTTTCAATGATACACTGCATAATACGTTATATTATAAGGTATTTTCAATGATAAACTACTATATATTATAAGGTATTTTCAAGGGTACACTGCATATTACGTTATATTATAAGGTATTTTCAATGATACACTGCATATTACGTTATATCATAATGTATTTTCAATGATACACTGCATAATACGTTATATTATAAGGTATTTAAAATGATAAACTACTATATATTATAAGGTATTTTCAAGGGTACACTGCATATTACGTTATATTATAAGGTATTTTCATTGATACACTACAAATTACGATATATTATAAGGTATTTTCAATGATAAACTACTATATATTATAAGGTATTTTCATTGATAAACTACTATATATTGTAAGGTAGTTTCAATGATACACTGCATATTACGTTATATTATAAGGTATTTTCAATGATACACTGCATATTACGATATATTATAAGGTATTTTCATTGATACACTACAAATTACCATATATTATAAGGTATTTTCAATGATAAACTGCATATTACGTTATATTATAAGGTATTTTCAATTGTAAACTACTATATATCATAAGGTATTTTCAAGGGTACACTGCATATTACATAATATTATAAGGTATTTTCATTGATACACTACAAATTACCATATATTATGAGGTATTTTCAAGGGTACACTGCATATTACGTTATATTATAAGGTATTTTCATTGATACACTACAAATTAGAATATAGTATAAGGTATTTTTAATGATACACTGCATAATACGTTATATCATAAGGTATTTTCAATGATACACTGCATATTACGTTATATTATAAGGTATTTTCAATGATACACTGCATATTACGTTATATTATAAGGTATTTTCAATTGTAAACTACTATATATCATAAGGTATTTTCAATGATACACTGCATATTACGTTATATTATAAGGTATTTTCAATGATACACTGCATATTACGTTATATTATAAGGTATTTTCAATGATAAACTACTATATATTATAAGGTATTTTCAATGATAAACTGCATATTACGTGATATTATAAGGTGTTTTCAATGTTACACTGCATACTACGTTATATTATAAGGTATTTTCAATGATACACTGTATATTACGTTATATTATAAGGTATTTTCATTGATACACTACAAATTACCATAGATTATAAGGTATTTTCAATGATACACTGCATATTACGTTAAATCATAATGTATTTTCAATGATACACTGCATAATACGTTATATTATAAGGTATTTTCAATGATAAACTACTATATATTATAAGGTATTTTCAAGGGTACACTGCATATTACGTTATATTATAAGGTATTTTCATTGATACACTGCATATTACGTTATATTATAAGGTATTTTCAATGATAAACTACTATATATTATAAGGTATTTTCAATGATACACTGCATATTACGTGATATTATAAGGTGTTTTCAATGTTACACTGCATACTACGTTATATCATAATGTATTTTCAATGATACACTGCATAATACGTTATATTATAAGGTATTTAAAATGATAAACTACTATATATTATTAGGTATTTTCAAGGGTACACTGCATATTACGTTATATTATAAGGTATTTTCATTGATACACTACAAATTACGATATATTATAAGGTATTTTCAATGATAAACTACTATATATTATAAGGTATTTTCATTGATAAACTACTATATATTGTAAGGTAGTTTCAATGATACACTGCATATTACGTTATATTATAAGGTATTTTCAATGATAAACTGCATATTATGGTATATTATAAGGTATTTTCAATGATACACTGCATATTACGTTATATTAATATATAAGGTATTTTCAATGACACACTGCATATTACGTTATATTATAAGGTATTTTCAATGATACACTGCATATTACGATATATTATATGGTATTTTCAATGATACACTGCATATTATGATATATTATAAGGTATTTTCAATGATACACTGCATATTACGTTATATTATAAGGTATTTTCATTGATACACTACAAATTACCATATATTATAAGGTATTTTCAATGATAAACTGCATATTACGTTATATTATAAGGTATTTTCAATTGTAAACTACTATATATCATAAGGTATTTTCAATGATACACTGCATATTACGTTATATTATAAGGTATTTTCAATGATACACTGCATATTACGTTATATCATAATGTATTTTCAATGATACACTGCATAATACGTTATATTATAAGGTATTTTCAATGATAAACTACTATATATTATAAGGTATTTTCAAGGGTACACTGCATATTACGTTATATTATAAGGTATTTTCATTGATACACTACAAATTACCATATATTATAAGGTATTTTCAATGATACACTGCATAATACGTTATATCATAAGGTATTTTCAATGATACACTGCATATTACGTTATATTATAAGGTATTTTCAATTGTAAACTACTATATATCATAAGGTATTTTCAATGATACACTGCATATTACGTTATATTATAAGGTATTTTCAATGATACACTGCATAATACGTTATATTATAAGGTATTTAAAATGATAAACTACTATATATTATAAGGTATTTTCAAGGGTACACTGCATATTACGTTATATTATAAGGTATTTTCATTGATACACTACAAATTACGATATATTATAAGGTATTTTCAATGATAAACTACTATATATTATAAGGTATTTTCATTGATAAACTACTATATATTGTAAGGTAGTTTCAATGATACACTGCATATTACGTTATATTATAAGGTATTTTCAACGATAAACTGCATATTATGGTATATTATAAGTTATTTTCAATGATACACTGCATATTACGTTATATTAATATATAAGGTATTTTCAATGACACACTGCATATTACGTTATATTATAAGGTATTTTCAATGATACACTGCATATTACGATATATTATATGGTATTTTCAATGATACACTGCATATTATGATATATTATAAGGTATTTTCAATGATACACTGCATATTACGTTATATTATAAGGTATTTTCATTGATACACTACAAATTACCATATATTATAAGGTATTTTCAATGATACACTGCATATTACGTTATATTATAAGGTATTTTCAATTTTAAACTACTATATATCATAAGGTATTTTCAATGATACACTGCATATTACGTTATATTATAAGGTATTTTCAATGATACACTGCATATTACGTTATATCATAATGTATTTTCAATGATACACTGCATAATACGTTATATTATAAGGTATTTTCAATGATAAACTACTATATATTGTAACGAAATCTCTATTTCGCTAAATAAATAAATACACTTTCAATAACTGTGATACGTTATCTTTCGGAGGAAGGCAACTTATCTTTGCTATATCGCTTTTATCGCCTTTGACGTCTCGGACGTCCGCTTTCTCTCGTGTCTGTCTTCCGACTCTCTTTCGTTCCAGCGTCGTTTTCCTAACGACGCTGTAACCAACCTGAATCTTCCAACAATTCTATACAACGGGTATACCGATAGACACGTAACATTAGTATGCCGGTAGACCCGTAACAATATTATAAGGTATTTTCAAGGGTACACTGCATATTACATAATATTATAAGGTATTTTCATTGATACACTACAAATTACGATATATTATAAGGTATTTTCAATGATAAACTACTATATATTGTAAGGTATTTTCATTGATAAACTACTATATATTGTAAGGTAGTTTCAATGATACACTGCATATTACGTTATATTATAAGGTATTTTCAATGATAAACTGCATATTATGGTATATTATAAGGTATTTTCAATGATACACTGCATATTACGTTATATTAATATATAAGGTATTTTCAATGACACACTGCATATTACGTTATATTATAAGGTATTTTCAATGATACACTGCATATTACGATATATTATATGGTATTTTCAATGATACACTGCATATTATGATATATTATAAGGTATTTTCAATGATACACTGCATATTACGTTATATTATAAGGTATTTTCATTGATACACTACAAATTACCATATATTATAAGGTATTTTCAATGATAAACTGCATATTACGTTATATTATAAGGTATTTTCAATTGTAAACTACTATATATCATAAGGTATTTTCAATGATACACTGCATATTACGTTATATTATAAGGTATTTTCAATGATACACTGCATATTACGTTATATCATAATGTATTTTCAATGATAAACTGCATATTATGGTATATTATAAGGTATTTTCAATGATACACTGCATATTACGTTATATTAATATATAAGGTATTTTCAATGACACACTGCATATTACGTTATATTATAAGGTATTTTCAATGATACACTGCATATTACGATATATTATATGGTATTTTCAATGATACACTGCATATTATGATATATTATAAGGTATTTTCAATGATACACTGCATATTACGTTATATTATAAGGTATTTTCATTGATACACTACAAATTACCATATATTATAAGGTATTTTCAATGATAAACTGCATATTACGTTATATTATAAGGTATTTTCAATTGTAAAATACTATATATAATAAGGTATTTTCAATGATACACTGCATATTACGTTATATTATAAGGTATTTTCAATGATATACTGCATATTACGTTATATCATAATGTATTTTCAATGATACACTGCATAATACGTTATATTATAAGGTATTTTCAATGATAAACTACTATATATTATAAGGTATTTTCAAGGGTACACTGCATATTACATAATATTATAAGGTATTTTCATTGATACACTGCAAATTACCATATATTATGAGGTATTTTCAAGGGTACACTGCATATTACGTTATATTATAAGGTATTTTCATTGATACACTACAAATTAGAATATATTATAAGGTATTTTCAATGATACACTGCATATTACGTGATATTATAAGGTGTTTTCAATGTTACACTGCATACTACGTTATATTATGAGGTATTTTCAATGATACACTGTATATTACGTTATATTATAAGGTATTTTCATTGATACACTACAAATTACCATAGATTATAAGGTATTTTCAATGATACACTGCATATTACGTTAAATCATAATGTATTTTCAATGATACACTGCATAATACGTTATATTATAAGGTATTTTCAATGATAAACTACTATATATTATAAGGTATTTTCAAGGGTACACTGCATATTATGTTATATTATAAGGTATTTTCATTGATACACTACAAATTACCATATATTATAAGGTATTTTCAATGATACACTGCATAATACGTTATATTATAAGGTATTTTCAATGATAAACTACTATATATTATAAGGTATTTTCAAGGGTACACTGCATATTACATAATATTATAAGGTATTTTCATTGATACACTACAAATTACGATATATTATAAGGTATTTTCAATGATAAACTACTATATATTGTAAGGTATTTTCATTGATAAACTACTATATATTGTAAGGTAGTTTCAATGATACACTGCATATTACGTTATATTATAAGGTATTTTCAATGATAAACTGCATATTATGGTATATTATAAGGTATTTTCAATGATACACTGCATATTACGTTATATTAATATATAAGGTATTTTCAATGACACACTGCATATTACGTTATATTATAAGGTATTTTCAATGATACACTGCATATTACGATATATTATATGGTATTTTCAATGATACACTGCATATTATGATATATTATAATGTATTTTCAATGATACACTGCATATTACGTTATATTATAAGGTATTTTCATTGATACACTACAAATTACCATATATTATAAGGTATTTTCAATGATAAACTGCATATTACGTTATATTATAAGGTATTTTCAATGATAAACTGCATATTACGTTATATTATAAGGTATTTTCAATTGTAAACTACTATATATCATAAGGTATTTTCAATGATACACTGCAAATTACGTTATATTATAAGGTATTTTCAATTGTAAACTACTATATATCATAAGGTATTTTCAATGATACACTGCAAATTACGTTATATTATAAGGTATTTTCAATGATAAACTGCATATTACGTTATATTATAAGGTATTTTCAATGATAAACTGCATATTACGTTATATTATAAGGTATTTTCAATTGTAAACTACTATATATCATAAGGTATTTTCAATGATACACTGCAAATTACGTTATATTATAAGGTATTTTCAATGATACACTGCATATTACGTTATATCATAATGTATTTTCAATGATAAACTGCATATTATGGTATATTATAAGGTATTTTCAATGATACACTGCATATTACGTTATATTAATATATAAGGTATTTTCAATGACACACTGCATATTACGTTATATTATAAGGTATTTTCAATGATACACTGCATATTACGATATATTATATGGTATTTTCAATGATACACTGCATATTATGATATATTATAAGGTATTTTCAATGATACACTGCATATTACGTTATATTATAAGGTATTTTCATTGATACACTACAAATTACCATATATTATAAGGTATTTTCAATGATACACTACATATTACGTTATATTATAAGGTATTTTCAATGATACACTGCATATTACGATATATTATATGGTATTTTCAATGATACACTGCATATTACGTTATATTATAAGGTATTTTCATTGATACAGTACAAATTACCATATATTATATGGTATTTTCAATGATACACTGCATAATACGTTATATCATAAGGTATTTTCAATGATACACTGCATATTACGTTATATTATAAGGTATTTTCAATTGTAAACTACTATATATCATAAGGTATTTTCAATGATACACTGCATATTACGTTATATTATAAGGTACTTTCAATGATACACTGCATATTACGTTATATCATAAGGTATTTTCAATGATACACTGCATAATACGTTATATTATAAGGTATTTTCAATGATAAACTACTATATATTATAAGGTATTTTCAAGAGTACACTGCATATTACATAATATTATAAGGTATTTTCATTGATACACTACAAATTACCATATATTATAAGGTATTTTCAATGATACACTGCATATTACGTTATATTATAAGGTATTTTCAATGATACACTGCATATTACGTTATATTATAAGGTATTTTCAATGATAACCTACTATATATTATAAGGTATTTTCAAGGGTACACTGCATATTACATAATATTATAAGGTATTTTCATTGATACACTACAAATTACCATATATTATGAGGTATTTTCAAGGGTACACTGCATATTACGTTATATTATAAGGTATTTTCATTGATACACTACAAATTAGAATATAGTATAAGGTATTTTTAATGATACACTGCATAATACGTTATATCATAAGGTATTTTCAATGATACACTGCATATTACGTTATATTATAAGGTATTTTCAATGATACACTGCATATTACGTTATATTATAAGGTATTTTCAATTGTAAACTACTATATATCATAAGGTATTTTCAATGATACACTGCATATTACGTTATATTGTAAGGTATTTTCAATGATACACTGCATATTACGTTATATCATAATGTATTTTCAATGATACACTGCATAATACGTTATATTATAAGGTATTTTCAATGATAAACTACTATATATTATAAGGTATTTTCAAGGGTACACTGCATATTACATAATATTATAAGGTATTTTCATTGATACACTACAAATTACGATATATTATAAGGTATTTTCAATGATAAACTACTATATATTGTAAGGTATTTTCAATGATAAACTACTATATATTATAAGGTATTTTCAATGATACACTGCATATTACGTTATATCATAAGGTATTTTCAATGATAAACTGCATATTATGGTATATTATAAGGTATTTTCAATGATACACTGCATATTACGTTATATTAATATATAAGGTATTTTCAATGACACACTGCATATTACGTTATATTATAAGGTATTTTCAATGATACACTGCATATTACGTTATATCATAATGTATTTTCAATGATACACTGCATAATACGTTATATTATAAGGTATTTTCAATGATAACCTACTATATATTATAAGGTATTTTCAAGGGTACACTGCATATTACATAATATTATAAGGTATTTTCATTGATACACTACAAATTACCATATATTATGAGGTATTTTCAAGGGTACACTGCATATTACGTTATATTATAAGGTATTTTCATTGATACACTACAAATTAGAATATATTATAAGGTATTTTTAATGATACACTGCATAATACGTTATATCATAAGGTATTTTCAATGATACACTGCATATTACGTTATATTATAAGGTATTTTCAATGATACACTGCATATTACGTTATATTATAAGGTATTTTCAATTGTAAACTACTATATATCATAAGGTATTTTCAATGATACACTGCATATTACGTTATATTGTAAGGTATTTTCAATGATACACTGCATATTACGTTATATCATAATGTATTTTCAATGATACACTGCATAATACGTTATATTATAAGGTATTTTCAATGATAAACTACTATATATTATAAGGTATTTTCAAGGGTACACTGCATATTACATAATATTATAAGGTATTTTCATTGATACACTACAAATTACGATATATTATAAGGTATTTTCAATGATAAACTACTATATATTATAAGGTATTTTCAATGATACACTGCATATTACGTGATATTATAAGGTGTTTTCAATGTTACACTGCATACTACGTTATATTATAAGGTATTTTCAATGATACACTGTATATTACGTTATATTATAAGGTATTTTCATTGATACACTACAAATTACCATAGATTATAAGGTATTTTCAATGATACACTGCATATTACGTTAAATCATAATGTATTTTCAATGATACACTGCATAATACGTTATATTATAAGGTATTTTCAATGATAAACTACTATATATTATAAGGTATTTTCAAGGGTACACTGCATATTACGTTATATTATAAGGTATTTTCATTGATACACTGCATATTACGTTATATTATAAGGTATTTTCAATGATAAACTACTATATATTATAAGGTATTTTCAATGATACACTGCATATTACGTGATATTATAAGGTGTTTTCAATGTTACACTGCATACTACGTTATATCATAATGTATTTTCAATGATACACTGCATAATACGTTATATTATAAGGTATTTAAAATGATAAACTACTATATATTATTAGGTATTTTCAAGGGTACACTGCATATTACGTTATATTATAAGGTATTTTCATTGATACACTACAAATTACGATATATTATAAGGTATTTTCAATGATAAACTACTATATATTATAAGGTATTTTCATTGATAAACTACTATATATTGTAAGGTAGTTTCAATGATACACTGCATATTACGTTATATTATAAGGTATTTTCAATGATAAACTGCATATTATGGTATATTATAAGGTATTTTCAATGATACACTGCATATTACGTTATATTAATATATAAGGTATTTTCAATGACACACTGCATATTACGTTATATTATAAGGTATTTTCAATGATACACTGCATATTACGATATATTATATGGTATTTTCAATGATACACTGCATATTATGATATATTATAAGGTATTTTCAATGATACACTGCATATTACGTTATATTATAAGGTATTTTCATTGATACACTACAAATTACCATATATTATAAGGTATTTTCAATGATACACTGCATATTACGTTATATTATAAGGTATTTTCAATTGTAAACTACTATATATCATAAGGTATTTTCAATGATACACTGCATATTACGTTATATTATAAGGTATTTTCAATGATACACTGCATATTACGTTATATCATAATGTATTTTCAATGATACACTGCATAATACGTTATATTATAAGGTATTTTCAATGATAAACTACTATATATTATAAGGTATTTTCAAGGGTACACTGCATATTACGTTATATTATAAGGTATTTTCATTGATACACTACAAATTACCATATATTATAAGGTATTTTCAATGATACACTGCATAATACGTTATATCATAAGGTATTTTCAATGATACACTGCATATTACGTTATATTATAAGGTATTTTCAATTGTAAACTACTATATATCATAAGGTATTTTCAATGATACACTGCATATTACGTTATATTATAAGGTATTTTCAATGATACACTGCATAATACGTTATATTATAAGGTATTTAAAATGATAAACTACTATATATTATAAGGTATTTTCAAGGGTACACTGCATATTACGTTATATTATAAGGTATTTTCATTGATACACTACAAATTACGATATATTATAAGGTATTTTCAATGATAAACTACTATATATTATAAGGTATTTTCATTGATAAACTACTATATATTGTAAGGTAGTTTCAATGATACACTGCATATTACGTTATATTATAAGGTATTTTCAACGATAAACTGCATATTATGGTATATTATAAGTTATTTTCAATGATACACTGCATATTACGTTATATTAATATATAAGGTATTTTCAATGACACACTGCATATTACGTTATATTATAAGGTATTTTCAATGATACACTGCATATTACGATATATTATATGGTATTTTCAATGATACACTGCATATTATGATATATTATAAGGTATTTTCAATGATACACTGCATATTACGTTATATTATAAGGTATTTACATTGATACACTACAAATTACCATATATTATAAGGTATTTTCAATGATACACTGCATATTACGTTATATTATAAGGTATTTTCAATTGTAAACTACTATATATCATAAGGTATTTTCAATGATACACTGCATATTACGTTATATTATAAGGTATTTTCAATGATACACTGCATATTACGTTATATCATAATGTATTTTCAATGATACACTGCATAATACGTTATATTATAAGGTATTTTCAATGATAAACTACTATATATTGTAACGAAATCTCTATTTCGCTAAATAAATAAATACACTTTCAATAACTGTGATACGTTATCTTTCGGAGGAAGGCAACTTATCTTTGCTATATCGCTTTTATCGCCTTTGACGTCTCGGACGTCCGCTTTCTCTCGTGTCTGTCTTCCGACTCTCTTTCGTTCCAGCGTCGTTTTCCTAACGACGCTGTAACCAACCTGAATCTTCCAACAATTCTATACAACGGGTATACCGATAGACACGTAACATTAGTATGCCGGTAGACCCGTAACAATATTATAAGGTATTTTCAAGGGTACACTGCATATTACATAATATTATAAGGTATTTTCATTGATACACTACAAATTACGATATATTATAAGGTATTTTCAATGATAAACTACTATATATTGTAAGGTATTTTCATTGATAAACTACTATATATTGTAAGGTAGTTTCAATGATACACTGCATATTACGTTATATTATAAGGTATTTTCAATGATAAACTGCATATTATGGTATATTATAAGGTATTTTCAATGATACACTGCATATTACGTTATATTAATATATAAGGTATTTTCAATGACACACTGCATATTACGTTATATTATAAGGTATTTTCAATGATACACTGCATATTACGATATATTATATGGTATTTTCAATGATACACTGCATATTATGATATATTATAAGGTATTTTCAATGATACACTGCATATTACGTTATATTATAAGGTATTTTCATTGATACACTACAAATTACCATATATTATAAGGTATTTTCAATGATAAACTGCATATTACGTTATATTATAAGGTATTTTCAATTGTAAACTACTATATATCATAAGGTATTTTCAATGATACACTGCAAATTACGTTATATTATAAGGTATTTTCAATGATACACTGCATATTACGTTATATCATAATGTATTTTCAATGATAAACTGCATATTATGGTATATTATAAGGTATTTTCAATGATACACTGCATATTACGTTATATTAATATATAAGGTATTTTCAATGATACACTGCATATTACGTTATATTATAAGGTATTTTCAATGATACACTGCATATTACGATATATTATTTGGTATTTTCAATGATACACTGCATATTATGATATATTATAAGGTATTTTCAATGATACACTGCATATTACGTTATATTATAAGGTATTTTCATTGATACACTACAAATTACCATATATTATAAGGTATTTTCAATGATAAACTGCATATTACGTTATATTATAAGGTATTTTCAATTGTAAAATACTATATATAATAAGGTATTTTCAATGATACACTGCATATTACGTTATATTATAAGGTATTTTCAATGATATACTGCATATTACGTTATATCATAATGTATTTTCAATGATACACTGCATAATACGTTATATTATAAGGTATTTTCAATGATAAACTACTATATATTATAAGGTATTTTCAAGGGTACACTGCATATTACATAATATTATAAGGTATTTTCATTGATACACTGCAAATTACCATATATTATGAGGTATTTTCAAGGGTACACTGCATATTACGTTATATTATAAGGTATTTTCATTGATACACTACAAATTAGAATATATTATAAGGTATTTTCAATGATACACTGCATATTACGTGATATTATAAGGTGTTTTCAATGTTACACTGCATACTACGTTATATTATGAGGTATTTTCAATGATACACTGTATATTACGTTATATTATAAGGTATTTTCATTGATACACTACAAATTACCATAGATTATAAGGTATTTTCAATGATACACTGCATATTACGTTAAATCATAATGTATTTTCAATGATACACTGCATAATACGTTATATTATAAGGTATTTTCAATGATAAACTACTATATATTATAAGGTATTTTCAAGGGTACACTGCATATTATGTTATATTATAAGGTATTTTCATTGATACACTACAAATTACCATATATTATAAGGTATTTTCAATGATACACTGCATAATACGTTATATTATAAGGTATTTTCAATGATAAACTACTATATATTATAAGGTATTTTCAAGGGTACACTGCATATTACATAATATTATAAGGTATTTTCATTGATACACTACAAATTACGATATATTATAAGGTATTTTCAATGATAAACTACTATATATTGTAAGGTATTTTCATTGATAAACTACTATATATTGTAAGGTAGTTTCAATGATACACTGCATATTACGTTATATTATAAGGTATTTTCAATGATAAACTGCATATTATGGTATATTATAAGGTATTTTCAATGATACACTGCATATTACGTTATATTAATATATAAGGTATTTTCAATGACACACTGCATATTACGTTATATTATAAGGTATTTTCAATGATACACTGCATATTACGATATATTATATGGTATTTTCAATGATACACTGCATATTATGATATATTATAATGTATTTTCAATGATACACTGCATATTACGTTATATTATAAGGTATTTTCATTGATACACTACAAATTACCATATATTATAAGGTATTTTCAATGATAAACTGCATATTACGTTATATTATAAGGTATTTTCAATGATAAACTGCATATTACGTTATATTATAAGGTATTTTCAATTGTAAACTACTATATATCATAAGGTATTTTCAATGATACACTGCAAATTACGTTATATTATAAGGTATTTTCAATTGTAAACTACTATATATCATAAGGTATTTTCAATGATACACTGCAAATTACGTTATATTATAAGGTATTTTCAATGATAAACTGCATATTACGTTATATTATAAGGTATTTTCAATGATAAACTGCATATTACGTTATATTATAAGGTATTTTCAATTGTAAACTACTATATATCATAAGGTATTTTCAATGATACACTGCAAATTACGTTATATTATAAGGTATTTTCAATGATACACTGCATATTACGTTATATCATAATGTATTTTCAATGATAAACTGCATATTATGGTATATTATAAGGTATTTTCAATGATACACTGCATATTACGTTATATTAATATATAAGGTATTTTCAATGACACACTGCATATTACGTTATATTATAAGGTATTTTCAATGATACACTGCATATTACGATATATTATATGGTATTTTCAATGATACACTGCATATTATGATATATTATAAGGTATTTTCAATGATACACTGCATATTACGTTATATTATAAGGTATTTTCATTGATACACTACAAATTACCATATATTATAAGGTATTTTCAATGATACACTACATATTACGTTATATTATAAGGTATTTGCAATGATACACTGCATATTACGATATATTATATGGTATTTTCAATGATACACTGCATATTACGTTATATTATAAGGTATTTTCATTGATACAGTACAAATTACCATATATTATATGGTATTTTCAATGATACACTGCATAATACGTTATATCATAAGGTATTTTCAATGATACACTGCATATTACGTTATATTATAAGGTATTTTCAATTGTAAACTACTATATATCATAAGGTATTTTCAATGATACACTGCATATTACGTTATATTATAAGGTACTTTCAATGATACACTGCATATTACGTTATATCATAATGTATTTTCAATGATACACTGCATAATACGTTATATTATAAGGTATTTTCAATGATAAACTACTATATATTATAAGGTATTTTCAAGAGTACACTGCATATTACATAATATTATAAGGTATTTTCATTGATACACTACAAATTACCATATATTATAAGGTATTTTCAATGATACACTGCATATTACGTTATATCATAATGTATTTTCAATGATACACTGCATAATACGTTATATTATAAGGTATTTTCAATGATAACCTACTATATATTATAAGGTATTTTCAAGGGTACACTGCATATTACATAATATTATAAGGTATTTTCATTGATACACTACAAATTACCATATATTATGAGGTATTTTCAAGGGTACACTGCATATTACGTTATATTATAAGGTATTTTCATTGATACACTACAAATTAGAATATATTATAAGGTATTTTTAATGATACACTGCATAATACGTTATATCATAAGGTATTTTCAATGATACACTGCATATTACGTTATATTATAAGGTATTTTCAATGATACACTGCATATTACGTTATATTATAAGGTATTTTCAATTGTAAACTACTATATATCATAAGGTATTTTCAATGATACACTGCATATTACGTTATATTGTAAGGTATTTTCAATGATACACTGCATATTACGTTATATCATAATGTATTTTCAATGATACACTGCATAATACGTTATATTATAAGGTATTTTCAATGATAACCTACTATATATTATAAGGTATTTTCAAGGGTACACTGCATATTACATAATATTATAAGGTATTTTCAATGATACACTACAAATTACGATATATTATAAGGTATTTTCAATGATAAACTACTATATATTGTAAGGTATTTTCATTGATAAACTACTATATATTGTAAGGTAGTTTCAATGATACACTGCATATTACGTTATATTATAAGGTATTTTCAATGATAAACTGCATATTATGGTATATTATAAGGTATTTTCAATGATACACTGCATATTACGTTATATTAATATATAAGGTATTTTCAATGACACACTGCATATTACGTTATATTATAAGGTATTTTCAATGATACACTGCATATTACGTTATATCATAATGTATTTTCAATGATACACTGCATAATACGTTATATTATAAGGTATTTTCAATGATAACCTACTATATATTATAAGGTATTTTCAAGGGTACACTGCATATTACATAATATTATAAGGTATTTTCATTGATACACTACAAATTACCATATATTATGAGGTATTTTCAAGGGTACACTGCATATTACGTTATATTATAAGGTATTTTCATTGATACACTACAAATTAGAATATAGTATAAGGTATTTTTAATGATACACTGCATAATATTTTATATCATAAGGTATTTTCAATGATACACTGCATATTACGTTATATTATAAGGTATTTTCAATGATTCACTGCATATTACGTTATATTATAAGGTATTTTCAATTGTAAACTACTATATATCATAAGGTATTTTCAATGATACACTGCATATTACGTTATATTGTAAGGTATTTTCAATGATACACTGCATATTACGTTATATCATAATGTATTTTCAATGATACACTGCATAATACGTTATATTATAAGGTATTTTCAATGATAAACTACTATATATTATAAGGTATTTTCAAGGGTACACTGCATATTACATAATATTATAAGGTATTTTCATTGATACACTACAAATTACGATATATTATAAGGTATTTTCAATGATAAACTACTATATATTGTAAGGTATTTTCATTGATAAACTACTATATATTGTAAGGTAGTTTCAATGATACACTGCATATTACGTTATATTATAAGGTATTTTCAATGATAAACTGCATATTATGGTATATTATAAGGTATTGTCAATGATACACTGCATATTACGTTATATTAATATATAAGGTATTTTCAATGACACACTGCATATTACGTTATATTATAAGGTATTTTCAATGATACACTGCATATTACGATATATTATATGGTATTTTCAATGATACACTGCATATTATGATATATTATAAGGTATTTTCAATGATACACTGCATATTACGTTATATTATAAGGTATTTTCATTGATACACTACAAATTACCATATATTATAAGGTATTTTCAATGATAAACTGCATATTACGTTATATTATAAGGTATTTTCAATTGTAAACTACTATATATCATAAGGTATTTTCAATGATACACTGCATATTACGTTATATTATAAGGTATTTTCAATGATACACTGCATATTACGTTATATCATAATGTATTTTCAATGATACACTGCATAATACGTTATATTATAAGGTATTTTCAATGATACACTGCATATTACGTTATATTATAAGGTATTTTCATTGATACACTACAAATTACCATATATTATTAGGTATTTTCAATGATAAACTGCATATTACGTTATATTATAAGGTATTTTCAATTGTAAACTACTATATATCATAAGGTATTTTCAATGATACACTGCATATTACGTTATATTATAAGGTACTTTCAATGATACACTGCATATTACGTTATATCATAATGTATTTTCAATGATACACTGCATAATACGTTATATTATAAGGTATTTTCAATGATAAACTACTATATATTATAAGGTATTTTCAAGGGTACACTGCATATTACATAATATTATAAGGTATTTTCATTGATACACTACAAATTACCATATATTATAAGGTATTTTCAATGATACACTGCATATTACGTTATATCATAATGTATTTTCAATGATACACTGCATAATACGTTATATTATAAGGTATTTTCAATGATAACCTACTATATATTATAAGGTATTTTCAAGGGTACACTGCATATTACATAATATTATAAGGTATTTTCATTGATACACTACAAATTACCATATATTATGAGGTATTTTCAAGGGTACACTGCATATTACGTTATATTATAAGGTATTTTCATTGATACACTACAAATTAGAATATATTATAAGGTATTTTTAATGATACACTGCATAATACGTTACATCATAAGGTATTTTCAATGATACACTGCATATTACGTTATATTATAAGGTATTTTCAATGATACACTGCATATTACGTTATATTATAAGGTATTTTCAATTGTAAACTACTATATATCATAAGGTATTTTCAATGATACACTGCATATTACGTTATATTGTAAGGTATTTTCAATGATACACTGCATATTACGTTATATCATAATGTATTTTCAATGATACACTGCATAATACGTTATATTATAAGGTATTTTCAATGATAAACTACTATATATTATAAGGTATTTTCAAGGGTACACTGCATATTACATAATATTATAAGGTATTTTCATTGATACACTACAAATTACGATATATTATAAGGTATTTTCAATGATAAACTACTATATATTGTAAGGTATTTTCATTGATAAACTACTATATATTGTAAGGTAGTTTCAATGATACACTGCATATTACGTTATATTATAAGGTATTTTCAATGATAAACTGCATATTATGGTATATTATAAGGTATTTTCATTGATACACTACAAATTACCATATATTATTAGGTATTTTCAATGATAAACTGCATATTACGTTATATTATAAGGTATTTTCAATGATAAACTGCATATTACGTTATATTATAAGGTATTTTCAATTGTAAACTACTATATATCATAAGGTATTTTCAATGATACACTGCATATTACGTTATATTATAAGGTATTTTCAATGATACACTGCATATTACGTTATATCATAATGTATTTTCAATGATACACTGCATAATACGTTATATTATAAGGTATTTTCAATGATACACTGCATATTACGTTATATTATAAGGTATTTTCATTGATACACTACAAATTACCATATATTATTAGGTATTTTCAATGATAAACTGCATATTACGTTATATTATAAGGTATTTTCAATTGTAAACTACTATATATCATAAGGTATTTTCAATGATACACTGCATATTACGTTATATTATAAGGTACTTTCAATGATACACTGCATATTATGATATATTATAAGGTATTTTCAATGATACACTGCATATTACGATATATTATATGGTATTTTCAATGATACACTGCATATTATGATATATTATAAGGTATTTTCAATGATACACTGCATATTACGTTATATTATAAGGTATTTTCGATGACACACTGCATATTACGTTATATTATAAGCTATTTTCAATGATACACTGCATATTACGTTATATTATAAGGTATTTTCAATGATAAACTACTATATATTGTAAGGTATTTTCATTGATAAACTACTATATATTGTAAGGTAGTTTCAATGATACACTGCATATTACGTTATATTATAAGGTATTTTCAATGATAAACTGCATATTATGGTATATTATAAGGTATTTTCAATGATACACTGCATATTACGTTATATTAATATATAAGGTATTTTCAATGACACACTGCATATTACGTTATATTATAAGGTATTTTCAATGATACACTGCATATTACGATATATTATATGGTATTTTCAATGATACACTGCATATTATGATATATTATAAGGTATTTTCAATGATACACTGCATATTACGTTATATTATAAGGTATTTTCATTGATACACTACAAATTACCATATATTATAAGGTATTTTCAATGATAAACTGCATATTACGTTATATTATAAGGTATTTTCAATTGTAAACTACTATATATCATAAGGTATTTTCAATGATACACTGCATATTACGTTATATTATAAGGTATTTTCAATGATACACTGCATATTACGTTATATCATAATGTATTTTCAATGATACACTGCATAATACGTTATATTATAAGGTATTTTCAATGATACACTGCATATTACGTTATATTATAAGGTATTTTCATTGATACACTACAAATTACCATATATTATTAGGTATTTTCAATGATAAACTGCATATTACGTTATATTATAAGGTATTTTCAATTGTAAACTACTATATATCATAAGGTATTTTCAATGATACACTGCATATTACGTTATATTATAAGGTACTTTCAATGATACACTGCATATTACGTTATATCATAATGTATTTTCAATGATACACTGCATAATACGTTATATTATAAGGTATTTTCAATGATAACCTACTATATATTATAAGGTATTTTCAAGGGTACACTGCATATTACATAATATTATAAGGTATTTTCATTGATACACTACAAATTACCATATATTATGAGGTATTTTCAAGGGTACACTGCATATTACGTTATATTATAAGGTATTTTCATTGATACACTACAAATTAGAATATATTATAAGGTATTTTTAATGATACACTGCATAATACGTTACATCATAAGGTATTTTCAATGATACACTGCATATTACGTTATATTATAAGGTATTTTCAATGATACACTGCATATTACGTTATATTATAAGGTATTTTCAATTGTAAACTACTATATATCATAAGGTATTTTCAATGATACACTGCATATTACGTTATATTATAAGGTATTTTCAATGATACACTGCATATTACGTTATATCATAATGTATTTTCAATGATACACTGCATAATACGTTATATTATAAGGTATTTTCAATGATACACTGCATATTACGTTATATTATAAGGTATTTTCATTGATACACTACAAATTACCATATATTATTAGGTATTTTCAATGATAAACTGCATATTACGTTATATTATAAGGTATTTTCAATTGTAAACTACTATATATCATAAGGTATTGTCAATGATACACTGCATATTACGTTATATTATAAGGTACTTTCAATGATACACTGCATATTATGATATATTATAAGGTATTTTCAATGATACACTGCATATTACGATATATTATATGGTATTTTCAATGATACACTGCATATTATGATATATTATAAGGTATTTTCAATGATACACTGCATATTACGTTATATTATAAGGTATTTTCGATGACACACTGCATATTACGTTATATTATAAGCTATTTTCAATGATACACTGCATATTACGTTATATTATAAGGTATTTTCAATGATAAACTACTATATATTGTAAGGTATTTTCATTGATAAACTACTATATATTGTAAGGTAGTTTCAATGATACACTGCATATTACGTTATATTATAAGGTATTTTCAATGATAAACTGCATATTATGGTATATTATAAGGTATTTTCAATGATACACTGCATATTACGTTATATTAATATATAAGGTATTTTCAATGACACACTGCATATTACGTTATATTATAAGGTATTTTCAATGATACACTGCATATTACGATATATTATATGGTATTTTCAATGATACACTGCATATTATGATATATTATAAGGTATTTTCAATGATACACTGCATATTACGTTATATTATAAGGTATTTTCATTGATACACTACAAATTACCATATATTATAAGGTATTTTCAATGATAAACTGCATATTACGTTATATTATAAGGTATTTTCAATTGTAAACTACTATATATCATAATGTATTTTCAATGATACACTGCATAATACGTTATATTATAAGGTATTTTCAATGATACACTGCATATTACGTTATATTATAAGGTATTTTCATTGATACACTACAAATTACCATATATTATTAGGTATTTTCAATGATAAACTGCATATTACGTTATATTATAAGGTATTTTCAATTGTAAACTACTATATATCATAAGGTATTTTCAATGATACACTGCATATTACGTTATATTATAAGGTACTTTCAATGATACACTGCATATTACGTTATATCATAATGTATTTTCAATGATACACTGCATAATACGTTATATTATAAGGTATTTTCAATGATAACCTACTATATATTATAAGGTATTTTCAAGGGTACACTGCATATTACATAATATTATAAGGTATTTTCATTGATACACTACAAATTACCATATATTATGAGGTATTTTCAAGGGTACACTGCATATTACGTTATATTATAAGGTATTTTCATTGATACACTACAAATTAGAATATATTATAAGGTATTTTTAATGATACACTGCATAATACGTTACATCATAAGGTATTTTCAATGATACACTGCATATTACGTTATATTATAAGGTATTTTCAATGATACACTGCATATTACGTGATATTATACGGTATTTTCAATTGTAAACTACTATATATCATAAGGTATTTTCAATGATACACTGCATATTACGTTATATTGTAAGGTATTTTCAATGATACACTGCATATTACGTTATATCATAATGTATTTTCAATGATACACTGCATAATACGTTATATTATAAGGTATTTTCAATGATAAACTACTATATATTATAAGGTATTTTCAAGGGTACACTGCATATTACATAATATTATAAGGTATTTTCATTGATACACTACAAATTACGATATATTATAAGGTATTTTCAATGATAAACTACTATATATTGTAAGGTATTTTCATTGATAAACTACTATATATTGTAAGGTAGTTTCAATGATACACTGCATATTACGTTATATTATAAGGTATTTTCAATGATAAACTGCATATTATGGTATATTATAAGGTATTTTCAATGATACACTGCATATTACGTTATATTAATATATAAGGTATTTTCAATGACACACTGCATATTACGTTATATTATAAGGTATTTTCAATGATACACTGCATATTACGATATATTATATGGTATTTTCAATGATACACTGCATATTATGATATATTATAAGGTATTTTCAATGATACACTGCATATTACGATATATTATATGGTATTTTCAATGATACACTGCATATTATGATATATTATAAGGTATTTTCAATGATACACTGCATATTACGTTATATTATAAGGTATTTTCGATGACACACTGCATATTACGTTATATTATAAGCTATTTTCAATGATACACTGCATATTACGTTATATTATAAGGTATTTTCAATGATAAACTACTATATATTATAAGGTATTTTCAATGATACACTCCATATTACGTAATATTATAAGGTATTTTCAATGATACACTGCATATTACGTTATATTATATGGTATTTTCAATTGTAAACTACTATATATCATAAGGTATTTTCAATGATACACTGCATATGACGTTATATTATAAGGTATTTTCAATGACACACTGCATATTACGTTATATTATAAGGTATTTGCAATGATACACTGCATATTACGTTATATTATATGGTATTTTCAATTGTAAACTACTATATATCATAAGGTATTTTCAATGATACACTGCATATGACGTTATATTATAAGGTATTTTCAATGACACACTGCATATTACGTTATATTATAAGGTATTTGCAATGATACACTGCATATTACGATATATTATATGGTATTTTCAATGATACACTGCATATTACGTTATATTATAAGGTATTTTCATTGATACAGTACAAATTACCATATATTATATGGTATTTTCAATGATACACTGCATAATACGTTATATCATAAGGTATTTTCAATGATACACTGCATATTACGTTATATTATAAGGTATTTTCAATGATAAACTACTGTATATTATAAGGTATTTTCAAGGGTACACTGCATATTACGTTATATTATAAGGTATTTTCATTGATACACTGTATATTACGTTATATTATAAGGTATTTTCATTGATACACTACAAATTATCATATATTATAAGGTATTTTCAATGATACACTGCATATTACGTTATATCATAATGTATTTTCAATGATACACTGCATAATACGTTATATCATAAGGTATTTTCAATGATACACTGCATATTACGTTATATTATAAGGTGTTTTCAATGATACACTGCATATTACGTTATATTATAAGGTATTTTCAATTGTAAACTACTATATATCATAAGGGATTTTCAATGATACACTGCATATTACGTTATATTATAAGGTATTTTCATTGATACACTGTATATTACGTTATATTATAAGGTATTTTCATTGATAAACTACATATTACCATATATTATAAGGTATTTTCAATGATACACTGCATATTACGTTATATCATAATGTATTTTCAATTGTAAACTACTATATATCATAAGGTATTTTCAATGATACACTGCATATGACGTTATATTATAAGGTATTTTCAATGACACACTGCATATTACGTTATATTATAAGGTATTTGCAATGATACACTGCATATTACGTTATATTATATGGTATTTTCAATTGTAAACTACTATATATCATAAGGTATTTTCAATGATACACTGCATATGACGTTATATTATAAGGTATTTTCAATGACACACTGCATATTACGTTATATTATAAGGTATTTGCAATGATACACTGCATATTACGATATATTATATGGTATTTTCAATGATACACTGCATATTACGTTATATTATAAGGTATTTTCATTGATACAGTACAAATTACCATATATTATATGGTATTTTCAATGATACACTGCATAATACGTTATATCATAAGGTATTTTCAATGATACACTGCATATTACGTTATATTATAAGGTATTTTCAATGATAAACTACTGTATATTATAAGGTATTTTCAAGGGTACACTGCATATTACGTTATATTATAAGGTATTTTCATTGATACACTGTATATTACGTTATATTATAAGGTATTTTCATTGATACACTACAAATTATCATATATTATAAGGTATTTTCAATGATACACTGCATATTACGTTATATCATAATGTATTTTCAATGATACACTGCATAATACGTTATATCATAAGGTATTTTCAATGATACACTGCATATTACGTTATATTATAAGGTGTTTTCAATGATACACTGCATATTACGTTATATTATATGGTATTTTCAATTGTAAACTACTATATATCATAAGGGATTTTCAATGATACACTGCATATGACGTTATATTATAAGGTATTTTCATTGATACACTGCATATTACGTTATATTATAAGGTATTTGCAATGATACACTGCATATTACGTTATATTATATGGTATTTTCAATTGTAAACTACTATATATCATAAGGTATTTTCAATGATACACTGCATATGACGTTATATTATAAGGTATTTTCAATGACACACTGCATATTACGTTATATTATAAGGTATTTGCAATGATACACTGCATATTACGATATATTATATGGTATTTTCAATGATACACTGCATATTACGTTATATTATAAGGTATTTTCATTGATACAGTACAAATTACCATATATTATATGGTATTTTCAATGATACACTGCATAATACGTTATATCATAAGGTATTTTCAATGATACACTGCATATTACGTTATATTATAAGGTATTTTCAATGATAAACTACTGTATATTATAAGGTATTTTCAAGGGTACAC
This sequence comes from Lasioglossum lativentre, assembly GCA_916610255.1. Classification (NCBI taxonomy): domain Eukaryota; kingdom Metazoa; phylum Arthropoda; class Insecta; order Hymenoptera; family Halictidae; genus Lasioglossum; species Lasioglossum lativentre. The sequence goes on from CAKAJI010001026.1 coordinate 521,447, forward strand.
TGCATATTACGTTATATTATAAGGTATTTTCATTGATACACTGTATATTACGTTATATTATAAGGTATTTTCATTGATACACTACAAATTATCATATATTATAAGGTATTTTCAATGATACACTGCATATTACGTTATATCATAATGTATTTTCAATGATACACTGCATAATACGTTATATCATAAGGTATTTTCAATGATACACTGCATATTACGTTATATTATAAGGTGTTTTCAATGATACACTGCATATTACGTTATATTATAAGGTATTTTCAATTGTAAACTACTATATATCATAAGGGATTTTCAATGATACACTGCATATTACGTTATATTATAAGGTATTTTCATTGATACACTGTATATTACGTTATATTATAAGGTATTTTCAATGATACACTGCATATTACGTTATATTATAAGGTATTTTCAATGATAAACTACTATATATTATAAGGTATTTTCAAGGGTACACTGCATATTACGTTCTATTATAAGGTATTTTCATTGATACACTACAAATTACCATATATTATAAGGTATTTTCAATGATACACTGCATTATACGTTATATCATAAGGTATTTTCAATGATACACAGCATATTACGTTATATTATAAGGTATTTTCATTGATACACTACAAATTACCATATATTATATGGTATTTTCAATGATACACTGCATAATACGTTATATCATAAGGTATTTTCAATGATACACTGCATATTACGTTATATTATAAGGTATTTTCAATGATAAACTACTATATATTATAAGGTATTTTCAATGATAAGCTACTATATATTATAAGGTATTTTCAATGATACACTGCATATTACGTTATATTATAAGCTTTTTCAATGTTAAACTACTATATATTATAAGGTATTTTCAAAGATACACTGCATATTACCTTATATTATAAGGTATTTTCAATGATACACTGCATATTACGTTATATTATAAGGTATTTTCAATGATACACTACATATTACGTTATATTATAAGGTATTTTCAATGATAAACTGCATATTATGATATATTATAAGGTATTTTCAATGATGCACTGCATATTACGTTATATTATAAGGTATTTTCAATGATAAACTACTATATATTATAAGGTATTTTCAATGATACACTGCATATTACGTGATATTATAAGGTGTTTTCAATGTTACACTGCATACTACGTTATATTATAAGGTATTTTCAATGATACACTCTATATTACGTTATACTATAAGGTATTTTCATTGATACACTACAAATTACCATATATTGTAAGGTATTTTCAATGATACACTGCATATTACGTTATATCATAATGTATTTTCAATGATACACTGCATATTACGTTATATTATAAGGAGTTTTCAATGATACACTGCATATTACGTTATATTATAAGCTATTTTCAATGATAAACTACTATATATTATAAGGTATTTTCAATGATACACTGCATATAACATTATATTATAAGGTATTTTCAATGATACACTGCATATTACGTTATATTATAAGGTATTTTCAATGATACACTGCATATTACGTTATATCATAATGTATTTTCAATGATACACTGCATAATACGTTATATTATAAGGTATTTAAAATGATAAACTACTATATATTATAAGGTATTTTCAAGGGTACACTGCATATTACGTTATATTATAAGGTATTTTCATTGATACACTACAAATTACGATATATTATAAGGTATTTTCAATGATAAACTACTATATATTATTAGGTATTTTCATTGATAAACTACTATATATTGTAAGGTAGTTTCAATGATACACTGCATATTACGTTATATTATAAGGTATTTTCAATGATAAACTGCATATTATGGTATATTATAAGTTATTTTCAATGATACACTGCATATTACGTTATATTAATATATAAGGTATTTTCAATGACACACTGCATATTACGTTATATTATAAGGTATTTTCATTGATACACTACAAATTACCATATATTATATGGTATTTTCAATGATACACTGCATAATACGTTATATCATAAGGTATTTTCAATGATACACTGCATATTACGTTATATTATAAGGTATTTTCAATGATAAACTACTATATATTATAAGGTATTTTCAATGATACACTGCATATAACGTTATATTATAAGGTATTTTCAATGATACACTGCATATTACGTTATATTATAAGGTATTTTCAATGATACACTACAAATTACCATATATTATAAGGTATTTTCAATGATACACTGCATTATACGTTATATCATAAGGTATTTTCAATGATACACAGCATATTACGTTATATTATAAGGTATTTTCATTGATACACTACAAATTACCATATATTATATGGTATTTTCAATGATACACTGCATAATACGTTATATCATAAGGTATTTTCAATGATACACTGCATATTACGTTATATTATAAGGTATTTTCAATGATAAACTACTATATATTATAAGGTATTTTCAATGATAAGCTACTATATATTATAAGGTATTTTCAATGATACACTGCATATTACGTTATATTATAAGCTTTTTCAATGGTAAACTACTATATATTATAAGGTATTTTCAAAGATACACTGCATATTACCTTATATTATAAGGTATTTTCAATGATACACTGCATATTACGTTATATTATAAGGTATTTTCAATGATACACTACATATTACGTTATATTATAAGGTATTTTCAATGATAAACTGCATATTATGATATATTATAAGGTATTTTCAATGATGCACTGCATATTACGTTATATTATAAGGTATTTTCAATGATAAACTACTATATATTATAAGGTATTTTCAATGATACACTGCATATTACGTGATATTATAAGGTGTTTTCAATGTTACACTGCATACTACGTTATATTATAAGGTATTTTCAATGATACACTCTATATTACGTTATACTATAAGGTATTTTCATTGATACACTACAAATTACCATATATTGTAAGGTATTTTCAATGATACACTGCATATTACGTTATATCATAATGTATTTTCAATGATACACTGCATATTACGTTATATTATAAGGAGTTTTCAATGATACACTGCATATTACGTTATATTATAAGCTATTTTCAATGATAAACTACTATATATTATAAGGTATTTTCAATGATACACTGCATATAACGTTATATTATAAGGTATTTTCAATGATACACTGCATATTACGTTATATTATAAGGTATTTTCAATGATACACTGCATATTACGTTATATCATAATGTATTTTCAATGATACACTGCATAATACGTTATATTATAAGGTATTTAAAATGATAAACTACTATATATTATAAGGTATTTTCAAGGGTACACTGCATATTACGTTATATTATAAGGTATTTTCATTGATACACTACAAATTACGATATATTATAAGGTATTTTCAATGATAAACTACTATATATTATTAGGTATTTTCATTGATAAACTACTATATATTGTAAGGTAGTTTCAATGATACACTGCATATTACGTTATATTATAAGGTATTTTCAATGATAAACTGCATATTATTGTATATTATAAGTTATTTTCAATGATACACTGCATATTACGTTATATTAATATATAAGGTATTTTCAATGACACACTGCATATTACGTTATATTATAAGGTATTTTCATTGATACACTACAAATTACCATATATTATATGGTATTTTCAATGATACACTGCATAATACGTTATATCATAAGGTATTTTCAATGATACACTGCATATTACGTTATATTATAAGGTATTTTCAATGATAAACTACTATATATTATAAGGTATTTTCAATGATACACTGCATATAACGTTATATTATAAGGTATTTTCAATGATACACTGCATATTACGTTATATTATAAGGTATTTTCAATGATACACTGCATATTACGTTATATCATAATGTATTTGCAATGATACACTGCATATTACGTTATATCATAAGGTATTTTCAATGATACACTACATATTACGTTATATTATAAGGTATTTTCAATGATAAACTGCATATTATGATATATTATAAGGTATTTTCAATGATGCACTGCATATTACGTTATATTATAAGGTATTTTCAATGATAAACTACTATATATTATAAGGTATTTTCAATGATACACTGCATATTACGTGATATTATAAGGTGTTTTCAATGTTACACTGCATACTACGTTATATTATAAGGTATTTTCAATGATAAACTACTATATATTATAAGGTATTTTCAAGGGTACACTGCATATTACGTTATATTATAAGGTATTTTCATTGATACACTACAAATTACCATATATTAAAAGGTATTTTCAATGATACACTGCATAATACGTTATATCATAAGGTATTTTCAATGATACACTGCATATTACGTTATATTATAAGGAGTTTTCAATGATACACTGCATATTACGTTATATTATAAGGTATTTTCAATGATAAACTACTATATATTATAAGGTATTTTCAATGATACACTGCATATTACGTTATATTATAAGGTATTTTCAATGATACACTGCATATTACGTTATATTAATATATAAGGTATTTTCAATGACACACTGCATATTACGTTATATTATAAGGTATTTTCAATGATACACTGCATATTACGATATATTATATGGTATTTTCAATGATACACTGCATATTATGATATATTATAAGGTATTTTCAATGATACACTGCATATTACGTTATATTATAAGGTATTTTCAATGATAAACTACTATATATTATAAGGTATTTTCAATGATACACTGCATATTACGTTATATTATAAGGTATTTTCAATGATACACTGCATATTACGTTATATTAATATATAAGGTATTATCAATGACACACTGCATATTACGTTATATTAAAAGGTATTTTCAATGATACACTGCATAATACGTTATATCATAAGGTATTTTCAATGATACACTGCATATTACGTTATATTATAAGGAGTTTTCAATGATACACTGCATATTACGTTATATTATAAGGTATTTTCAATGATAAACTACTATATATTATAAGGTATTTTCAATGATACACTGCATATTACGTTATATTATAAGGAGTTTTCAATGATACACTGCATATTACGTTATATCATAATGTATTTTCAATGATACACTGCATAATACGTTATATTATAAGGTATTTAAAATGATAAACTACTATATATTATAAGGTATTTTCAAGGGTACACTGCATATTACGTTATATTATAAGGTATTTTCATTGATACACTACAAATTACGATATATTATAAGGTATTTTCAATGATAAACTACTATATATTATAAGGTATTTTCATTGATAAACTACTATACATTGAAAGGTAGTTTCAATGATACACTGCATATTACGTTATATTATAAGGTATTTTCAATGATAAACTGCATATTATGGTATATTATAAGGTATTTTCAATGATACACTGCATATTACGTTATATTAATATATAAGGTATTTTCAATGACACACTGCATATTACGTTATATTATAAGGTATTTTCAATGATACACTGCATATTACGATATATTATATGGTATTTTCAATGATACACTGCATATTATGATATATTATAAGGTATTTTCAATGATACACTGCATATTACGTTATATTATAAGGTATTTTCATTGATACACTACAAATTACCATATATTATAAGGTATTTTCAATGATAAACTGCATATTACGTTATATTATAAGGTATTTTCAATTGTAAACTACTATATATCATAAGGTATTTTCAATGATACACTGCATATTACGTTATATTATAAGGTACTTTCAATGATACACTGCATATTACGTTATATCATAATGTATTTTCAATGATACACTGCATAATACGTTATATTATAAGGTATTTTCAATGATAAACTACTATATATTATAAGGTATTTTCAAGGGTACACTGCATATTACGTTATATTATAAGGTATTTTCATTGATACACTACAAATTACGATATATTATAAGGTATTTTCAATGATAAACTACTATATATTATTAGGTATTTTCATTGATAAACTACTATATATTGTAAGGTAGTTTCAATGATACACTGCATATTACGTTATATTATAAGGTATTTTCAATGATAAACTGCATATTATGGTATATTATAAGTTATTTTCAATGATACACTGCATATTACGTTATATCATAATGTATTTTCAATGATACACTGCATATTACGTTATATTATAAGGAGTTTTCAATGATACACTGCATATTACGTTATATTATAAGCTATTTTCAATGATAAACTACTATATATTATAAGGTATTTTCAATGATACACTGCATATAACGTTATATTATAAGGTATTTTCAATGATACACTGCATATTACGTTATATTATAAGGTATTTTCAATGATACACTGCATATTACGTTATATCATAATGTATTTTCAATGATACACTGCATAATACGTTATATTATAAGGTATTTAAAATGATAAACTACTATATATTATAAGGTATTTTCAAGGGTACACTGCATATTACGTTATATTATAAGGTATTTTCATTGATACACTACAAATTACGATATATTATAAGGTATTTTCAATGATAAACTACTATATATTATTAGGTATTTTCATTGATAAACTACTATATATTGTAAGGTAGTTTCAATGATACACTGCATATTACGTTATATTATAAGGTATTTTCAATGATAAACTGCATATTATGGTATATTATAAGTTATTTTCAATGATACACTGCATATTACGTTATATTAATATATAAGGTATTTTCAATGACACACTGCATATTACGTTATATTATAAGGTATTTTCATTGATACACTACAAATTACCATATATTATATGGTATTTTCAATGATACACTGCATAATACGTTATATCATAAGGTATTTTCAATGATACACTGCATATTACGTTATATTATAAGGTATTTTCAATGATAAACTACTATATATTATAAGGTATTTTCAATGATACACTGCATATAACGTTATATTATAAGGTATTTTCAATGATACACTGCATATTACGTTATATTATAAGGTATTTTCAATGATACACTGCATATTACGTTATATCATAATGTATTTGCAATGATACACTGCATATTACGTTATATCATAAGGTATTTTCAATGATACACTACATATTACGTTATATTATAAGGTATTTTCAATGATAAACTGCATATTATGATATATTATAAGGTATTTTCAATGATGCACTGCATATTACGTTATATTATAAGGTATTTTCAATGATAAACTACTATATATTATAAGGTATTTTCAATGATACACTGCATATTACGTGATATTATAAGGTGTTTTCAATGTTACACTGCATACTACGTTATATTATAAGGTATTTTCAATGATAAACTACTATATATTATAAGGTATTTTCAAGGGTACACTGCATATTACGTTATATTATAAGGTATTTTCATTGATACACTACAAATTACCATATATTAAAAGGTATTTTCAATGATACACTGCATAATACGTTATATCATAAGGTATTTTCAATGATACACTGCATATTACGTTATATTATAAGGAGTTTTCAATGATACACTGCATATTACGTTATATTATAAGGTATTTTCAATGATAAACTACTATATATTATAAGGTATTTTCAATGATACACTGCATATTACGTTATATTATAAGGTATTTTCAATGATGCACTGCATATTACGTTATATTAATATATAAGGTATTTTCAATGACACACTGCATATTACGTTATATTATAAGGTATTTTCAATGATACACTGCATATTACGATATATTATATGGTATTTTCAATGATACACTGCATATTATGATATATTATAAGGTATTTTCAATGATACACTGCATATTACGTTATATTATAAGGTATTTTCAATGATAAACTACTATATATTATAAGGTATTTTCAATGATACACTGCATATTACGTTATATTATAAGGTATTTTCAATGATACACTGCATATTACGTTATATTAATATATAAGGTATTTTCAATGACACAATGCATATTACGTTATATTAAAAGGTATTTTCAATGATACACTGCATAATACGTTATATCATAAGGTATTTTCAATGATACACTGCATATTACGTTATATTATAAGGAGTTTTCAATGATACACTGCATATTACGTTATATTATAAGGTATTTTCAATGATAAACTACTATATATTATAAGGTATTTTCAATGATACACTGCATATTACGTTATATTATAAGGAGTTTTCAATGATACACTGCATATTACGTTATATCATAATGTATTTTCAATGATACACTGCATAATACGTTATATTATAAGGTATTTAAAATGATAAACTACTATATATTATAAGGTATTTTCAAGGGTACACTGCATATTACGTTATATTATAAGGTATTTTCATTGATACACTACAAATTACGATATATTATAAGGTATTTTCAATGATAAACTACTATATATTATAAGGTATTTTCATTGATAAACTACTATATATTGAAAGGTAGTTTCAATGATACACTGCATATTACGTTATATTATAAGGTATTTTCAATGATAAACTGCATATTATGGTATATTATAAGGTATTTTCAATGATACACTGCATATTACGTTATATTAATATATAAGGTATTTTCAATGACACACTGCATATTACGTTATATTATAAGGTATTTTCAATGATACACTGCATATTACGATATATTATATGGTATTTTCAATGATACACTGCATATTATGATATATTATAAGGTATTTTCAATGATACACTGCATATTACGTTATATTATAAGGTATTTTCATTGATACACTACAAATTACCATATATTATAAGGTATTTTCAATGATAAACTGCATATTACGTTATATTATAAGGTATTTTCAATTGTAAACTACTATATATCATAAGGTATTTTCAATGATACACTGCATATTACGTTATATTATAAGGTACTTTCAATGATACACTGCATATTACGTTATATCATAATGTATTTTCAATGATACACTGCATAATACGTTATATTATAAGGTATTTTCAATGATAAACTACTATATATTATAAGGTATTTTCAAGGGTACACTGCATATTACGTAATATTATAAGGTATTTTCATTGATACACTACAAATTACCATATATTATAAGGTATTTTCAATGATACACTGCATATTACGTTATATCATAATGTATTTTCAATGATACACTGCATAATACGTTATATTATAAGGTATTTTCAATGATAACCTACTATATATTATAAGGTATTTTCAAGGGTACACTGCATATTACATAATATTATAAGGTATTTTCATTGATACACTACAAATTACCATATATTATGAGGTATTTTCAAGGGTACACTGCATATTACGTTATATTATAAGGTATTTTCATTGATACACTACAAATTAGAATATATTATAAGGTATTTTTAATGATACACTGCATAATACGTTATATCATAAGGTATTTTCAATGATACACTGCATATTACGTTATATTATAAGGTATTTTCAATGATACACTGCATATTACGTTATATTATAAGGTATTTTCAATTGTAAACTACTATATATCATAAGGTATTTTCAATGATACACTGCATATTACGTTATATTGTAAGGTATTTTCAATGATACACTGCATATTACGTTATATCATAATGTATTTTCAATGATACACTGCATAATACGTTATATTATAAGGTATTTTCAATGATAAACTACTATATATTATAAGGTATTTTCAAGGGTACACTGCATATTACATAATATTATAAGGTATTTTCATTGATACACTACAAATTACGATATATTATAAGGTATTTTCAATGATAAACTACTATATATTGTAAGGTATTTTCATTGATAAACTACTATATATTGTAAGGTAGTTTCAATGATACACTGCATATTACGTTTTATTATAAGGTATTTTCAATGATAAACTGCATATTATGGTATATTATAAGGTATTTTCAATGATACACTGCATATTACGTTATATTAATATATAAGGTATTTTCAATGACACACTGCATATTACGTTATATTATAAGGTATTTTCAATGATACACTGCATATTACGTTATATCATAATGTATTTTCAATGATACACTGCATAATACGTTATATTATAAGGTATTTTCAATGATAACCTACTATATATTATAAGGTATTTTCAAGGGTACACTGCATATTACATAATATTATAAGGTATTTTCATTGATACACTACAAATTACCATATATTATGAGGTATTTTCAAGGGTACACTGCATATTACGTTATATTATAAGGTATTTTCATTGATACACTACAAATTAGAATATATTATAAGGTATTTTTAATGATACACTGCATAATACGTTATATTATAAGGTATTTTCAATGATACACTGCATATTACGTTATATTATAAGGTATTTTCAATGATACACTGCATATTACGTTATATTATAAGGTATTTTCAATTGTAAACTACTATATATCATAAGGTATTTTCAATTATACACTGCATATTACGTTATATTGTAAGGTATTTTCAATGATACACTGCATATTACGTTATATCATAATGTATTTTCAATGATACACTGCATAATACGTTATATTATAAGGTATTTTCAATGATAAACTACTATATATTATAAGGTATTTTCAAGGGTACACTGCATATTACATAATATTATAAGGTATTTTCATTGATACACTACAAATTACGATATATTATAAGGTATTTTCAATGATAAACTACTATATATTGTAAGGTATTTTCATTGATAAACTACTATATATTGTAAGGTAGTTTCAATGATACACTGCATATTACGTTATATTATAAGGTATTTTCAATGTTAAACTGCATATTATGGTATATTATAAGGTATTTTCAATGATACACTGCATATTACGTTATATTAATATATAAGGTATTTTCAATGACACACTGCATATTACGTTATATTATAAGGTATTTTCAATGATACACTGCATATTACGATATATTATATGGTATTTTCAATGATACACTGCATATTATGATATATTATAAGGTATTTTCAATGATACACTGCATATTACGTTATATTATAAGGTATTTTCATTGATACACTACAAATTACCATATATTATAAGGTATTTTCAATGATAAACTGCATATTACGTTATATTATAAGGTATTTTCAATTGTAAACTACTATATATCATAAGGTATTTTCAATGATACACTGCATATTACGTTATATTATAAGGTATTTTCAATGATACACTGCATATTACGTTATATCATAATGTATTTTCAATGATACACTGCATAATACGTTATATTATAAGGTATTTTCAATGATACACTGCATATTACGTTATATTATAAGGTATTTTCATTGATACACTACAAATTACCATATATTATAAGGTATTTTCAATGATAAACTGCATATTACGTTATATTATAAGGTATTTTCAATTGTAAACTACTATATATCATAAGGTATTTTCAATGATACACTGCATATTACGTTATATTATAAGGTACTTTCAATGATACACTGCATATTACGTTATATCATAATGTATTTTCAATGATACACTACATAATACGTTATATTATAAGGTATTTTCAATGATAAACTACTATATATTATAAGGTATTTTCAAGGGTACACTGCATATTACATAATATTATAAGGTATTTTCATTGATACACTACAAATTACCATATATTATAAGGTATTTTCAATGATACACTGCATATTACGTTATATCATAATGTATTTTCAATGATACACTGCATAATACGTTATATTATAAGGTATTTTCAATGATAACCTACTATATATTATAAGGTATTTTCAAGGGTACACTGCATATTACATAATATTATAAGGTATTTTCATTGATACACTACAAATTACCATATATTATGAGGTATTTTCAAGGGTACACTGCATATTACGTTATATTATAAGGTATTTTCATTGATACACTACAAATTAGAATATATTATAAGGTATTTTTAATGATACACTGCATAATACGTTATATCATAAGGTATTTTCAATGATACACTGCATATTACGTTATATTATAAGGTATTTTCAATGATACACTGCATATTACGTTATATTATAAGGTATTTTCAATTGTAAACTACTATATATCATAAGGTATTTTCAATGATACACTGCATATTACGTTATATTGTAAGGTATTTTCAATGATACACTGCATAATACGTTATATCATAATGTATTTTCAATGATACACTGCATAATACGTTATATTATAAGGTATTTTCAATGATAAACTACTATATATTATAAGGTATTTTCAAGGGTACACTGCATATTACATAATATTATAAGGTATTTTCATTGATACACTACAAATTACGATATATTATAAGGTATTTTCAATGATAAACTACTATATATTGTAAGGTATTTTCATTGATAAACTACTATATATTGTAAGGTAGTTTCAATGATACACTGCATATTACGTTATATTATAAGGTATTTTCAATGATAAACTGCATATTATGGTATATTATAAGGTATTTTCAATGATACACTGCATATTACGTTATATTAATATATAAGGTATTTTCAATGACACACTGCATATTACGTTATATTATAAGGTATTTTCAATGATACACTGCATATTACGATATATTATATGGTATTTTCAATGATACACTGCATATTATGATATATTATAAGGTATTTTCAATGATACACTGCATATTACGTTATATTATAAGGTATTTTCATTGATACACTACAAATTACCATATATTATAAGGTATTTTCAATGATAAACTGCATATTACGTTATATTATAAGGTATTTTCAATTGTAAACTACTATATATCATAAGGTATTTTCAATGATACACTGCATATTACGTTATATTATAAGGTATTTTCAATGATACACAGCATATTACGTTATATCATAATGTATTTTCAATGATACACTGCATAATACGTTATATTATAAGGGATTTTCAATGATAAACTACTATATATTATAAGGTATTTTCAAGGGTACACTGCATATTACGTTATATTATAAGGTATTTTCAATGATAAACTAGTATATATTATAAGGTATTTTCAATGATAAACTACTATATATTATAAGGTATTATCAATGATACACTGCATATTACGTGATATTATAAGGTGTTTTCAATGTTACACTGCATACTACGTTATATTATAAGGTATTTTCAAAGATACACTGTATATTACGTTATATTATAAGGTATTTTCAATGATACACTACAAATTACGTTATATTATAAGGTATTTTCAATGATAAACTACTATATATTATAAGGTATTTTCAATGGTACACTGCATATTACGTTATATCATAAGGTATTTTCAATGATACACTGCATAATACGTTATATTATAAGGTATTTTCAATGATAAACTACTATATATTATAAGGTATTTTCAAGGGTACACTGCATATTACATAATATTATAAGGTATTTTCATTGATACACTACAAATTACGATATATTATAAGGTATTTTCAATGATAAACTACTATATATTGTAAGGTATTTTCATTGATAAACTACTATATATTGTAAGGTAGTTTCAATGATACACTGCATATTACGTTATATTATAAGGTATTTTCAATGATAAACTGCATATTATGGTATATTATAAGGTATTTTCAATGATACACTGCATATTACGTTATATTAATATATAAGGTATTTTCAATGACACACTGCATATTACGTTATATTATAAGGTATTTTCAATGATACACTGCATATTACGATATATTATATGGTATTTTCAATGATACACTGCATATTATGATATATTATAAGGTATTTTCAATGATACACTGCATATTACGTTATATTATAAGGTATTTTCATTGATACACTACAAATTACCATATATTATAAGGTATTTTCAATGATAAACTGCATATTACGTTATATTATAAGGTATTTTCAATGATACACAGCATATTACGTTATATCATAATGTATTTTCAATGATACACTGCATAATACGTTATATTATAAGGGATTTTCAATGATAAACTACTATATATTATAAGGTATTTTCAAGGGTACACTGCATATTACGTTATATTATAAGGTATTTTCAATGATAAACTAGTATATATTATAAGGTATTTTCAATGATAAACTACTATATATTATAAGGTATTATCAATGATACACTGCATATTACGTGATATTATAAGGTGTTTTCAATGTTACACTGCATACTACGTTATATTATAAGGTATTTTCAAAGATACACTGTATATTACGTTATATTATAAGGTATTTTCAATGATACACTACAAATTACGTTATATTATAAGGTATTTTCAATGATAAACTACTATATATTATAAGGTATTTTCAATGGTACACTGCATATTACGTTATATCATAAGGTATTTTCAATGATACACTGCATATTACGTTATATTATAAGGTATTTTCAATGATAAACTACTGTATATTATAAGGTATTTTCAAGGGTACACTGCATATTACGTTATATTATAAGGTATTTTCATTGATACACTACAAATTACCATATATTATAAGGTATTTTCAATGATACACTGCATAATACTTTATATCATAAGGTATTTTCAATGATACACTGCATATTACGTTATATTATAAGGTATTTTCATTGATACACTACAAATTACCATATATTATATGGTATTTTCAATGATACACTGCATAATACGTTATATTATAAGGTATTTTCAATGATACACTGCATATTACGTTATATTATAAGGTATTTTCAATGATAAACTACTATATATTATAAGGTATTTTCAATGATACACTGCATATTACGTGATATTATAAGGTATTTTCAATGATACACTGCATATTACGTTATATTATAAGGTATTTTCAATGATACACTTCAAATTACGATATATTATAAGGTATTTTCAATGATAATCTGCATATTACGTTATATTATAAGGTATTTTCAATGGTAAACTACTATATATTACAAGGTATTTTCAATGATACACTACAAATTACCATATATTATATGGTATTTTCAATGATACACTGCATAATACGTTATATCATAAGGTATTTTCAATGATACACTGCATATTACGTTATATTATAAGGTATTTTCAATGATAAACTACTGTATATTATAAGGTATTTTCAAGGGTACACTGCATATTACGTTATATTATAAGGTATTTTCATTGATACACTGTATATTACGTGATATTATAAGGTATTTTCATTGATACACTACAAATTACCATATATTATAAGGTATTTTCAATGATACACTGCATATTACGTTATATCATAATGTATTTTCAATGATACACTGCATAATACGTTATATCATAAGGTATTTTCAATGATACACTGCATATTACGTTATATTATAAGGTGTTTTCAATGACACACTGCATATTACGTTATATTATAAGGTATTTTCAATTGTAAACTACTATATATCATAAGGTATTTTCAATGATACACTGCATATTACGTTATATTATAAGGTATTTTCAATGACACACTGCATATTACGTTATATTATAAGGTATTTTCAATGATACACTGCATATTACGTTATATTATAAGGTATTTTCGATGACACACTGCATATTACGTTATATTATAAGCTATTTTCAATGATAAACTACTATATATTATAAGGTATTTTCAATGATACACTGCATATTACGTTATATTATAAGGTATTTTCAATGATAAACTACTATATATTATAAGGTATTTTCAATGATACACTCCATATTACGTAATATTATAAGGTATTTTCAATGATACACTGCATATTACGTTATATTATATGGTATTTTCAATTGTAAACTACTATATATCATAAGGTATTTTCAATGATACACTGCATATTACGTTATATTATAAGGTATTTTCGATGACACACTGCATATTACGTTATATTATAAGCTTTTTCAATGGTAAACTACTATATATTATAAGGTATTTTCAAAGATACACTGCATATTACGTTATATTCTAAGGTATTTTCAATGATACACTGCATATTACGTTATATTATAAGGTATTTTCAATGATACACTACATATTACGTTATATTATAAGGTATTTTCAATGATAAACTACTAAATATTATACGGTATTTTCAATGATACACTGCATATTACGTTATATTATAAGGTATTTTCAATGATACACTGCATATTACGTTATATTATAAGGTATTTTCAATTGTAAACTACTATATATTATAAGGTATTTTCAATGATAAACTACTATATATTATAAGGTATTTTCAATGATACACTGCATATTACGTTATATTATAAGGTATTTTCAATGATAAACTGCATATTATAGTATCTTATAAGGTATTTTCAATGATACACTGCATATTACGTTATATTAATATATAAGGTATTTTCAATGACACACTGCATAATACGTTATATTATAAGGTATTTTCGATGACACACTGCATATTACGTTATATTCTAAGGTATTTTCAATGATACACTGCATATTACGTTATATTATAAGGTATTTTCAATGATACACTACATATTACGTTATATTATAAGGTATTTTCAATGATAAACTACTAAATATTATACGGTATTTTCAATGATACACTGCATATTACGTTATATTATAAGGTATTTGCAATGATACACTGCATATTACGTTATATTATATGGTATTTTCAATGGTAAACTACTATATATTATAAGGTATTTTCAATGATAAACTACTATATATTATAAGGTATTTTCAATGATACACTGCATATTACGTTATATTATAAGGTATTTTCAATGATAAACTACTATATATTATAAGGTATTTTCAATGATAAGCTACTATATATTATAAGGTATTTTCAATGATACACTGCATATTACGTGATATTATAAGCTTTTTCAATGGTAAACTACTATATATTATAAGGTATTTTCAAAGATACACTGCATATTACGTTATATTCTAAGGTATTTTCAATGATACACTGCATATTACGTTATATTATAAGGTATTTTCAATGATACACTACATATTACGTTATATTATAAGGTATTTTCAATGATAAACTACTAAATATTATACGGTATTTTCAATGATACACTGCATATTACGTTATATTATAAGGTATTTGCAATGATACACTGCATATTACGTAATATTATATGGTATTTTCAATTGTAAACTACTATATATCATAAGGTATTTTCAATGATACACTGCATATGACGTTATATTATAAGGTATTTTCAATGACACACTGCATATTACGTTATATTATAAGGTATTTTCAATGATACACTGCATATTACGTTATATTATAAGGTATTTTCAATGATACACTGCATATTACGTTATATTATAAGGTATTTTCAATGATAAACTACTATATATTATAAGGTGTTTTCAATGATACACTGCATATTACGTTATATTATAAGGTATTTTCAATGATAAACTACTATATATTATAAGGTATTTTCAATGATACACTGCATATTACGTTATATTATAAGGTATTTTCAATGATACACTGCATATTACGTTATATTATATGGTATTTTCAGTTGTAAACTACTATATATCATAAGGTATTTTCAATGATACACTGCATATGACGTTATATTATAAGGTATTTTCAATGACACACTGCATATTACGTTATATTATAAGGTATTTGCAATGATACACTGCATATTACGTTATATTATATGGTATTTTCAATTGTAAACTACTATATATCATAAGGTATTTTCAATGATACACTGCATATGACGTTATATTATAAGGTATTTTCAATGACACACTGCATATTACGTTATATTATAAGGTATTTGCAATGATACACTGCATATTACGATATATTATATGGTATTTTCAATGATACACTGCATATTATGATATATTATAAGGTATTTTCAATGATACACTGCATATTACGTTATATTATAAGGTATTTTCGATGACACACTGCATATTACGTTATATTATAAGGTATTTTCAATGATAAACTGCATATTATGGTATATTATAAGGTATTTTCAATGATACACTGCATATTACGTTATATTATAAGGTATTTTCATTGATACACTGTATATTACGTTATATTATAAGGTATTTTCATTGATACACTACAAATTACCATATATTATAAGGTATTTTCAATGATACACTGCATATTACGTTATATCATAATGTATTTTCAATGATACACTGCATAATACGTTATATCATAAGGTATTTTCAATGATACACTGCATATTACGTTATATTATAAGGTGTTTTCAATGACACACTGCATATTACGTTATATTATAAGGTATTTTCAATTGTAAACTACTATATATCATAAGGTATTTTCAATGATACACTGCATATTACGTTATATTATAAGGTATTTTCAATTGTAAACTACTATATATCATAAGGTATTTTCAATGATACACTGCATATTACGTTATATTATAAGGTATTTTCAATGATAAACTGCATATTATGGTATCTTATAAGGTATTTTCAATGATACACTGCATATTACGTTATATAAACATATAAGGTATTTTCAATGACACACTGCATAATACGTTATATTATAAGGTGTTTTCAATGATACACTGCATATTACGTTATATTATAAGGTATTTGCAATGATACACTGCATATTACTTTATATTATATGGTATTTTCAATTGTAAACTACTATATATTATAAGGTATTTTCAATGATAAACTACTATATATTATAAGGTATTTTCAATGATACACTGCATATTACGTTATATTATAAGGTATTTTCAATGATAAACTACTATATATTATAAGGTATTTTCAATGATAAGCTACTATATATTATAAGGTATTTTCAATGATACACTGCATATTACGTGATATTATAAGCTTTTTCAATGGTAAACTACTATATATTATAAGGTATTTTCAAAGATACACTGCATATTACGTTATATTCTAAGGTATTTTCAATGATACACTGCATATTACGTTATATTATAAGGTATTTTCAATGATACACTACATATTACGTTATATTATAAGGTATTTTCAATGATAAACTACTAAATATTATACGGTATTTTCAATGATACACTGCATATTACGTTATATTATAAGGTATTTGCAATGATACACTGCATATTACGTAATATTATATGGTATTTTCAATTGTAAACTACTATATATCATAAGGTATTTTCAATGATACACTGCATATGACGTTATATTATAAGGTATTTTCAATGACACACTGCATAATACGTTATATTATAAGGGATTTTCAATGATAAACTACTATATATTATAAGGTATTTTCAAGGGTACACTGCATATTACGTTATATTATAAGGTATTTTCAATGATAAACTAGTATATATTATAAGGTATTTTCAATGATAAACTACTATATATTATAAGGTATTATCAATGATACACTGCATATTACGTGATATTATAAGGTGTTTTCAATGTTACACTGCATACTACGTTATATTATAAGGTATTTTCAAAGATACACTGTATATTACGTTATATTATAAGGTATTTTCAATGATACACTACAAATTACGTTATATTATAAGGTATTTTCAATGATAAACTACTATATATTATAAGGTATTTTCAATGGTACACTGCATATTACGTTATATCATAAGGTATTTTCAATGATACACTGCATATTACGTTATATTATAAGGTATTTTCAATGATAAACTACTGTATATTATAAGGTATTTTCAAGGGTACACTGCATATTACGTTATATTATAAGGTATTTTCATTGATACACTACAAATTACCATATATTATAAGGTATTTTCAATGATACACTGCATAATACTTTATATCATAAGGTATTTTCAATGATACACTGCATATTACGTTATATTATAAGGTATTTTCATTGATACACTACAAATTACCATATATTATATGGTATTTTCAATGATACACTGCATAATACGTTATATCATAAGGTATTTTCAATGATACACTGCATATTACGTTATATTATAAGGTATTTTCAATGATAAACTACTATATATTATAAGGTATTTTCAATGATACACTGCATATTACGTGATATTATAAGGTATTTTCAATGATACACTGCATATTACGTTATATTATAAGGTATTTTCAATGATACACTTCAAATTACGATATATTATAAGGTATTTTCAATGATAATCTGCATATTACGTTATATTATAAGGTATTTTCAATGGTAAACTACTATATATTACAAGGTATTTTCAATGATACACTACAAATTACCATATATTATATGGTATTTTCAATGATACACTGCATAATACGTTATATCATAAGGTATTTTCAATGATACACTGCATATTACGTTATATTATAAGGTATTTTCAATGATAAACTACTGTATATTATAAGGTATTTTCAAGGGTACACTGCATATTACGTTATATTATAAGGTATTTTCATTGATACACTGTATATTACGTGATATTATAAGGTATTTTCATTGATACACTACAAATTACCATATATTATAAGGTATTTTCAATGATACACTGCATATTACGTTATATCATAATGTATTTTCAATGATACACTGCATAATACGTTATATCATAAGGTATTTTCAATGATACACTGCATATTACGTTATATTATAAGGTGTTTTCAATGACACACTGCATATTACGTTATATTATAAGGTATTTTCAATTGTAAACTACTATATATCATAAGGTATTTTCAATGATACACTGCATATTACGTTATATTATAAGGTATTTTCAATGACACACTGCATATTACGTTATATTATAAGGTATTTTCAATGATACACTGCATATTACGTTATATTATAAGGTATTTTCGATGACACACTGCATATTACGTTATATTATAAGCTATTTTCAATGATAAACTACTATATATTATAAGGTATTTTCAATGATACACTGCATATTACGTTATATTATAAGGTATTTTCAATGATAAACTACTATATATTATAAGGTATTTTCAATGATACACTCCATATTACGTAATATTATAAGGTATTTTCAATGATACACTGCATATTACGTTATATTATATGGTATTTTCAATTGTAAACTACTATATATCATAAGGTATTTTCAATGATACACTGCATATGACGTTATATTATAAGGTATTTTCAATGACACACTGCATATTACGTTATATTATAAGCTTTTTCAATGGTAAACTACTATATATTATAAGGTATTTTCAAAGATACACTGCATATTACGTTATATTCTAAGGTATTTTCAATGATACACTACTAAATATTATACGGTATTTTCAATGATACACTGCATATTACGTTATATTATAAGGTATTTGCAATGATACACTGCATATTACGTTATATTATATGGTATTTTCAATTGTAAACTACTATATATTATAAGGTATTTTCAATGATAAACTACTATATATTATAAGGTATTTTCAATGATACACTGCATATTACGTTATATTATAAGGTATTTTCAATGATAAACTGCATATTATAGTATCTTATAAGGTATTTTCAATGATACACTGCATATTACGTTATATTAATATATAAGGTATTTTCAATGACACACTGCATAATACGTTATATTATAAGGTATTTTCGATGACACACTGCATATTACGTTATATTCTAAGGTATTTTCAATGATACACTGCATATTACGTTATATTATAAGGTATTTTCAATGATACACTACATATTACGTTATATTATAAGGTATTTTCAATGATAAACTACTAAATATTATACGGTATTTTCAATGATACACTGCATATTACGTTATATTATAAGGTATTTGCAATGATACACTGCATATTACGTTATATTATATGGTATTTTCAATTGTAAACTACTATATATTATAAGGTATTTTCAATGATAAACTACTATATATTATAAGGTATTTTCAATGATACACTGCATATTACGTTATATTATAAGGTATTTTCAATGATAAACTACTATATATTATAAGGTATTTTCAATGATAAGCTACTATATATTATAAGGTATTTTCAATGATACACTGCATATTACGTGATATTATAAGCTTTTTCAATGGTAAACTACTATATATTATAAGGTATTTTCAAAGATACACTGCATATTACGTTATATTCTAAGGTATTTTCAATGATACACTGCATATTACGTTATATTATAAGGTATTTTCAATGATACACTACATATTACGTTATATTATAAGGTATTTTCAATGATAAACTACTAAATATTATACGGTATTTTCAATGATACACTGCATATTACGTTATATTATAAGGTATTTTCATTGATACACTACAAATTACCATATATTATATGGTATTTTCAATGATACACTGCATAATACGTTATATCATAAGGTATTTTCAATGATACACTGCATATTACGTTATATTATAAGGTATTTTCAATGATAAACTACTATATATTATAAGGTATTTTCAATGATACACTGCATATTACGTGATATTATAAGGTATTTTCAATGATACACTGCATATTACGTTATATTATAAGGTATTTTCAATGATACACTTCAAATTACGATATATTATAAGGTATTTTCAATGATACTCTGCATATTACGTTATATTATAAGGTATTTTCAATGGTAAACTACTATATATTACAAGGTATTTTCAATGATACACTACAAATTACCATATATTATATGGTATTTTCAATGATACACTGCATAATACGTTATATCATAAGGTATTTTCAATGATACACTGCATATTACGTTATATTATAAGGTATTTTCAATGATAAACTACTGTATATTATAAGGTATTTTCAAGGGTACACTGCATATTACGTTATATTATAAGGTATTTTCATTGATACACTGTATATTACGTGATATTATAAGGTATTTTCATTGATACACTACAAATTACCATATATTATAAGGTATTTTCAATGATACACTGCATATTACGTTATATCATAATGTATTTTCAATGATACACTGCATAATACGTTATATCATAAGGTATTTTCAATGATACACTGCATATTACGTTATATTATAAGGTGTTTTCAATGACACACTGCATATTACGTTATATTATAAGGTATTTTCAATTGTAAACTACTATATATCATAAGGTATTTTCAATGATACACTGCATATTACGTTATATTATAAGGTATTTTCAATGACACACTGCATATTACGTTATATTATAAGGTATTTTCAATGATACACTGCATATTACGTTATATTATAAGGTATTTTCGATGACACACTGCATATTACGTTATATTATAAGCTATTTTCAATGATAAACTACTATATATTATAAGGTATTTTCAATGATACACTGCATATTACGTTATATTATAAGGTATTTTCAATGATAAACTACTATATATTATAAGGTATTTTCAATGATACACTCCATATTACGTAATATTATAAGGTATTTTCAATGATACACTGCATATTACGTTATATTATATGGTATTTTCAATTGTAAACTACTATATATCATAAGGTATTTTCAATGATACACTGCATATGACGTTATATTATAAGGTATTTTCAATGACACACTGCATATTACGTTATATTATAAGCTTTTTCAATGGTAAACTACTATATATTATAAGGTATTTTCAAAGATACACTGCATATTACGTTATATTCTAAGGTATTTTCAATGATACACTGCATATTACGTTATATTATAAGGTATTTTCAATGATACACTACATATTACGTTATATTATAAGGTATTTTCAATGATAAACTACTAAATATTATACGGTATTTTCAATGATACACTGCATATTACGTTATATTATAAGGTATTTGCAATGATACACTGCATATTACGTTATATTATATGGTATTTTCAATTGTAAACTACTATATATTATAAGGTATTTTCAATGATAAACTACTATATATTATAAGGTATTTTCAATGATACACTGCATATTACGTTATATTATAAGGTATTTTCAATGATAAACTGCATATTATAGTATCTTATAAGGTATTTTCAATGATACACTGCATATTACGTTATATTAATATATAAGGTATTTTCAATGACACACTGCATAATACGTTATATTATAAGGTATTTTCGATGACACACTGCATATTACGTTATATTCTAAGGTATTTTCAATGATACACTGCATATTACGTTATATTATAAGGTATTTTCAATGATACACTACATATTACGTTATATTATAAGGTATTTTCAATGATAAACTACTAAATATTATACGGTATTTTCAATGATACACTGCATATTACGTTATATTATAAGGTATTTGCAATGATACACTGCATATTACGTTATATTATATGGTATTTTCAATGGTAAACTACTATATATTATAAGGTATTTTCAATGATAAACTACTATATATTATAAGGTATTTTCAATGATACACTGCATATTACGTTATATTATAAGGTATTTTCAATGATAAACTACTATATATTATAAGGTATTTTCAATGATAAGCTACTATATATTATAAGGTATTTTCAATGATACACTGCATATTACGTGATATTATAAGCTTTTTCAATGGTAAACTACTATATATTATAAGGTATTTTCAAAGATACACTGCATATTACGTTATATTCTAAGGTATTTTCAATGATACACTGCATATTACGTTATATTATAAGGTATTTTCAATGATACACTGCATATTACGTTATATTATAAGGTATTTTCAATGATAAACTACTAAATATTATACGGTATTTTCAATGATACACTGCATATTACGTTATATTATAAGGTATTTGCAATGATACACTGCATATTACGTAATATTATATGGTATTTTCAATTGTAAACTACTATATATCATAAGGTATTTTCAATGATACACTGCATATGACGTTATATTATAAGGTATTTTCAATGACACACTGCATATTACGTTATATTATAAGGTATTTTCAATGATACACTGCATATTACGTTATATTATAAGGTATTTTCGATGACACACTGCATATTACGTTATATTATAAGCTATTTTCAATGATAAACTACTATATATTATAAGGTGTTTTCAATGATACACTGCATATTACGTTATATTATAAGGTATTTTCAATGATAAACTACTATATATTATAAGGTATTTTCAATGATACACTCCATATTACGTAATATTATAAGGTATTTTCAATGATACACTGCATATTACGTTATATTATATGGTATTTTCAGTTGTAAACTACTATATATCATAAGGTATTTTCAATGATACACTGCATATGACGTTATATTATAAGGTATTTTCAATGACACACTGCATATTACATTATATTATAAGGTATTTGCAATGATACACTGCATATTACGTTATATTATATGGTATTTTCAATTGTAAACTACTATATATCATAAGGTATTTTCAATGATACACTGCATATGACGTTATATTATAAGGTATTTTCAATGACACACTGCATATTACGTTATATTATAAGGTATTTGCAATGATACACTGCATATTACGATATATTATATGGTATTTTCAATGATACACTGCATATTATGATATATTATAAGGTATTTTCAATGATACACTGCATATTACGTTATATTATAAGGTATTTTCGATGACACACTGCATATTACGTTATATTATAAGGTATTTTCAATGATAAACTGCATATTATGGTATATTATAAGGTATTTTCAATGATACACTGCATATTACGTTATATTATAAGGTATTTTCATTGATACACTGCATATTACGTTATATTATAAGGTATTTTCATTGATACACTACAAATTACCATATATTATAAGGTATTTTCAATGATACACTGCATATTACGTTATATCATAATGTATTTTCAATGATACACTGCATAATACGTTATATCATAAGGTATTTTCAATGATACACTGCATATTACGTTATATTATAAGGTGTTTTCAATGACACACTGCATATTACGTTATATTATAAGGTATTTTCAATTGTAAACTACTATATATCATAAGGTATTTTCAATGATACACTGCATATTACGTTATATTATAAGGTATTTTCAATTGTAAACTACTATATATCATAAGGTATTTTCAATGATACACTGCATATTACGTTATATTATAAGGTATTTTCAATGATAAACTGCATATTATGGTATCTTATAAGGTATTTTCAATGATACACTGCATATTACGTTATATAAACATATAAGGTATTTTCAATGACACACTGCATAATACGTTATATTATAAGGTGTTTTCAATGATACACTGCATATTACGTTATATTATAAGGTATTTGCAATGATACACTGCATATTACGTTATATTATATGGTATTTTCAATTGTAAACTACTATATATTATAAGGTATTTTCAATGATAAACTACTATATATTATAAGGTATTTTCAATGATACACTGCATATTACGTTATATTATAAGGTATTTTCAATGATAAACTACTATATATTATAAGGTATTTTCAATGATAAGCTACTATATATTATAAGGTATTTTCAATGATACACTGCATATTACGTGATATTATAAGCTTTTTCAATGGTAAACTACTATATATTATAAGGTATTTTCAAAGATACACTGCATATTACGTTATATTCTAAGGTATTTTCAATGATACACTGCATATTACGTTATATTATAAGGTATTTTCAATGATACACTACATATTACGTTATATTATAAGGTATTTTCAATGATAAACTACTAAATATTATACGGTATTTTCAATGATACACTGCATATTACGTTATATTATAAGGTATTTGCAATGATACACTGCATATTACGTAATATTATATGGTATTTTCAATTGTAAACTACTATATATCATAAGGTATTTTCAATGATACACTGCATATGACGTTATATTATAAGGTATTTTCAATGACACACTGCATATTACGTTATATTATAAGGTATTTTCAATGATACACTGCATATTACGTTATATTATAAGGTATTTTCGATGACACACTGCATATTACGTTATATTATAAGCTATTTTCAATGATAAACTACTATATATTATAAGGTATTTTCAATGATACACTCCATATTACGTAATATTATAAGGTATTTTCAATGATACACTGCATATTACGTTATATTATATGGTATTTTCAGTTGTAAACTACTATATATCATAAGGTATTTTCAATGATACACTGCATATGACGTTATATTATAAGGTATTTTCAATGACACACTGCATATTACGTTATATTATAAGGTATTTTCAATGATACACTGCATATTACGTTATATTATAAGGTATTTTCGATGACACACTGCATATTACGTTATATTATAAGCTATTTTCAATGATAAACTACTATATATTATAAGGTATTTTCAATGATACACTCCATATTACGTAATATTATAAGGTATTTTCAATGATACACTGCATATTACGTTATATTATATGGTATTTTCAGTTGTAAACTACTATATATCATAAGGTATTTTCAATGATACACTGCATATGACGTTATATTATAAGGTATTTTCAATGACACACTGCATATTACGTTATATTATAAGGTATTTGCAATGATACACTGCATATTACGTTATATTATATGGTATTTTCAATTGTAAACTACTATATATCATAAGGTATTTTCAATGATACACTGCATATGACGTTATATTATAAGGTATTTTCAATGACACACTGCATATTACGTTATATTATAAGGTATTTGCAATGATACACTGCATATTACGATATATTATATGGTATTTTCAATGATACACTGCATATTATGATATATTATAAGGTATTTTCAATGATACACTGCATATTACGTTATATTATAAGGTATTTTCGATGACACACTGCATATTACGTTATATTATAAGGTATTTTCAATGATAAACTGCATATTATGGTATATTATAAGGTATTTTCAATGATACACTGCATATTACGTTATATTATAAGGTATTTTCATTGATACACTTTATATTACGTTATATTATAAGGTATTTTCATTGATACACTACAAATTACCATATATTATAAGGTATTTTCAATGATACACTGCATATTACGTTATATCATAATGTATTTTCAATGATACACTGCATAATACGTTATATCATAAGGTATTTTCAATGATACACTGCATATTACGTTATATTATAAGGTGTTTTCAATGACACACTGCATATTACGTTATATTATAAGGTATTTTCAATTGTAAACTACTATATATCATAAGGTATTTTCAATGATACACTGCATATTACGTTATATTATAAGGTATTTTCAATTGTAAACTACTATATATCATAAGGTATTTTCAATGATACACTGCATATTACATTATATTATAAGGTATTTGCAATGATACACTGCATATTACGTTATATTATATGGTATTTTCAATTGTAAACTACTATATATTATAAGGTATTTTCAATGATAAACTACTATATATTATAAGGTATTTTCAATGATACACTGCATATTACGTTATATTATAAGGTATTTTCAATGATAAACTGCATATTATGGTATCTTATAAGGTATTTTCAATGATACACTGCATATTACGTTATATAAACATATAAGGTATTTTCAATGACACACTGCATAATACGTTATATTATAAGGTGTTTTCAATGATACACTGCATATTACGTTATATTATAAGGTATTTTCAATGATAAACTACTATATATTATAAGGTATTTTCAATGATAAGCTACTATATATTATAAGGTATTTTCAATGATACACTGCATATTACGTTATATTATAAGCTTTTTCAATGGTAAACTACTATATATTATAAGGTATTTTCAAAGATACACTGCATATTACGTTATATTCTAAGGTATTTTCAATGATACACTGCATATTACGTTATATTATAAGGTATTTTCAATGATACACTACATATTACGTTATATTATAAGGTATTTTCAATGATAAACTACTAAATATTATACGGTATTTTCAATGATACACTGCATATTACGTTATATTATAAGGTATTTGCAATGATACACTGCATATTACGTAATATTATATGGTATTTTCAATTGTAAACTACTATATATCATAAGGTATTTTCAATGATACACTGCATATGACGTTATATTATAAGGTATTTTCAATGACACACTGCATATTACGTTATATTATAAGGTATTTTCAATGATACACTGCATATTACGTTATATTATAAGGTATTTTCGATGACACACTGCATATTACGTTATATTATAAGCTATTTTCAATGATAAACTACTATATATTATAAGGTGTTTTCAATGATACACTGCATATTACGTTATATTATAAGGTATTTTCAATGATAAACTACTATATATTATAAGGTATTTTCAATGATACACTCCATATTACGTAATATTATAAGGTATTTTCAATGATACACTGCATATTACGTTATATTATATGGTATTTTCAGTTGTAAACTACTATATATCATAAGGTATTTTCAATGATACACTGCATATGACGTTATATTATAAGGTATTTTCAATGACACACTGCATATTACGTTATATTATAAGGTATTTGCAATGATACACTGCATATTACGTTATATTATATGGTATTTTCAATTGTAAACTACTATATATCATAAGGTATTTTCAATGATACACTGCATATGACGTTATATTATAAGGTATTTTCAATGACACACTGCATATTACGTTATATTATAAGGTATTTGCAATGATACACTGCATATTACGATATATTATATGGTATTTTCAATGATACACTGCATATTATGATATATTATAAGGTATTTTCAATGATACACTGCATATTACGTTATATTATAAGGTATTTTCGATGACACACTGCATATTACGTTATATTATAAGGTATTTTCAATGATAAACTGCATATTATGGTATATTATAAGGTATTTTCAATGATACACTGCATATTACGTTATATTATAAGGTATTTTCATTGATACACTGTATATTACGTTATATTATAAGGTATTTTCATTGATACACTACAAATTACCATATATTATAAGGTATTTTCAATGATACACTGCATATTACGTTATATCATAATGTATTTTCAATGATACACTGCATAATACGTTATATCATAAGGTATTTTCAATGATACACTGCATATTACGTTATATTATAAGGTGTTTTCAATGACACACTGCATATTACGTTATATTATAAGGTATTTTCAATTGTAAACTACTATATATCATAAGGTATTTTCAATGATACACTGCATATTACGTTATATTATAAGGTATTTTCAATTGTAAACTACTATATATCATAAGGTATTTTCAATGATACACTGCATATTACATTATATTATAAGGTATTTGCAATGATACACTGCATATTACGTTATATTATATGGTATTTTCAATTGTAAACTACTATATATTATAAGGTATTTTCAATGATAAACTACTATATATTATAAGGTATTTTCAATGATACACTGCATATTACGTTATATTATAAGGTATTTTCAATGATAAACTGCATATTATGGTATCTTATAAGGTATTTTCAATGATACACTGCATATTACGTTATATAAACATATAAGGTATTTTCAATGACACACTGCATAATACGTTATATTATAAGGTGTTTTCAATGATACACTGCATATTACGTTATATTATAAGGTATTTGCAATGATACACTGCATATTACGTTATATTATATGGTATTTTCAATTGTAAACTACTATATATTATAAGGTATTTTCAATGATAAACTACTATATATTATAAGGTATTTTCAATGATACACTGCATATTACGTTATATTATAAGGTATTTTCAATGATAAACTACTATATATTATAAGGTATTTTCAATGATAAGCTACTATATATTATAAGGTATTTTCAATGATACACTGCATATTACGTGATATTATAAGCTTTTTCAATGGTAAACTACTATATATTATAAGGTATTTTCAAAGATACACTGCATATTACGTTATATTCTAAGGTATTTTCAATGATACACTGCATATTACGTTATATTATAAGGTATTTTCAATGATACACTACATATTACGTTATATTATAAGGTATTTTCAATGATAAACTACTAAATATTATACGGTATTTTCAATGATACACTGCATATTACGTTATATTATAAGGTATTTGCAATGATACACTGCATATTACGTAATATTATATGGTATTTTCAATTGTAAACTACTATATATCATAAGGTATTTTCAATGATACACTGCATATGACGTTATATTATAAGGTATTTTCAATGACACACTGCATATTACGTTATATTATAAGGTATTTGCAATGATACACTGCATATTACGATATATTATATGGTATTTTCAATGATACACTGCATATTATGATATATTATAAGGTATTTTCAATGATACACTGCATATTACGTTATATTATAAGGTATTTTCGATGACACACTGCATATTACGTTATATTATAAGGTATTTTCAATGATAAACTGCATATTATGGTATATTATAAGGTATTTTCAATGATACACTGCATATTACGTTATATTATAAGGTATTTTCATTGATACACTGTATATTACGTTATATTATAAGGTATTTTCATTGATACACTACAAATTACCATATATTATAAGGTATTTTCAATGATACACTGCATATTACGTTATATCATAATGTATTTTCAATGATACACTGCATAATACGTTATATCATAAGGTATTTTCAATGATACACTGCATATTACGTTATATTATAAGGTGTTTTCAATGACACACTGCATATTACATTATATTATAAGGTATTTTCAATTGTAAACTACTATATATCATAAGGTATTTTCAATGATACACTGCATATTACGTTATATTATAAGGTATTTTCAATTGTAAACTACTATATATCATAAGGTATTTTCAATGATACACTGCATATTACATTATATTATAAGGTATTTGCAATGATACACTGCATATTACGTTATATTATATGGTATTTTCAATTGTAAACTACTATATATTATAAGGTATTTTCAATGATAAACTACTATATATTATAAGGTATTTTCAATGATACACTGCATATTACGTTATATTATAAGGTATTTTCAATGATAAACTACTATATATTATAAGGTATTTTCAATGATACACTCCATATTACGTAATATTATAAGGTATTTTCAATGATACACTGCATATTACGTTATATTATATGGTATTTTCAGTTGTAAACTACTATATATCATAAGGTATTTTCAATGATACACTGCATATGACGTTATATTATAAGGTATTTTCAATGACACACTGCATATTACGTTATATTATAAGGTATTTGCAATGATACACTGCATATTACGTTATATTATATGGTATTTTCAATTGTAAAGTACTATATATCATAAGGTATTTTCAATGATACACTGCATATGACGTTATATTATAAGGTATTTTCAATGACACACTGCATATTACGTTATATTATAAGGTATTTGCAATGATACACTGCATATTACGATATATTATATGGTATTTTCAATGATACACTGCATATTATGATATATTATAAGGTATTTTCAATGATACACTGCATATTACGTTATATTATAAGGTATTTTCGATGACACACTGCATATTACGTTATATTATAAGGTATTTTCAATGATAAACTGCATATTATGGTATATTATAAGGTATTTTCAATGATACACTGCATATTACGTTATATTATAAGGTATTTTCATTGATACACTGTATATTACGTTATATTATAAGGTATTTTCATTGATACACTACAAATTACCATATATTATAAGGTATTTTCAATGATACACTGCATATTACGTTATATCATAATGTATTTTCAATGATACACTGCATAATACGTTATATCATAAGGTATTTTCAATGATACACTGCATATTACGTTATATTATAAGGTGTTTTCAATGACACACTGCATATTACGTTATATTAT
This sequence comes from Lasioglossum lativentre, assembly GCA_916610255.1. Lineage (NCBI taxonomy): Eukaryota > Metazoa > Arthropoda > Insecta > Hymenoptera > Halictidae > Lasioglossum > Lasioglossum lativentre. Next base: position 554,629 of record CAKAJI010001026.1, read on the forward strand.
AAGGTATTTTCAATTGTAAACTACTATATATCATAAGGTATTTTCAATGATACACTGCATATTACGTTATATTATAAGGTATTTTCAATTGTAAACTACTATATATCATAAGGTATTTTCAATGATACACTGCATATTACATTATATTATAAGGTATTTGCAATGATACACTGCATATTACGTTATATTATATGGTATTTTCAATTGTAAACTACTATATATTATAAGGTATTTTCAATGATAAACTACTATATATTATAAGGTATTTTCAATGATACACTGCATATTACGTTATATTATAAGGTATTTTCAATGATAAACTGCATATTATGGTATCTTATAAGGTATTTTCAATGATACACTGCATATTACGTTATATAAACATATAAGGTATTTTCAATGACACACTGCATAATACGTTATATTATAAGGTGTTTTCAATGATACACTGCATATTACGTTATATTATAAGGTATTTTCAATGATAAACTACTATATATTATAAGGTATTTTCAATGATAAGCTACTATATATTATAAGGTATTTTCAATGATACACTGCATATTACGTTATATTATAAGCTTTTTCAATGGTAAACTACTATATATTATAAGGTATTTTCAAAGATACACTGCATATTACGTTATATTCTAAGGTATTTTCAATGATACACTGCATATTACGTTATATTATAAGGTATTTTCAATGATACACTACATATTACGTTATATTATAAGGTATTTGCAATGATACACTGCATATTACGTAATATTATATGGTATTTTCAATTGTAAACTACTATATATCATAAGGTATTTTCAATGATACACTGCATATGACGTTATATTATAAGGTATTTTCAATGACACACTGCATATTACGTTATATTATAAGGTATTTTCAATGATACACTGCATATTACGTTATATTATAAGGTATTTTCGATGACACACTGCATATTACGTTATATTATAAGCTATTTTCAATGATAAACTACTATATATTATAAGGTGTTTTCAATGATACACTGCATATTACGTTATATTATAAGGTATTTTCAATGATAAACTACTATATATTATAAGGTATTTTCAATGATACACTCCATATTACGTAATATTATAAGGTATTTTCAATGATACACTGCATATTACGTTATATTATATGGTATTTTCAGTTGTAAACTACTATATATCATAAGGTATTTTCAATGATACACTGCATATGACGTTATATTATAAGGTATTTTCAATGACACACTGCATATTACGTTATATTATAAGGTATTTGCAATGATACACTGCATATTACGTTATATTATATGGTATTTTCAATTGTAAACTACTATATATCATAAGGTATTTTCAATGATACACTGCATATGACGTTATATTATAAGGTATTTTCAATGACACACTGCATATTACGTTATATTATAAGGTATTTGCAATGATACACTGCATATTACGATATATTACATGGTATTTTCAATGATACACTGCATATTATGATATATTATAAGGTATTTTCAATGATACACTGCATATTACGTTATATTATAAGGTATTTTCGATGACACACTGCATATTACGTTATATTATAAGGTATTTTCAATGATAAACTGCATATTATGGTATATTATAAGGTATTTTCAATGATACACTGCATATTACGTTATATTATAAGGTATTTTCATTGATACACTACAAATTACCATATATTATATGGTATTTTCAATGATACACTGCATAATACGTTATATCATAAGGTCTTTTCAATGATACACTGCATATTACGTTATATTATAAGGTATTTTCAATGATAAACTACTATATATTATAAGGTATTTTCAAGGGTACACTGCATATTACGTTATATTATAAGGTATTTACATTGATACACTACAAATTACCATACATTATAAGGTATTTTCAATGATACACTGCATTATACGTTATATCATAAGGTATTTTCAATGATACACTGCATATTACGTTATATTATAAGGTATTTTCAATTGTAAACTACTATATATCATAAGGTATTTTCAATGATACACTGCATATTACATTATATTATAAGGTATTTGCAATGATACACTGCATATTACGTTATATTATATGGTATTTTCAATTGTAAACTACTATATATTATAAGGTATTTTCAATGATAAACTACTATATATTATAAGGTATTTTCAATGATACACTGCATATTACGTTATATTATAAGGTATTTTCAATGATAAACTGCATATTATGGTATCTTATAAGGTATTTTCAATGATACACTGCATATTACGTTATATTAATATATAAGGTATTTTCAATGACACACTGCATAATACGTTATATTATAAGGTGTTTTCAATGATACACTGCATATTACGTTATATTATAAGGTATTTTCAATGATAAACTACTATATATTATAAGGTATTTTCAATGATAAGCTACTATATATTATAAGGTATTTTCAATGATACACTGCATATTACGTTATATTATAAGCTTTTTCAATGGTAAACTACTATATATTATAAGGTATTTTCAAAGATACACTGCATATTACGTTATATTATATGGTATTTTCAATTGTAAACTACTATATATTATAAGGTATTTTCAATGATAAACTACTATATATTATAAGGTATTTTCAATGATACACTGCATATTACGTTATATTATAAGGTATTTTCAATGATACACTGCATATTACGTTATATTATAAGGTATTTTCAATGATACACTACATATTACGTTATATTATAAGGTATTTTCAATGATAAACTACTAAATATTATACGGTATTTTCAATGATACACTGCATATTACGTTATATTATAAGGTATTTGCAATGATACACTGCATATTACGTAATATTATATGGTATTTTCAATTGTAAACTACTATATATCATAAGGTATTTTCAATGATACACTGTATATGACGTTATATTATAAGGTATTTTCAATGACACACTGCATATTACGTTATATTATAAGGTATTTTCAATGATACACTGCATATTACGTTATATTATAAGGTATTTTCGATGACACACTGCATATTACGTTATATTATAAGCTATTTTCAATGATAAACTACTGTATATTATAAGGTATTTTCAATGATACACTGCATATTACGTTATATTATAAGGTATTTTCAATGATAAACTACTATATATTATAAGGTATTTTCAATGATACACTCCATATTACGTAATATTATAAGGTATTTTCAATGATACACTGCATATTACGTTATATTATATGGTATTTTCAATTGTAAACTACTATATATCATAAGGTATTTTCAATGATACACTGCATATGACGTTATATTATAAGGTATTTTCAATGACACACTGCATATTACGTTATATTATAAGGTATTTGCAATGATACACTGCATATTACGTTATATTATATGGTATTTTCAATTGTAAACTACTATATATCATAAGGTATTTTCAATGATACACTGCATATGACGTTATATTATAAGGTATTTTCAATGATACACTGCATATTACGTTATATTATAAGGTATTTTCAATGATACACTACATATTACGTTATATTATAAGGTATTTTCAATGATAAACTACTAAATATTATACGGTATTTTCAATGATACACTGCATATTACGTTATATTATAAGGTATTTGCAATGATACACTGCATATTACGTAATATTATATGGTATTTTCAATTGTAAACTACTATATATCATAAGGTATTTTCAATGATACACTGCATATGACGTTATATTATAAGGTATTTTCAATGACACACTGCATATTACGTTATATTATAAGGTATTTTCAATGATACACTGCATATTACGTTATATTATAAGGTATTTTCGATGACACACTGCATATTACGTTATATTATAAGCTATTTTCAATGATAAACTACTGTATATTATAAGGTATTTTCAATGATACACTGCATATTACGTTATATTATAAGGTATTTTCAATGATAAACTACTATATATTATAAGGTATTTTCAATGATACACTCCATATTACGTAATATTATAAGGTATTTTCAATGATACACTGCATATTACGTTATATTATATGGTATTTTCAATTGTAAACTACTATATATCATAAGGTATTTTCAATGATACACTGCATATTACGTTATATTATAAGGTATTTTCAATGACACACTGCATATTACGTTATATTATAAGGTATTTGCAATGATACACTGCATATTACGTTATATTATATGGTATTTTCAATTGTAAACTACTATATATCATAAGGTATTTTCAATGATACACTGCATATGACGTTATATTATAAGGTATTTTCAATGACACACTGCATATTACGTTATATTATAAGGTATTTGCAATGATACACTGCATATTACGATATATTATATGGTATTTTCAATGATACACTTCATATTATGATATATTATAAGGTATTTTCAATGATACACTGCATTTTACGTTATATTATAAGGTATTTTCGATGACACACTGCATATTACGTTATATTATAAGGTATTTTCAATGATAAACTGCATATTATGGTATATTATAAGGTATTTTCAATGATACACTGCATATTACGTTATATTATAAGGTATTTCCATTGATACACTACAAATTACCATATATTATATGGTATTTTCAATGATACACTGCATAATACGTTATATCATAAGGTATTTTCAATGATACACTGCATATTACGTTATATTATAAGGTATTTTCAATGATAAACTACTGTATATTATAAGGTATTTTCAAGGGTACACTGCATATTACGTTATATTATAAGGTATTTTCATTGATACACTGCATATTACATTATATTATAAGGTATTTGCAATGATACACTGCATATTACGTTATATTATATGGTATTTTCAATTGTAAACTACTATATATTATAAGGTATTTTCAATGATAAACTACTATATATTATAAGGTATTTTCAATGATACACTGCATATTACGTTATATTATAAGGTATTTTCAATGATAAACTGCATATTATGGTATCATATAAGGTATTTTCAATGATACACTGCATATTACGTTATATTAATATATAAGGTATTTTCAATGACACACTGCATAATACGTTATATTATAAGGTGTTTTCAATGATACACTGCATATTACGTTATATTATAAGGTATTTTCAATGATAAACTACTATATATTATAAGGTATTTTCAATGATAAGCTACTATATATTATAAGGTATTTTCAATGATACACTGCATATTACGTTATATTATAAGCTTTTTCAATGGTAAACTACTATATATTATAAGGTATTTTCAAAGATACACTGCATATTACGTTATATTCTAAGGTATTTTCAATGATACACTGCATATTACGTTATATTATAAGGTATTTTCAATGATACACTACATATTACGTTATATTATAAGGTATTTTCAATGATACACTGCATATTACGTTATATTATAAGGTATTTGCAATGATACACTGCATATTACGTTATATTATATGGTATTTTCAATTGTAAACTACTATATATCATAAGGTATTTTCAATGATACACTGCATATGACGTTATATTATAAGGTATTTTCAATGACACACTGCATATTACGTTATATTATAAGCTTTTTCAATGGTAAACTACTATATATTATAAGGTATTTTCAATGATACACTGCATATTACGTTATATTATAAGGTATTTTCAATGATACACTGCATATTACGTTATATTATAAGGTATTTTCAATGATACACTACATATTACGTTATATTATAAGGTATTTTCAATGATAAACTACTAAATATTATACGGTATTTTCAATGATACACTGCATATTACGTTATATTATAAGGTATTTGCAATGATACACTGCATATTACGTAATATTATATGGTATTTTCAATTGTAAACTACTATATATCATAAGGTATTTTCAATGATACACTGCATATGACGTTATATTATAAGGTATTTTCAATGACACACTGCATATTACGTTATATTATAAGGTATTTTCAATGATACACTGCATATTACGTTATATTATAAGGTATTTTCAATGACACACTGCATATTACGTTATATTATAAGCTATTTTCAATGATAAACTACTGTATATTATAAGGTATTTTCAATGATACACTGCATATTACGTTATATTATAAGGTATTTTCAATGATAAACTACTATATATTATAAGGTATTTTCAATGATACACTCCATATTACGTAATATTATAAGGTATTTTCAATGATACACTGCATATTACGTTATATTATATGGTATTTTCAATTGTAAACTACTATATATCATAAGGTATTTTCAATGATACACTGCATATGACGTTATATTATAAGGTATTTTCAATGACACACTGCATATTACGTTATATTATAAGGTATTTGCAATGATACACTGCATATTACGTTATATTATATGGTATTTTCAATTGTAAACTACTATATATCATAAGGTATTTTCAATGATACACTGCATATGACGTTATATTATAAGGTATTTTCAATGACACACTGCATATTACGTTATATTATAAGCTTTTTCAATGGTAAACTACTATATATTATAAGGTATTTTCAAAGATACACTGCATATTACGTTATATTCTAAGGTATTTTCAATGATACACTGCATATTACGTTATATTATAAGGTATTTTCAATGATACACTACATATTACGTTATATTATAAGGTATTTTCAATGATAAACTACTAAATATTATACGGTATTTTCAATGATACACTGCATATTACGTTATATTATAAGGTATTTGCAATGATACACTGCATATTACGTAATATTATATGGTATTTTCAATTGTAAACTACTATATATCATAAGGTATTTTCAATGATACACTGCATATGACGTTATATTATAAGGTATTTTCAATGACACACTGCATATTACGTTATATTATAAGGTATTTTCAATGATACACTGCATATTACGTTATATTATAAGGTATTTTCGATGACACACTGCATATTACGTTATATTATAAGCTATTTTCAATGATAAACTACTGTATATTATAAGGTATTTTCAATGATACACTGCATATTACGTTATATTATAAGGTATTTTCAATGATAAACTACTATATATTATAAGGTATTTTCAATGATACACTCCATATTACGTAATATTATAAGGTATTTTCAATGATACACTGCATATTACGTTATATTATATGGTATTTTCAATTGTAAACTACTATATATCATAAGGTATTTTCAATGATACACTGCATATGACGTTATATTATAAGGTATTTTCAATGATACACTGCATATGACGTTATATTATAAGGTATTTTCAATGACACACTGCATATTACGTTATATTATAAGGTATTTGCAATGATACACTGCATATTACGATATATTATATGGTATTTTCAATGATACACTTCATATTATGATATATTATAAGGTATTTTCAATGATACACTGCATATTACGTTATATTATAAGGTATTTTCGATGACACACTGCATATTACGTTATATTATAAGGTATTTTCAATGATAAACTGCATATTATGGTATATTATAAGGTATTTTCAATGATACACTGCATATTACGTTATATTATAAGGTATTTTCATTGATACACTACAAATTACCATATATTATATGGTATTTTCAATGATACACTGCATAATACGTTATATCATAAGGTATTTTCAATGATACACTGCATATTACGTTATATTATAAGGTATTTTCAATGATAAACTACTGTATATTATAAGGTATTTTCAAGGGTACACTGCATATTACGTTATATTATAAGGTATTTTCAATGATACACTGCATATTACATTATATTATAAGGTATTTGCAATGATACACTGCATATTACGTTATATTATATGGTATTTTCAATTGTAAACTACTATATATTATAAGGTATTTTCAATGATAAACTACTATATATTATAAGGTATTTTCAATGATACACTGCATATTACGTTATATTATAAGGTATTTTCAATGATAAACTGCATATTATGGTATCATATAAGGTATTTTCAATGATACACTGCATATTACGTTATATTAATATATAAGGTATTTTCAATGACACACTGCATAATACGTTATATTATAAGGTGTTTTCAATGATACACTGCATATTACGTTATATTATAAGGTATTTTCAATGATAAACTACTATATATTATAAGGTATTTTCAATGATAAGCTACTATATATTATAAGGTATTTTCAATGATACACTGCATATTACGTTATATTATAAGCTTTTTCAATGGTAAACTACTATATATTATAAGGTATTTTCAAAGATACACTGCATATTACGTTATATTCTAAGGTATTTTCAATGATACACTGCATATTACGTTATATTATAAGGTATTTTCAATGATACACTACATATTACGTTATATTATAAGGTATTTTCAATGATACACTGCATATTACGTTATATTATAAGGTATTTGCAATGATACACTGCATATTACGTTATATTATATGGTATTTTCAATTGTAAACTACTATATATCATAAGGTATTTTCAATGATACACTGCATATGACGTTATATTATAAGGTATTTTCAATGACACACTGCATATTACGTTATATTATAAGCTTTTTCAATGGTAAACTACTATATATTATAAGGTATTTTCAAAGATACACTGCATATTACGTTATATTCTAAGGTATTTTCAATAATACACTGCATATTACGTTATATTATAAGGTATTTTCAATGATACACTACATATTACGTTATATTATAAGGTATTTGCAATGATACACTGCATATTACGTTATATTATAAGGTATTTTCGATGACACACTGCATATTACGTTATATTATAAGCTATTTTCAATGATAAACTACTGTATATTATAAGGTATTTTCAATGATACACTGCATATTACGTTGTATTATAAGGTATTTTCAATGATAAACTACTATATATTATAAGGTATTTTCAATGATACACTCCATATTACGTTATATTATAAGGTATTTTCAATGATACACTGCATATTACGTTATATTATATGGTATTTTCAATTGTAAACTACTATATATCATAAGGTATTTTCAATGATACACTGCATATGACGTTATATTATAAGGTATTTTCAATGACACACTGCATATTACGTTATATTATAAGCTTTTTCAATGGTAAACTACTATATATTATAAGGTATTTTCAAAGATACACTGCATATTACGTTATATTCTAAGGTATTTTCAATAATACACTGCATATTACGTTATATTATAAGGTATTTTCAATGATACACTACATATTACGTTATATTATAAGGTATTTGCAATGATACACTGCATATTACGTTATATTATAAGGTATTTTCGATGACACACTGCATATTACGTTATATTATAAGCTATTTTCAATGATAAACTACTGTATATTATAAGGTATTTTCAATGATACACTGCATATTACGTTGTATTATAAGGTATTTTCAATGATAAACTACTATATATTATAAGGTATTTTCAATGATACACTCCATATTACGTTATATTATAAGGTATTTTCAATGATACACTGCATATTACGTTATATTATATGGTATTTTCAATTGTAAACTACTATATATCATAAGGTATTTTCAATGATACACTGCATATGACGTTATATTATAAGGTATTTTCAATGACACACTGCATATTACGTTATATTATAAGGTATTTGCAATGATACACTGCATATTACGTTATATTATATGGTATTTTCAATTGTAAACTACTATATATCATAAGGTATTTTCAATGATACACTGCATATGACGTTATATTATAAGGTATTTTCAATGACACACTGCATATTACGTTATATTATAAGGTATTTGCAATGATACACTGCATATTACGATATATTATATGGTATTTTCAATGATACACTTCATATTATGATATATTATAAGGTATTTTCAATGATACACTGCATATTACGTTATATTATAAGGTATTTTCGATGACACACTGCATATTACGTTATATTATAAGGTATTTTCAATGATAAACTGCATATTATGGTATATTATAAGGTATTTTCAATGATACACTGCATATTACGTTATATTATAAGGTATTTTCATTGATACACTACAAATTACCATATATTATATGGTATTTTCAATGATACACTGCATATTACGTTATATCATAAGGTATTTTCAATGATACACTGCATATTACGTTATATTATAAGGTATTTTCAATGATAAACTACTGTATATTATAAGGTATTTTCAAGGGTACACTGCATATTACGTTATATTATAAGGTATTTTCATTGATACACTGCATATTACGTTATATTATAAGGTATTTTCAATGATACACTGCATATTACGTTATATTATATGGTATTTTCAATTGTAAACTACTATATATTATAAGGTATTTTCAATGATAAACTACTATATATTATAAGGTATTTTCAATGATACACTGCATATTACGTTATATTATAAGGTATTTTCAATGATAAACTACTATATATTATAAGGTATTTTCAATGATAAGCTACTATATATTATAAGGTATTTTCAATGATACACTGCATATTACGTTATATTATAAGCTTTTTCAATGGTAAACTACTATATATTATAAGGTATTTTCAAAGATACACTGCATATTACGTTATATTCTAAGGTATTTTCAATGATACACTGCATATTACGTTATATTATAAGGTATTTTCAATGATACACTACATATTACGTTATATTATAAGGTATTTTCAATGATACACTGCATATTACGTTATATTATAAGGTATTTGCAATGATACACTGCATATTACGTTATATTATATGGTATTTTCAATTGTAAACTACTATATATTATAAGGTATTTTCAATGATACACTGCATATTACGTTATATTATAAGGTATTTTCAATGACACACTGCATATTACGTTATATTATAAGCTTTTTCAATGGTAAACTACTATATATTATAAGGTATTTTCAAAGATACACTGCATATTACGTTATATTCTAAGGTATTTTCAATGATACACTGCATATTACGTTATATTATAAGGTATTTTCAATGATACACTACATATTACGTTATATTATAAGGTATTTTCAATGATAAACTACTAAATATTATACGGTATTTTCAATGATACACTGCATATTACGTTATATTATAAGGTATTTGCAATGATACACTGCATATTACGTAATATTATATGGTATTTTCAATTGCAAACTACTATATATCATAAGGTATTTTCAATGATACACTGCATATGACGTTATATTATAAGGTATTTTCAATGACACACTGCATATTACGTTATATTATAAGGTATTTTCAATGATACACTGCATATTACGTTATATTATAAGGTATTTTCGATGACACACTGCATATTACGTTATATTATAAGCTATTTTCAATGATAAACTACTGTATATTATAAGGTATTTTCAATGATACACTGCATATTACGTTATATTATAAGGTATTTTCAATGATAAACTACTATATATTATAAGGTATTTTCAATGATACACTCCATATTACGTAATATTATAAGGTATTTTCAATGATACACTGCATATTACGTTATATTATATGGTATTTTCAATTGTAAACTACTATATATCATAAGGTATTTTCAATGATACACTGCATATGACGTTATATTATAAGGTATTTTCAATGACACACTGCATATTACGTTATATTATAAGGTATTTGCAATGATACACTGCATATTACGTTATATTATATGGTATTTTCAATTGTAAACTACTATATATCATAAGGTATTTTCAATGATACACTGCATATTACGTTATATTATAAGGTATTTTCAATGACACACTGCATATTACGTTATATTATAAGCTTTTTCAATGGTAAACTACTATATATTATAAGGTATTTTCAAAGATACACTGCATATTACGTTATATTCTAAGGTATTTTCAATGATACACTGCATATTACGTTATATTATAAGGTATTTTCAATGATACACTACATATTACGTTATATTATAAGGTATTTTCAATGATAAACTACTAAATATTATACGGTATTTTCAATGATACACTGCATATTACGTTATATTATAAGGTATTTGCAATGATACACTGCATATTACGTAATATTATATGGTATTTTCAATTGTAAACTACTATATATCATAAGGTATTTTCAATGATACACTGCATATGACGTTATATTATAAGGTATTTTCAATGACACACTGCATATTACGTTATATTATAAGGTATTTTCAATGATACACTGCATATTACGTTATATTATAAGCTATTTTCAATGATAAACTACTGTATATTATAAGGTATTTTCAATGATACACTGCATATTACGTTGTATTATAAGGTATTTTCAATGATAAACTACTATATATTATAAGGTATTTTCAATGATACACTCCATATTACGTAATATTATAAGGTATTTTCAATGATACACTGCATATTACGTTATATTATATGGTATTTTCAATTGTAAACTACTATATATCATAAGGTATTTTCAATGATACACTGCATATGACGTTATATTATAAGGTATTTTCAATGACACACTGCATATTACGTTATATTATAAGGTATTTGCAATGATACACTGCATATTACGTTATATTATATGGTATTTTCAATTGTAAACTACTATATATCATAAGGTATTTTCAATGATACACTGCATATGACGTTATATTATAAGGTATTTTCAATGACACACTGCATATTACGTTATATTATAAGGTATTTTCATTGATACACTACAAATTACCATATATTATATGGTATTTTCAATGATACACTGCATAATACGTTATATCATAAGGTATTTTCAATGATACACTGCATATTACGTTATATTATAAGGTATTTTCAATGATAAACTACTGTATATTATAAGGTATTTTCAAGGGTACACTGCATATTACGTTATATTATAAGGTATTTTCATTGATACACTGCATATTACATTATATTATAAGGTATTTGCAATGATACACTGCATATTACGTTATATTATATGGTATTTTCAATTGTAAACTACTATATATTATAAGGTATTTTCAATGATAAACTACTATATATTATAAGGTATTTTCAATGATACACTGCATATTACGTTATATTATAAGGTATTTTCAATGATAAACTACTATATATTATAAGGTATTTTCAATGATAAGCTACTATATATTATAAGGTATTTTCAATGATACACTGCATATTACGTTATATTATAAGCTTTTTCAATGGTAAACTACTATATATTATAAGGTATTTTCAAAGATACACTGCATATTACGTTATATTCTAAGGTATTTTCAATGATACACTGCATATTACGTTATATTATAAGGTATTTTCAATGATACACTGCATATTACGTTATATTATAAGGTATTTTCAATGATACACTGCATATTACGTTATATTATAAGGTATTTGCAATGATACACTGCATATTACGTTATATTATATGGTATTTTCAATTGTAAACTACTATATATCATAAGGTATTTTCAATGATACACTGCATATTACGTTATATTATAAGGTATTTTCAATGACACACTGCATATTACGTTATATTATAAGCTTTTTCAATGGTAAACTACTATATATTATAAGGTATTTTCAAAGATACACTGCATATTACGTTATATTCTAAGGTATTTTCAATGATACACTGCATATTACGTTATATTATAAGGTATTTTCAATGATACACTACATATTACGTTATATTATAAGGTATTTTCAATGATAAACTACTAAATATTATACGGTATTTTCAATGATACACTGCATATTACGTTATATTATAAGGTATTTGCAATGATACACTGCATATTACGTAATATTATATGGTATTTTCAATTGTAAACTACTATATATCATAAGGTATTTTCAATGATACACTGCATATGACGTTATATTATAAGGTATTTTCAATGACACACTGCATATTACGTTATATTATAAGGTATTTTCAATGATACACTGCATATTACGTTATATTATAAGGTATTTTCGATGACACACTGCATATTACGTTATATTATAAGCTATTTTCAATGATAAACTACTGTATATTATAAGGTATTTTCAATGATACACTGCATATTACGTTATATTATAAGGTATTTTCAATGATAAACTACTATATATTATAAGGTATTTTCAATGATACACTCCATATTACGTAATATTATAAGGTATTTTCAATGATACACTGCATATTACGTTATATTATATGGTATTGGTATTTTCAATTGTAAACTACTATATATCATAAGGTATTTTCAATGATACACTGCATATGACGTTATATTATAAGGTATTTTCAATGACACACTGCATATTACGTTATATTATAAGGTATTTGCAATGATACACTGCATATTACGTTATATTATATGGTATTTTCAATTGTAAACTACTATATATCATAAGGTATTTTCAATGATACACTGCATATGACGTTATATTATAAGGTATTTTCAATGACACACTGCATATTACGTTATATTATAAGCTTTTTCAATGGTAAACTACTATATATTATAAGGTATTTTCAAAGATACACTGCATATTACGTTATATTCTAAGGTATTTTCAATGATACACTGCATATTACGTTATATTATAAGGTATTTTCAATGATACACTACATATTACGTTATATTATAAGGTATTTTCAATGATAAACTACTAAATATTATACGGTATTTTCAATGATACACTGCATATTACGTTATATTATAAGGTATTTGCAATGATACACTGCATATTACGTAATATTATATGGTATTTTCAATTGTAAACTACTATATATCATAAGGTATTTTCAATGATACACTGCATATGACGTTATATTATAAGGTATTTTCAATGACACACTGCATATGACGTTATATTATAAGGTATTTTCAATGATACACTGCATATTACGTTATATTATAAGGTATTTTCGATGACACACTGCATATTACGTTATATTATAAGCTATTTTCAATGATAAACTACTGTATATTATAAGGTATTTTCAATGATACACTGCATATTACGTTATATTATAAGGTATTTTCAATCATAAACTACTATATATTATAAGGTATTTTCAATGATACACTCCATATTACGTAATATTATAAGGTATTTTCAATGATACACTGCATATTACGTTATATTATATGGTATTTTCAATTGTAAACTACTATATATCATAAGGTATTTTCAATGATACACTGCATATGACGTTATATTATAAGGTATTTTCAATGACACACTGCATATTACGTTATATTATAAGGTATTTGCAATGATACACTGCATATTACGTTATATTATATGGTATTTTCAATTGTAAACTACTATATATCATAAGGTATTTTCAATGATACACTGCATATGACGTTATATTATAAGGTATTTTCAATGACACACTGCATATTACGTTATATTATAAGGTATTTGCAATGATACACTGCATATTACGATATATTATATGGTATTTTCAATGATACACTTCATATTATGATATATTATAAGGTATTTTCAATGATACACTGCATATTACGTTATATTATAAGGTATTTTCGATGACACACTGCATATTACGTTATATTATAAGGTATTTTCAATGATAAACTGCATATTATGGTATATTATAAGGTATTTTCAATGATACACTGCATATTACGTTACATTATAAGGTATTTTCATTGATACACTACAAATTACCATATATTATATGGTATTTTCAATGATACACTGCATAATACGTTATATCATAAGGTATTTTCAATGATACACTGCATATTACGTTATATTATAAGGTATTTTCAATGATAAACTACTGTATATTATAAGGTATTTTCAAGGGTACACTGCATATTACGTTATATTATAAGGTATTTTCATTGATACACTACAAATTACCATATATTATAAGGTATTTGCAATGATACACTGCATATTACGTTATATTATATGGTATTTTCAATTGTAAACTACTATATATTATAAGGTATTTTCAATGATAAACTACTATATATTATAAGGTATTTTCAATGATACACTGCATATTACGTTATATTATAAGGTATTTTCAATGATAAACTGCATATTATGGTATCTTATAAGGTATTTTCAATGATACACTGCATATTACGTTATATTAATATATAAGGTATTTTCAATGACACACTGCATAATACGTTATATTATAAGGTGTTTTCAATGATACACTGCATATTACGTTATATTATAAGGTATTTTCAATGATAAACTACTATATATTATAAGGTATTTTCAATGATAAGCTACTATATATTATAAGGTATTTTCAATGATACACTGCATATTACGTTATATTATAAGCTTTTTCAATGGTAAACTACTATATATTATAAGGTATTTTCAAAGATACACTGCATATTACGTTATATTCTAAGGTATTTTCAATGATACACTGCATATTACGTTATATTATAAGGTATTTTCAATGATACACTACATATTACGTTATATTATAAGGTATTTTCAATGATACACTGCATATTACGTTATATTATAAGGTATTTGCAATGATACACTGCATATTACGTTATATTATATGGTATTTTCAATTGTAAACTACTATATATCATAAGGTATTTTCAATGATACACTGCATATGACGTTATATTATAAGGTATTTTCAATGACACACTGCATATTACGTTATATTATAAGGTATTTTCAATTGTAAACTACTATATATTATAAGGTATTTTCAATGATACACTGCATATTACGTTATATTATAAGGTATTTTCAATGATACACTGCATATTACGTTATATTATAAGGTATTTTCAATGATACACTGCATATTACATTATAGTATAAGGTATTTTCAATGATACACTTCAAATTACGATATATTATAAGGTATTTTCAATTGTAAACTACTATATAGCATAAGGTATTTTCAATGACACACTGCATATTACGTTATATTATAAGGTATTTTCAATTGTAAACTACTATATATTATAAGGTATTTTCAATGATACACTGCATATTACGTTATATTATAAGGTATTTTCAATGATAAACTACTGTATATTATAAGGTATTTTCAAGGGTACACTGCATATTACGTTATATTATAAGGTATTTTCATTGATACACTGTATATTACGTTATATTATAAGGTATTTTCATTGATACACTACAAATTACCATATATTATAAGGTATTTTCAATGATACACTGCATATTACGTTATATCATAATGTATTTTCAATGATACACTGCATAATACGTTATATCATAAGGTATTTTCAATGATACACTGCATATTACGTTATATTATAAGGTATTTTCAATGATAAACTACTATATATTATAAGGTATTTTCAATGATACACTGCATATTACGTGATATTATAAGGTATTTTCAATGATAAACTGCATTTTATGGTATCTTATAAGGTATTTTCAATGACACACTGCATATTACGTTATATTATAAGGTATTTTCAATGATACACTGCATATTACGTTATATTATATGGTATTTTCATTGATACACTACAAATTACCATATATTATAAGGTATTTTCAATGATACACAGCATATTACGTTATATCATAATGTATTTTCAAAGATACACTGCATAATACGTTATATTATAAGGTATTTTCAATGATAAACTACTATATATTATAAGGTATTTTCAATGATACACTGCATAATACGTTATATCATAAGGTATTTTCAATGATACACTGCATATTACGTTATATTATAAGGTATTTTCAATGATAAACTACTATATATTATAAGGTATTTTCAATGATACACTGCATATTACGTGATATTATAAGGTATTTTCAATGATAAACTGCATATTATGGTATATTATAAGGTATTTTCAATGATACACTGCATATTACGTTATATTATAAGGTATTTTCAATGATACACTACAAATTACCATATATTATATGGTATTTTCAATGATACACTGCATAATACGTTATATCATAAGGTATTTTCAATGATACACTGCATATTACGTTATATTATAAGGTATTTTCAATGATAAACTACTGTATATTATAAGGTATTTTCAAGGGTACACTGCATATTACGTTATATTATAAGGTATTTTCATTGATACACTGTATATTACGTTATATTATAAGGTATTTTCATTGATACACTACAAATTACCATATATTATAAGGTATTTTCAATGATACACTGCATATTACGTTATATCATAATGTATTTTCAATGATACACTGCATACTACGTTATATTATAAGGTATTTTCAATGATACACTGCATATTACGTTATATTATAAGGTGTTTTCAATGACACACTGCATATTACGTTATATTATAAGGTATTTTCAATTGTAAACTACTATATATCATAAGGTATTTTCAATGATACACTGCATATTACGTTATATTATAAGGTATTTTCAATTGTAAACTACTATATATCATAAGGTATTTTCAATGATACACTGCATATTACGTTATATTATAAGGTATTTGCAATGATACACTGCATATTACGTTATATTATATGGTATTTTCAATTGTAAACTACTATATATTATAAGGTATTTTCAATGATAAACTACTATATATTATAAGGTATTTTCAATGATACACTGCATATTACGTTATATTATAAGGTATTTTCAATGATAAACTGCATATTATGGTATCTTATAAGGTATTTTCAATGATACACTGCATATTACGTTATATTAATATATAAGGTATTTTCAATGACACACTGCATATTACGTTATATTATAAGGTATTTTCAATTGTAAACTACTATATATCATAAGGTATTTTCAATGATACACTGCATATTACGTTATATTATAAGGTATTTTCAATTGTAAACTACTATATATCATAAGGTATTTTCAATGATACACTGCATATTACGTTATATTATAAGGTATTTGCAATGATACACTGCATATTACGTTATATTATATGGTATTTTCAATTGTAAACTACTATATATTATAAGGTATTTTCAATGATAAACTACTATATATTATAAGGTATTTTCAATGATACACTGCATATTACGTTATATTATAAGGTATTTTCAATGATAAACTGCATATTATGGTATCTTATAAGGTATTTTCAATGATACACTGCATATTACGTTATATTAATATATAAGGTATTTTCAATGACACACTGCATAATACGTTATATTATAAGGTGTTTTCAATGATACACTGCATATTACGTTATATTATAAGGTATTTTCAATGATAAACTACTATATATTATAAGGTATTTTCAATGATAAGCTACTATATATTATAAGGTATTTTCAATGATACACTGCATATTACGTTATATTATAAGCTTTTTCAATGGTAAACTACTATATATTATAAGGTATTTTCAATGATACACTGCATATTACGTTATATTCTAAGGTATTTTCAATGATACACTGCATATTACGTTATATTATAAGGTATTTTCAATGATACACTACATATTACGTTATATTATAAGGTATTTTCAATGATACACTGCATATTACGTTATATTATAAGGTATTTTCAATGATACACTACATATTACGTTATATTATAAGGTATTTTCAATGATAAACTACTAAATATTATACGGTATTTTCAATGATACACTGCATATTACGTTATATTATAAGGTATTTTCAATGATAAACTACTATATATTATAAGGTATTTTCAATGATACACTCCATATTACGTAATATTATAAGGTATTTTCAATGATACACTGCACATTACGTTATATTATATGGTATTTTCAATTGTAAACTACTATATATCATAAGGTATTTTCAATGATACACTGCATATGACGTTATATTATAAGGTATTTTCAATGACACACTGCATATTACGTTATATTATAAGGTATTTGCAATGATACACTGCATATTACGTTATATTATATGGTATTTTCAATTGTAAACTACTATATATCATAAGGTATTTTCAATGATACACTGCATATGACGTTATATTATAAGGTATTTTCAATGACACACTGCATACTACGTTATATTATAAGGTATTTGCAATGATACACTGCATATTACGATATATTATATGGTATTTTCAATGATACACTGCATATTATGATATATTATAAGGTATTTTCAATGATACACTGCATATTACGATATATTATAAGGTAATTTCGATGACACACTGCATATTACGTTATATTATAAGGTATTTTCAATGATAAACTGCATATTATGGTATATTATAAGGTATTTTCAATGATACACTGCATATTACGTTATATTATAATGTATTTTCATTGATACACTACTAATTACCATATATTATATGGTATTTTCAATGATACACTGCATAATACGTTATATCATAAGGTATTTTCAATGATACACTGCATATTACGTTATATTATAAGGTATTTTCAATGATAAACTACTGTATATTATAAGGTATTTTCAAGGGTACACTGCATATTACGTTATATTATAAGGTATTTTCATTGATACACTGTATATTACGTTATATTATAAGGTATTTTCATTGATACACTACAAATTATCATATATTATAAGGTATTTTCAATGATACACTGCATATTACGTTATATTATAAGGTATTTTCAATGATAATCTGCATATTACGTTATATTATAAGGTATTTTCAATTGTAAACTACTATATATCATAAGGTATTTTCAATGATACACTGCATATTACGTTATATCATAAGGTATTTTCAATGATACACAGCATATTACGTTATATCATAATGTATTTTCAATGATACACTGCATAATACGTTATATTATAAGGTATTTTCAATGATAAACTACTATATATTATAAGGTATTTTCAAGGGTACACTGCATATTACGTTATATTATAAAGTATTTTCATTGATACACAACAAATTACCATATAATATAAGGTATTTTCAATGATACACTGCATAATACGTTATATCATAAGGTATTTTCAATGATACACTGCATATTACGTTGTATTATAAGGTGTTTTCAATGACACACTGCATATTACGTTATATTATAAGGTATTTTCAATTGTAAACTACTATATATTATAAGGTATTTTCAATGATACACTGCATATTACGTTATATTATAAGGTATTTTCAATGATACACTGCATATTACGTTATATTATAAGGTATTTTCAATGATACACTGCATATTACATTATAGTATAAGGTATTTTCAATGATACACTTCAAATTACGATATATTATAAGGTATTTTCAATTGTAAACTACTATATAGCATAAGGTATTTTCAATGACACACTGCATATTACGTTATATTATAAGGTATTTTCAATTGTAAACTACTATATATTATAAGGTATTTTCAATGATACACTGCATATTACGTTATATTATAAGGTATTTTCAATGATAAACTACTGTATATTATAAGGTATTTTCAACGGTACACTGCATATTACGTTATATTATAAGGTATTTTCATTGATACACTGTATATTACGTTATATTATAAGGTATTTTCATTGATACACTACAAATTACCATATATTATAAGGTATTTTCAATGATACACTGCATAATACGTTATATCATAATGTATTTTCAATGATACACTGCATAATACGTTATATCATAAGGTATTTTCAATGATACACTGCATATTACGTTATATTATAAGGTATTTTCAATGATAAACTACTATATATTATAAGGTATTTTCAATGACACACTGCATATTACGTTATATTATAAGGTATTTTCAATGATAAACTGCATTTTATGGTATCTTATAAGGTATTTTCAATGACACACTGCATATTACGTTATATTATAAGGTATTTTCAATGATACACTGCATATTACGATATATTATATGGTATTTTCATTGATACACTACAAATTACCATATATTATAAGGTATTTTCAATGATACACAGCATATTACGTTATATCATAATGTATTTTCAAAGATACACTGCATAATACGTTATATTATAAGGTATTTTCAATGATAAACTACTATATATTATAAGGTATTTTCAATGATACACTGCATAATACGTTATATCATAAGGTATTTTCAATGATACACTGCATATTACGTTATATTATAAGGTATTTTCAATGATAAACTACTATATATTATAAGGTATTTTCAATGATACACTGCATATTACGTGATATTATAAGGTATTTTCAATGATAAACTGCATATTATGGTATATTATAAGGTATTTTCAATGATACACTGCATATTACGTTATATTATAAGGTATTTTCAATGATACACTACAAATTACCATATATTATATGGTATTTTCAATGATACACTGCATAATACGTTATATCATAAGGTATTTTCAATGATACACTGCATATTACGTTATATTATAAGGTATTTTCAATGATAAACTACTGTATATTATAAGGTATTTTCAAGGGTACACTGCATATTACGTTATATTATAAGGTATTTTCATTGATACACTGTATATTACGTTATATTATAAGGTATTTTCATTGATACACTACAAATTACCATATATTATAAGGTATTTTCAATGATACACTGCATATTACGTTATATCATAATGTATTTTCAATGATACACTGCATACTACGTTATATCATAAGGTATTTTCAATGATACACTGCATATTACGTTATATTATAAGGTGTTTTCAATGACACACTGCATATTACGTTATATTATAAGGTATTTTCAATTGTAAACTACTATATATCATAAGGTATTTTCAATGATACACTGCATATTACGTTATATTATAAGGTATTTTCAATTGTAAACTACTATATATCATAAGGTATTTTCAATGATACACTGCATATTACGTTATATTATAAGGTATTTGCAATGATACACTGCATATTACGTTATATTATATGGTATTTTCAATTGTAAACTACTATATATTATAAGGTATTTTCAATGATAAACTACTATATATTATAAGGTATTTTCAATGATACACTGCATATTACGTTATATTATAAGGTATTTTCAATGATAAACTGCATATTATGGTATCTTATAAGGTATTTTCAATGATACACTGCATATTACGTTATATTAACATATAAGGTATTTTCAATGACACACTGCATAATACGTTATATTATAAGGTGTTTTCAATGATACACTGCATATTACGTTATATTATAAGGTATTTTCAATGATAAACTACTATATATTATAAGGTATTTTCAATGATAAGCTACTATATATTATAAGGTATTTTCAATGATACACTGCATATTACGTTATATTATAAGCTTTTTCAATGGTAAACTACTATATATTATAAGGTATTTTCAAAGATACACTGCATATTACGTTATATTCTAAGGTATTTTCAATGATACACTGCATATTACGTTATATTATAAGGTATTTTCAATGATACACTACATATTACGTTATATTATAAGGTATTTTCAATGATACACTGCATATTACGTTATATTATAAGGTATTTTCAATGATACACTACATATTACGTTATATTATAAGGTATTTTCAATGATAAACTACTAAATATTATACGGTATTTTCAATGATACACTGCATATTACGTTATATTATAAGGTATTTTCAATGATAAACTACTATATATTATAAGGTATTTTCAATGATACACTCCATATTACGTAATATTATAAGGTATTTTCAATGATACACTGCACATTACGTTATATTATATGGTATTTTCAATTGTAAACTACTATATATCATAAGGTATTTTCAATGATACACTGCATATGACGTTATATTATAAGGTATTTTCAATGACACACTGCATATTACGTTATATTATAAGGTATTTGCAATGATACACTGCATATTACGTTATATTATATGGTATTTTCAATTGTAAACTACTATATATCATAAGGTATTTTCAATGATACACTGCATATGACGTTATATTATAAGGTATTTTCAATGACACACTGCATACTACGTTATATTATAAGGTATTTGCAATGATACACTGCATATTACGATATATTATATGGTATTTTCAATGATACACTGCATATTATGATATATTATAAGGTATTTTCAATGATACACTGCATATTACGATATATTATAAGGTAATTTCGATGACACACTGCATATTACGTTATATTATAAGGTATTTTCAATGATAAACTGCATATTATGGTATATTATAAGGTATTTTCAATGATACACTGCATATTACGTTATATTATAATGTATTTTCATTGATACACTACTAATTACCATATATTATATGGTATTTTCAATGATACACTGCATAATACGTTATATCATAAGGTATTTTCAATGATACACTGCATATTACGTTATATTATAAGGTATTTTCAATGATAAACTACTGTATATTATAAGGTATTTTCAAGGGTACACTGCATATTACGTTATATTATAAGGTATTTTCATTGATACACTGTATATTACGTTATATTATAAGGTATTTTCATTGATACACTACAAATTATCATATATTATAAGGTATTTTCAATGATACACTGCATATTACGTTATATTATAAGGTATTTTCAATGATAATCTACATATTACGTTATATTATAAGGTATTTTCAATTGTAAACTACTATATATCATAAGGTATTTTCAATGATACACTGCATATTACGTTATATCATAAGGTATTTTCAATGATACACAGCATATTACGTTATATCATAATGTATTTTCAATGATACACTGCATAATACGTTATATTATAAGGTATTTTCAATGATAAACTACTATATATTATAAGGTATTTTCAAGGGTACACTGCATATTACGTTATATTATAAAGTATTTTCATTGATACACAACAAATTACCATATAATATAAGGTATTTTCAATGATACACTGCATAATACGTTATATCATAAGGTATTTTCAATGATACACTGCATATTACGTTGTATTATAAGGTGTTTTCAATGACACACTGCATATTACGTTATATTATAAGGTATTTTCAATTGTAAACTACTATATATTATAAGGTATTTTCAATGATACACTGCATATTACGTTATATTATAAGGTATTTTCAATGATACACTGCATATTACGTTATATTATAAGGTATTTTCAATGATACACTGCATATTACATTATAGTATAAGGTATTTTCAATGATACACTTCAAATTACGATATATTATAAGGTATTTTCAATTGTAAACTACTATATAGCATAAGGTATTTTCAATGACACACTGCATATTACGTTATATTATAAGGTATTTTCAATTGTAAACTACTATATATTATAAGGTATTTTCAATGATACACTGCATATTACGTTATATTATAAGGTATTTTCAATGATAAACTACTGTATATTATAAGGTATTTTCAACGGTACACTGCATATTACGTTATATTATAAGGTATTTTCATTGATACACTGTATATTACGTTATATTATAAGGTATTTTCATTGATACACTACAAATTACCATATATTATAAGGTATTTTCAATGATACACTGCATAATACGTTATATCATAATGTATTTTCAATGATACACTGCATAATACGTTATATCATAAGGTATTTTCAATGATACACTGCATATTACGTTATATTATAAGGTATTTTCAATGATAAACTACTATATATTATAAGGTATTTTCAATGACACACTGCATATTACGTTATATTATAAGGTATTTTCAATGATACACTGCATATTACGATATATTATATGGTATTTTCATTGATACACTACAAATTACCATATATTATAAGGTATTTTCAATGATACACAGCATATTACGTTATATCATAATGTATTTTCAAAGATACACTGCATAATACGTTATATTATAAGGTATTTTCAATGATAAACTACTATATATTATAAGGTATTTTCAATGATACACTGCATAATACGTTATATCATAAGGTATTTTCAATGATACACTGCATATTACGTTATATTATAAGGTATTTTCAATGATAAACTACTATATATTATAAGGTATTTTCAATGATACACTGCATATTACGTGATATTATAAGGTATTTTCAATGATAAACTGCATATTATGGTATATTATAAGGTATTTTCAATGATACACTGCATATTACGTTATATTATAAGGTATTTTCAATGATACACTACAAATTACCATATATTATATGGTATTTTCAATGATACACTGCATAATACGTTATATCATAAGGTATTTTCAATGATACACTGCATATTACGTTATATTATAAGGTATTTTCAATGATAAACTACTGTATATTATAAGGTATTTTCAAGGGTACACTGCATATTACGTTATATTATAAGGTATTTTCATTGATACACTGTATATTACGTTATATTATAAGGTATTTTCATTGATACACTACAAATTACCATATATTATAAGGTATTTTCAATGATACACTGCATATTACGTTATATCATAATGTATTTTCAATGATACACTGCATAATACGTTATATCATAAGGTATTTTCAATGATACACTGCATATTACGTTATATTATAAGGTATTTTCAATGATAAACTACTATATATTATAAGGTATTTTCAATGATACACTGCATATTACGTGATATTATAAGGTATTTTCAATGATAAACTGCATTTTATGGTATCTTATAAGGTATTTTCAATGACACACTGCATATTACGTTATATTATAAGGTATTTTCAATGATACACTGCATATTACGATATATTATATGGTATTTTCATTGATACACTACAAATTACCATATATTATAAGGTATTTTCAATGATACACAGCATATTACGTTATATCATAATGTATTTTCAAAGATACACTGCATAATACGTTATATTATAAGGTATTTTCAATGATAAACTACTATATATTATAAGGTATTTTCAATGATACACTGCATAATACGTTATATCATAAGGTATTTTCAATGATACACTGCATATTACGTTATATTATAAGGTATTTTCAATGATAAACTACTATATATTATAAGGTATTTTCAATGATACACTGCATATTACGTGATATTATAAGGTATTTTCAATGATAAACTGCATATTATGGTATATTATAAGGTATTTTCAATGATACACTGCATATTACGTTATATCATAATGTATTTTCAATGATACACTGCATAATACGTTATATCATAAGGTATTTTCAATGATACACTGCATATTACGTTATATTATAAGGTATTTTCAATGATAAACTACTATATATTATAAGGTATTTTCAATGATACACTGCATATTACGTGATATTATAAGGTATTTTCAATGATAAACTGCATTTTATGGTATCTTATAAGGTATTTTCAATGACACACTGCATATTACGTTATATTATAAGGTATTTTCAATGATACACTGCATATTACGATATATTATATGGTATTTTCATTGATACACTACAAATTACCATATATCATAAGGTATTTTCAATGATACACTGCATATTACGTTATATTATAAGGTATTTTCAATGATAAACTACTATATATTATAAGGTATTTTCAATGATACACTGCATATTACGTGATATTATAAGGTATTTTCAATGATAAACTGCATATTATGGTATATTATAAGGTATTTTCAATGATACACTGCATATTACGTTATATTATAAGGTATTTTCAATGATACACTACAAATTACCATATATTATATGGTATTTTCAATGATACACTGCATAATACGTTATATCATAAGGTATTTTCAATGATACACTGCATATTACGTTATATTATAAGGTATTTTCAATGATAAACTACTGTATATTATAAGGTATTTTCAAGGGTACACTGCATATTACGTTATATTATAAGGTATTTTCATTGATACACTGTATATTACGTTATATTATAAGGTATTTTCATTGATACACTACAAATTACCATATATTATAAGGTATTTTCAATGATACACTGCATATTACGTTATATCATAATGTATTTTCAATGATACACTGCATACTACGTTATATCATAAGGTATTTTCAATGATACACTGCATATTACGTTATATTATAAGGTATTTTCAATGATAAACTACTGTATATTATAAGGTATTTTCAAGGGTACACTGCATATTACGTTATATTATAAGGTATTTTCATTGATACACTGTATATTACGTTATATTATAAGGTATTTTCATTGATACACTACAAATTACCATATATTATAAGGTATTTTCAATGATACACTGCATATTACGTTATATCATAATGTATTTTCAATGATACACTGCATACTACGTTATATCATAAGGTATTTTCAATGATACACTGCATATTACGTTATATTATAAGGTGTTTTCAATGACACACTGCATATTACGTTATATTATAAGGTATTTTCAATTGTAAACTACTATATATCATTAGGTATTTTCAATGATACACTGCATATTACGTTATATTATAAGGTATTTTCAATTGTAAACTACTATATATCATAAGGTATTTTCAATGATACACTGCATATTACGTTATATTATAAGGTATTTGCAATGATACACTGCATATTACGTTATATTATATGGTATTTTCAATTGTAAACTACTATATATTATAAGGTATTTTCAATGATAAACTACTATATATTATAAGGTATTTTCAATGATACACTGCATATTACGTTATATTATAAGGTATTTTCAATGATAAACTGCATATTATGGTATCTTATAAGGTATTTTCAATGATACACTGCATATTACGTTATATTAATATATAAGGTATTTTCAATGACACACTGCATAATACGTTATATTATAAGGTGTTTTCAATGATACACTGCATATTACGTTATATTATAAGGTATTTTCAATTGTAAACTACTATATATTATAAGGTATTTTCAATGATACACTGCATATTACGTTATATTATAAGGTATTTTCAATGATAAACTACTGTATATTATAAGGTATTTTCAAGGGTACACTGCATATTACGTTATATTATAAGGTATTTTCATTGATACACTGTATATTACGTTATATTATAAGGTATTTTCATTGATACACTACAAATTACCATATATTATAAGGTATTTTCAATGATACACTGCATATTACGTTATATCATAATGTATTTTCAATGATACACTGCATAATACGTTATATCATAAGGTATTTTCAATGATACACTGCATATTACGTTATATTATAAGGTATTTTCAATGATAAACTACTATATATTATAAGGTATTTTCAATGATACACTGCATATTACGTTATATTATAAGGTATTTTCAATGATACACTACAAATTACCATATATTATATGGTATTTTCAATGATACACTGCATAATACGTTATATCATAAGGTATTTTCAATGATACACTGCATATTACGTTATATTATAAGGTATTTTCAATGATAAACTACTGTATATTATAAGGTATTTTCAAGGGTACACTGCATATTACGTTATATTATAAGGTATTTTCATTGATACACTGTATATTACGTTATATTATAAGGTATTTTCATTGATACACTACAAATTACCATATATTATAAGGTATTTTCAATGATACACTGCATATTACGTTATATCATAATGTATTTTCAATGATACACTGCATACTACGTTATATCATAAGGTATTTTCAATGATACACTGCATATTACGTTATATTATAAGGTGTTTTCAATGATACACTGCATATTACGTTATATTATAAGGTATTTTCAATGGTAACCTACTATATATCATAAGGTATTTTCAATGATACACTGCATATTACGTTATATTATAAGGTATTTTCAATTGTAAACTACTATATATCATAAGGTATTTTCAATGATACACTGCATATTACGTTATATTATAAGGTATTTGCAATGATACACTGCATATTACGTTATATTATATGGTATTTTCAATTGTAAACTACTATATATTATAAGGTATTTTCAATGATAAACTACTATATATTATAAGGTATTTTCAATGATACACTGCATATTACGTTATATTATAAGGTATTTTCAATGATAAACTGCATATTATGGTATCTTATAAGGTATTTTCAATGATACACTGCATATTACGTTATATTAATATATAAGGTATTTTCAATGACACACTGCATAATACGTTATATTATAAGGTGTTTTCAATGATACACTGCATATTACGTTATATTATAAGGTATTTTCAATGATAAACTACTATATATTATAAGGTATTTTCAATGATAAGCTACTATATATTATAAGGTATTTTCAATGATACACTGCATATTACGTTATATTATAAGCTTTTTCAATGGTAAACTACTATATATTATAAGGTATTTTCAAAGATACACTGCATATTACGTTATATTCTAAGGTATTTTCAATGATACACTGCATATTACGTTATATTTTAAGGTATTTGCAATGATACACTGCATATTACGTTATATTATATGGTATTTTCAATTGTAAACTACTATATATCATAAGGTATTTTCAATGATACACTGCATATGACGTTATATTATAAGGTATTTTCAATGACACACTGCATATTACGTTATATTATAAGGTATTTGCAATGATACACTGCATATTACGATATATTATATGGTATTTTCAATGATACACTGCATATTATGATATATTATAAGGTATTTTCAATGATACACTGCATATTACGTTATATTATAAGGTATTTTCGATGACACACTGCATATTACGTTATATTATAAGGTATTTTCAATGATAAACTGCATATTATGGTATATTATAAGGTATTTTCAATGATACACTGCATATTACGTTATATTCTAAGGTATTTTGAATGATACACTGCATATTACGTTATATTATAAGGTATTTTCAATGATACACTACATATTACGTTATATTATAAGGTATTTTCAATGATAAACTACTAAATATTATACGGTATTTTCAATGATACACTGCATATTACGTTATATTATAAGGTATTTGCAATGATACACTGCATATTACGTTATATTATATGGTATTTTCAATTGTAAACTACTATATATTATAAGGTATTTTCAATGATAAACTACTATATATTATAAGGTATTTTCAATGATACACTGCATATTACGTTATATTATAAGGTATTTTCAATGATAAACTGCATATTATGGTATCTTATAAGGTATTTTCAATGGTACACTGCATATTACGTTATATTAATATATAAGGTATTTTCAATGACACACTGCATAATACGTTATATTATAAGGTGTTTTCAATGATACACTGCATATTACGTTATATTATAAGGTATTTTCAATGATAAACTACTATATATTATAAGGTATTTTCAATGATAAGCTACTATATATTATAAGGTATTTTCAATGATACACTGCATATTACGTTATATTATAAGCTTTTTCAATGGTAAACTACTATATATTATAAGGTATTTTCAAAGATACACCGCATATTACGTTATATTCTAAGGTATTTTCAATGATACACTGCATATTACGTTATATTATAAGGTATTTTCAATGATACACTACATATTACGTTATATTATAAGGTATTTTCAATGATAAACTACTAAATATTATACGGTATTTTCAATGATACACTGCATATTACGTTATATTATAAGGTATTTGCAATGATACACTGCATATTACGTTATATTATATGGTATTTTCAATTGTAAACTACTATATATCATAAGGTATTTTCAATGATACACTGCATATGACGTTATATTATAAGGTATTTTCAATGACACACTGCATATTACGTTATATTATAAGGTATTTGCAATGATACACTGCATATTACGATATATTATATGGTATTTTCAATGATACACTGCATATTATGATATATTATAAGGTATTTTCAATGATAAACTACTAAATATTATAAGGTATTTTCAATGATACACTGCATATTACGTTATATTATAAGGTATTTGCAATGATACACTGCATATTACGTAATATTATATGGTATTTTCAATTGTAAACTACTATATATCATAAGGTATTTTCAATGATACACTGCATATGACGTTAATATATAAGGTATTTTCAATGATACACTGCATATTACGTTATATTATAAGGTATTTTCGATGACACACTGCATATTACGTTATATTATAAGGTATTTTCAATGATAAACTGCATATTATGGTATATTATAAGGTATTTTCAATGATACACTGCATATTACGTTATATTCTAAGGTATTTTCAATGATACACTGCATATTACGTTATATTATAAGGTATTTTCAATGATACACTACATATTACGTTATATTATAAGGTATTTTCAATGATAAACTACTAAATATTATACGGTATTTTCAATGATACACTGCATATTACGTTATATTATAAGGTATTTGCAATGATACACTGCATATTACGTAATATTATATGGTACTTTCAATTGTAAACTACTATATATCATAAGGTATTTTCAATGATACACTGCATATGACGTTAATATATAAGGTATTTTCAATGACACAATGCATATTACGTTATATTATAAGGTATTTTCATTGATACACTACAAATTACCATATATTATAAGGTATTTTCAATGATACACTGCATAATACGTTATATCATAAGGTATTTTCAATGATACACTGCATATTACGTTATATTATAAGGTATTTTCAATGATAAACTACTAAATATTATACGGTATTTTCAATGATACACTGCATATTACGTTATATTATAAGGTATTTGCAATGATACACTGCATATTACGTTATATTATATGGTATTTTCAATTGTAAACTACTATATATCATAAGGTATTTTCAATGATACACTGCATATGACGTTATATTATAAGGTATTTTCAATGATACACTCCATATTACGTAATATTATAAGGTATTTTCAATGATACACTGCATATTACGTTATATTATATGGTATTTTCAATTGTAAACTACTATATATCATAAGGTATTTTCAATGATACACTGCATATGACGTTATATTATAAGGTATTTTCAATGATACACTGCATATTACGTTATATTATAAGGTATTTTCAATGATACACTACATATTACGATATATTATAAGGTATTTTCAATGATAAACTACTAAATATTATACGGTATTTTCAATGATACACTGCATATTACGTTATATTATAAGGTATTTGCAATGACACACTGCATATTACGTTATATTATATGGTATTTTCAATTGTGAACTACTATATATCATAAGGTATTTTCAATGATAAACTGCATATTATGGTATATTATAAGGTATTTTCAATGATACACTGCATATTACGTTATATTCTAAGGTATTTTGAATGATACACTGCATATTACGTTATATTATAAGGTATTTTCAATGATACACTACATATTACGTTATATTATAAGGTATTTTCAATGATAAACTACTAAATATTATACGGTATTTTCAATGATACACTGCATATTACGTTATATTATAAGGTATTTGCAATGATACACTGCATATTACGTAATATTATATGGTATTTTCAATTGTGAACTACTATATATCATAAGGTATTTTCAATGATACACTGCATATGACGTTAATATATAAGGTATTTTCAATGACACAATGCATATTACGTTATATTATAAGGTATTTTCAATGATACACTGCATATTACGTTATATTATAAGGTATTTTCGATGACACACTGCATATTACGTTATATTATAAGGTATTTTCAATGATACACTGCATATGACGTTATATTATAAGGTATTTTCAATGACACACTGCATATTACGTTATATTATAAGGTATTTGCAATGATACACTGCATATTACGTTATATTATATGGTATTTTCAATTGTAAACTACTATATATCATAAGGTATTTTCAATGATACACTGCATATGACGTTATATTATAAGGTATTTTCAATGATACACTCCATATTACGTAATATTATAAGGTATTTTCAATGATACACTGCATATTACGTTATATTATATGGTATTTTCAATTGTAAACTACTATATATCATAAGGTATTTTCAATGATACACTGCATATGACGTTATATTATAAGGTATTTTCAATGATACACTGCATATTACGTTATATTATAAGGTATTTTCGATGACACACTGCATATTACGTTATATTATAAGCTATTTTCAATGATAAACTACTATATATTATAAGGTATTTTCAATGATACACTGCATATTACGTTATATTATAAGGTATTTTCAATGATAAACTACTATATATTATAAGGTATTTTCAATGATACACTCCATATTACGTAATATTATAAGGTATTTTCAATGATACACTGCATATGACGTTATATTATAAGGTATTTTCAATGACACACTGCATATTACGTTATATTATAAGGTATTTGCAATGATACACTGCATATTACGTTATATTATATGGTATTTTCAAATGTAAACTACTATATATCATAAGGTATTTTCAATGATACACTGCATATGACGTTATATTATAAGGTATTTTCAATGATACACTCCATATTACGTAATATTATAAGGTATTTTCAATGATACACTGCATATTACGTTATATTATATGGTATTTTCAATTGTAAACTACTATATATCATAAGGTATTTTCAATGATACACTGCATATGACGTTATATTATAAGGTATTTTCAATGATACACTGCATATTACGTTATATTATAAGGTATTTTCAATGATACACTACATATTACGTTATATTATAAGGTATTTTCAATGATAAACTACTAAATATTATACGGTATTTTCAATGATACACTGCATATTACGTTATATTATAAGGTATTTGCAATGACACACTGCATATTACGTTATATTATATGGTATTTTCAATTGTGAACTACTATATATCATAAGGTATTTTCAATGATAAACTGCATATTATGGTATATTATAAGGTATTTTCAATGATACACTGCATATTACGTTATATTCTAAGGTATTTTGAATGATACACTGCATATTACGTTATATTATAAGGTATTTTCAATGATACACTACATATTACGTTATATTATAAGGTATTTTCAATGATAAACTACTAAATATTATACGGTATTTTCAATGATACACTGCATATTACGTTATATTATAAGGTATTTGCAATGATACACTGCATATTACGTAATATTATATGGTATTTTCAATTGTGAACTACTATATATCATAAGGTATTTTCAATGATACACTGCATATGACGTTAATATATAAGGTATTTTCAATGACACAATGCATATTACGTTATATTATAAGGTATTTTCAATGATACACTGCATATTACGTTATATTATAAGGTATTTTCGATGACACACTGCATATTACGTTATATTATAAGCTATTTTCAATGATAAACTACTATATATTATAAGGTATTTTCAATGATACACTGCATATTACGTTATATTATAAGGTATTTTCAATGATAAACTACTATATATTATAAGGTATTTTCTATGATACACTCCATATTACGTAATATTATAAGGTATTTTCAATGATACACTGCATATGACGTTATATTATAAGGTATTTTCAATGACACACTGCATATTACGTTATATTATAAGGTATTTGCAATGATACACTGCATATTACGTTATATTATATGGTATTTTCAATTGTAAACTACTATATATCATAAGGTATTTTCAATGATACACTGCATATGACGTTATATTATAAGGTATTTTCAATGATACACTCCATATTACGTAATATTATAAGGTATTTTCAATGATACACTGCATATTACGTTATATTATATGGTATTTTCAATTGTAAACTACTATATATCATAAGGTATTTTCAATGATACACTGCATATGACGTTATATTATAAGGTATTTTCAATGATACACTGCATATTACGTTATATTATAAGGTATTTTCAATGATACACTACATATTACGTTATATTATAAGGTATTTTCAATGATAAACTACTAAATATTATACGGTATTTTCAATGATACACTGCATATTACGTTATATTATAAGGTATTTGCAATGACACACTGCATATTACGTTATATTATATGGTATTTTCAATTGTGAACTACTATATATCATAAGGTATTTTCAATGATACACTGCATATGACGTTAATATATAAGGTATTTTCAATGACACAATGCATATTACGTTATATTATAAGCTATTTTCAATGATAAACTACTATATATTATAAGGTATTTTCAATGATACACTGCATATTACGTTATATTATAAGGTATTTTCAATGATAAACTACTATATATTATAAGGTATTTTCAATGATACACTCCATATTACGTAATATTATAAGGTATTTTCAATGACACACTGCATATTACGTTATATTATAAGGTATTTGCAATGATACACTGCATATTACGTTATATTATATGGTATTTTCAATTGTAAACTACTATATATCATAAGGTATTTTCAATGATACACTGCATATGACGTTATATTATAAGGTATTTTCAATGACACACTGCATATTACGTTATATTATAAAGTATTTGCAATGATACACTGCATATTACGTTATATTATATGGTATTTTCAATTGTAAACTACTATATATCATAAGGTATTTTCAATGATACACTGCATATGACGTTATATTATAAGGTATTTTCAATGACACACTGCATATTACGTTATATTATAAGGTATTTGCAATGATACACTGCATATTACGATATATTATATGGTATTTTCAATGATACACTGCATATTATGATATATTATAAGGTATTTTCAATGATACACTGCATATTACGTTATATTATAAGGTATTTTCGATGACACACTGCATATTACGTTATATTATAAGGTATTTTCAATGATAAACTGCATATTATGGTATATTATAAGGTATTTTCAATGATACACTGCATATTACGTTATATTATAAGGTATTTTCAATGATACACTACAAATTACCATATATTATATGGTATTTTCAATGATACACTGCATAATACGTTATATCATAAGGTATTTTCAATGATACACTGCATATTACGTTATATTATAAGGTATTTTCAATGATAAACTACTGTATATTATAAGGTATTTTCAAGGGTACACTGCATATTACGTTATATTATAAGGTATTTTCATTGATACACTGTATATTACGTTGTATTATAAGGTATTTTCATTGATACACTACAAATTACCATATATTATAAGGTATTTTCAATGATACACTGCATATTACGTTATATCATAATGTATTTTCAATGATACACCGCATACTACGTTATATCATAAGGTATTTTCAATGATACACTGCATATTACGTTATATTATAAGGTGTTTTCAATGACACACTGCATATTACGTTATATTATAAGGTATTTTCAATTGTAAACTACTATATATCATTAGGTATTTTCAATGATACACTGCATATTACGTTATATTATAAGGTATTTTCAATTGTAAACTACTATATATCATAAGGTATTTTCAATGACACACTGCATATTACGTTATATTATAAGGTATTTTCAATTGTAAACTACTATATATCATAAGGTATTTTCAATGATACACTGCATATTACGTTATATTATAAGGTATTTGCAATGATACACTGCATATTACGTTATATTATATGGTATTTTCAATTGTAAACTACTATATATTATAAGGTATTTTCAATGATAAACTACTATATATTATAAGGTATTTTCAATGATACACTGCATATTACGTTATATTATAAGGTATTTTCAATTGTAAACTACTATATATCATTAGGTATTTTCAATGATACACTGCATATTACGTTATATTATAAGGTATTTTCAATTGTAAACTACTATATATCATAAGGTATTTTCAATGATACACTGCATATTACGTTATATTATAAGGTATTTGCAATGATACACTGCATATTACGTTATATTATATGGTATTTTCAATTGTAAACTACTATATATCATAAGGTATTTTCAATGATACACTGCATATTACGTTATATTATAAGGTATTTGCAATGATACACTGCATATTACGTTATATTATATGGTATTTTCAATTGTAAACTACTATATATTATAAGGTATTTTCAATGATAAACTACTATATATTATAAGGTATTTTCAATGATACACTGCATATTACGTTATATTATAAGGTATTTTCAATTGTAAACTACTATATATCATAAGGTATTTTCAATGATACACTGCATATTACGTTATATTATAAGGTATTTTCAATTGTAAACTACTATATATCATAAGGTATTTTCAATGATACACTGCATATTACGTTATATTATAAGGTATTTGCAATGATACACTGCATATTACGTTATATTATATGGTATTTTCAATTGTAAACTACTATATATTATAAGGTATTTTCAATGATAAACTACTATATATTATAAGGTATTTTCAATGATACACTGCATATTACGTTATATTATAAGGTATTTTCAATGATAAACTGCATATTATGGTATCTTATAAGGTATTTTCAATGATACACTGCATATTACGTTATATTAATATATAAGGAATTTTCAATGACACACTGCATAATACGTTATATTATAAGGTGTTTTCAATGATACACTGCATATTACGTTATATTATAAGGTATTTTCAATGATAAACTACTATATATTATAAGGTATTTTCAATGATAAGCTACTATATATTATAAGGTATTTTCAATGATACACTGCATATTACGTTATATTATAAGCTTTTTCAATGGTAAACTACTATATATTATAAGGTATTTTCAAAGATACACTGCATATTACGTTATATTCTAAGGTATTTTCAATGATACACTGCATATTACGTTATATTATAAGGTATTTTCAATGATACACTACATATTACGTTATATTATAAGGTATTTTCAATGATAAACTACTAAATATTATACGGTATTTTCAATGATACACTGCATATTACGTTATATTATAAGGTATTTGCAATGATACACTGCATATTACGTTATATTATATGGTATTTTCAATTGTAAACTACTATATATCATAAGGTATTTTCAATGATACACTGCATATGACGTTATATTATAAGGTATTTTCAATGACACACTGCATATTACGTTATATTATAAGGTATTTGCAATGATACACTGCATATTACGATATATTATATGGTATTTTCAATGATACACTGCATATTATGATATATTATAAGGTATTTTCAATGATACACTGCATATTACGTTATATCATAATGTATTTTCAATGATACACTGCATAATACGTTATATCATAAGGTATTTTCAATGATACACTGCATATTACGTTATATTATAAGGTGTTTTCAATGACACACTGCATATTACGTTATATTATAAGGTATTTTCAATTGTAAACTACTATATATCATTAGGTATTTTCAATGATACACTGCATATTACGTTATATTATAAGGTATTTTCAATTGTAAACTACTATATATCATAAGGTATTTTCAATGACACACTGCATATTACGTTATATTATAAGGTATTTTCAATGATACACTGCATATTACGATATATTATATGGTATTTTCAATGATACACTGCATATTATGATATATTATAAGGTATTTTCAATGATACACTGCATATTACGTTATATTATAAGGTATTTTCAATGATACACTGCATATTACGTTATATTATAAGCTTTTTCAATGGTAAACTACTATATATTATAAGGTATTTTCAATGATACACTGCATATGACGTTATATTATAAGGTATTTTCAATGACACACTGCATATTACGTTATATTATAAGGTATTTGCAATGATACACTGCATATTACGATATATTATATGGTATTTTCAATGATACACTGCATATTATGATATATTATAAGGTATTTTCAATGATACACTGCATATTACGTTATATTATAAGGTATTTTCAATGATAAACTACTATATATTATAAGGTATTTTCAATGATACACTCCATATTACGTAATATTATAAGGTATTTTCAATGATACACTGCATATTACGTTATATTATATGGTATTTTCAATTGTAAACTACTATATATCATAAGGTATTTTCAATGATACACTGCATATGACGTTATATTATAAGGTATTTTCAACGACACACTGCATATTACGTTATATTATAAGGTATTTGCAATGATACACTGCATATTACGTTATATTATATGGTATTTTCAATTGTAAACTACTATATATTATAAGGTATTTTCAATGATAAACTACTATATATTATAAGGTATTTTCAATGATACACTGCATATTACGTTATATTATAAGGTATTTTCACTGATAAACTGCATATTATGGTATCTTATAAGGTATTTTCAATGATACACTGCATATTACGTTATATTAATATATAAGGAATTTTCAATGACACACTGCATAATACGTTATATTATAAGGTGTTTTCAATGATACACTGCATATTACGTTATATTATAAGGTATTTTCAATGATAAACTACTATATATTATAAGGTATTTTCAATGATAAGCTACTATATATTATAAGGTATTTTCAATGATACACTGCATATTACGTTATATTATAAGCTTTTTCAATGGTAAACTACTATATATTATAAGGTATTTTCAAAGATACACTGCATATTACGTTATATTCTAAGGTATTTTCAATGATACACTGCATATTACGTTATATTATAAGGTATTTTCAATGATACACTGCATATTACGTTATATTATAAGGTATTTTCAATGATAAACTACTAAATATTATACGGTATTTTCAATGATACACTGCATATTACGTTATATTATAAGGTATTTGCAATGATACACTGCATATTACGTTATATTATATGGTATTTTCAATTGTAAACTACTATATATCATAAGGTATTTTCAATGATACACTGCATATGACGTTATATTATAAGGTATTTTCAATGACACACTGCATATTACGTTATATTATAAGGTATTTGCAATGATACACTGCATATTACGATATATTATATGGTATTTTCAATGATACACTGCATATTATGATATATTATAAGGTATTTTCAATGATACACTGCATATTACGTTATATCATAATGTATTTTCAATGATACACTGCATAATACGTTATATCATAAGGTATTTTCAATGATACACTGCATATTACGTTATATTATAAGGTGTTTTCAATGACACACTGCATATTACGTTATATTATAAGGTATTTTCAATTGTAAACTACTATATATCATTAGGTATTTTCAATGATACACTGCATATTACGTTATATTATAAGGTATTTTCAATTGTAAACTACTATATATCATAAGGTATTTTCAATGACACACTGCATATTACGTTATATTATAAGGTATTTGCAATGATACACTGCATATTACGATATATTATATGGTATTTTCAATGATACACTGCATATTATGATATATTATAAGGTATTTTCAATGATACACTGCATATTACGTTATATTATAAGGTATTTTCAATGATACACTGCATATTACGTTATATTATAAGCTTTTTCAATGGTAAACTACTATATATTATAAGGTATTTTCAATGATACACTGCATATGACGTTATATTATAAGGTATTTTCAATGACACACTGCATATTACGTTATATTATAAGGTATTTGCAATGATACACTGCATATTACGATATATTATATGGTATTTTCAATGATACACTGCATATTATGATATATTATAAGGTATTTTCAATGATACACTGCATATTACGTTATATTATAAGGTATTTTCAATGATAAACTACTATATATTATAAGGTATTTTCAATGATACACTCCATATTACGTAATATTATAAGGTATTTTCAATGATACACTGCATATTACGTTATATTATATGGTATTTTCAATTGTAAACTACTATATATCATAAGGTATTTGCAATGATACACTGCATATTACGTTATATTATATGGTATTTTCAATTGTAAACTACTATATATCATAAGGTATTTTCAATGATACACTGCATATGACGTTATATTATAAGGTATTTTCAATGACACACTGCATATTACGTTATATTATAAGGTATTTTCAATGATACACTGCATATTACGTTATATCATAATGTATTTTCAATGATACACTGCATAATACGTTATATCATAAAGTATTTTCAATGATACACTGCATATTACGTTATATTATAAGGTGTTTTCAATGACACACTGCATATTACGTTATATTATAAGGTATTTTCAATTGT
Organism: Lasioglossum lativentre; assembly: GCA_916610255.1. NCBI lineage: Eukaryota > Metazoa > Arthropoda > Insecta > Hymenoptera > Halictidae > Lasioglossum > Lasioglossum lativentre. The sequence goes on from CAKAJI010001026.1 coordinate 597,056, forward strand.
AAACTACTATATATCATAAGGTATTTTCAATGATACACAGCATATTACGTTATATTATAAGGTATTTTCAATTGTAAACTACTATATATTATAAGGTATTTTCAATGATAAACTACTATATATTATAAGGTATTTTCAATGATACACTGCATATTACGTTATATTATAAGGTATTTTCAATGATAAACTGCATATTATGGTATCTTATAAGGTATTTTCAATGATACACTGCATATTACGTTATATTATAAGGTGTTTTCAATGACACACTGCATATTACGTTATATTATAAGGTATTTTCAATTGTAAACTACTATATATCATAAGGTATTTTCAATGATACACAGCATATTACGTTATATTATAAGGTATTTTCAATTGTAAACTACTATATATTATAAGGTATTTTCAATGATAAACTACTATATATTATAAGGTATTTTCAATGATACACTGCATATTACGTTATATTATAAGGTATTTTCAATGATAAACTGCATATTATGGTATCTTATAAGGTATTTTCAATGATACACTGCATATTACGTTATATTAATATATAAGGTATTTTCAATGACACACTGCATAATACGTTATATTATAAGGTGTTTTCAATGATACACTGCATATTACGTTATATTATAAGGTATTTTCAATGATAAACTACTATATATTATAAGGTATTTTCAATGATAAGCTACTATATATTATAAGGTATTTTCAATGATACACTGCATATTACGTTATATTATAAGCTTTTTCAATGGTAAACTACTATATATTATAAGGTATTTTCAAAGATACACTGCATAGTACGTTATATTATAAGGTATTTTCAATGATACACTGCATATTACGTTATATTATAAGGTATTTTCAATGATACACTACATATTACGTTATATTATAAGGTATTTTCAATGATAAACTACTAAATATTATACGGTATTTTCAATGATACACTGCATATTACGTTATATTATAAGGTATTTGCAATGATACACTGCATATTACGTTATATTATATGGTATTTTCAATTGTAAACTACTATATATCATAAGGTATTTTCAATGATACACTGCATATGACGTTATATTATAAGGTATTTTCAATGACACACTGCATATTACGTTATATTATAAGGTATTTGCAATGATACACTGCATATTACGTTATATTATAAGGTATTTGCAATGATACACTGCATATTACGTTATATTATATGGTATTTTCAATTGTAAACTACTATATATTATAAGGTATTTTCAATGATAAACTACTATATATCATAAGGTATTTTCAATGATACACTGCATATGACGTTAATATATAAGGTATTTTCGATGACACACTGCATATTACGTTATATTATAAGGTATTTTCGATGACACACTGCATATTACGTTATATTATAAGGTATTTTCAATGATAAACTGCATATTATGGTATCTTATAAGGTATTTTCAATGATACACTGCATATTACGTTATATTATAAGGTATTTTCAATGATACACTGCATATTACGTTATATTATAAGGTATTTTCAATGATACACTACATATTACGTTATATTATAAGGTATTTTCAATGATAAACTACTAAATATTATACGGTATTTTCAATGATACACTGCATATTACGTTATATTATAAGGTATTTGCAATGATACACTGCATATTACGTAATATTATATGGTACTTTCAATTGTAAACTACTATATATCATAAGGTATTTTCAATGATACACTGCATATGACGTTAATATATAAGGTATTTTCAATGACACAATGCATATTACGTTATATTATAAGGTATTTTCATTGATACACTACAAATTACCATATATTATATGGTATTTTCAATGATACACTGCATAATACGTTATATCATAAGGTATTTTCAATGATACACTGCATATTACGTTATATTATAAGGTATTTTCAATGATAAACTACTGTATATTATAAGGTATTTTCAAGGGTACACTGCATATTACGTTATATTATAAGGTATTTTCATTGATACACTGTATATTACGTTATATTATAAGGTATTTTCATTGATACACTACAAATTACCATATATTATAAGGTATTTTCAATGATACACTGCATATTACGTTATATCATAATGTATTTTCAATGATACACTGCATAATACGTTATATCATAAGGTATTTTCAATGATACACTGCATATTACGTTATATTATAAGGTGTTTTCAATGACACACTGCATATTACGTTATATTATAAGGTATTTTCAATTGTAAACTACTATATATCATAAGGTATTTTCAATGATACACAGCATATTACGTTATATTATAAGGTATTTTCAATTGTAAACTACTATATATTATAAGGTATTTTCAATGATAAACTACTATATATTATAAGGTATTTTCAATGATACACTGCATATTACGTTATATTATAAGGTATTTTCAATGATAAACTGCATATTATGGTATCTTATAAGGTATTTTCAATGATACACTGCATATTACGTTATATTAATATATAAGGTATTTTCAATGACACACTGCATAATACGTTATATTATAAGGTGTTTTCAATGATACACTGCATATTACGTTATATTATAAGGTATTTTCAATGATAAACTACTATATATTATAAGGTATTTTCAATGATAAGCTACTATATATTATAAGGTATTTTCAATGATACACTGCATATTACGTTATATTATAAGCTTTTTCAATGGTAAACTACTATATATTATAAGGTATTTTCAAAGATACACTGCATAGTACGTTATATTCTAAGGTATTTTCAATGATACACTGCATATTACGTTATATTATAAGGTATTTTCAATGATACACTACATATTACGTTATATTATAAGGTATTTTCAATGATAAACTACTAAATATTATACGGTATTTTCAATGATACACTGCATATTACGTTATATTA